>JAQPPZ010002838.1:0-600000 GCA_028583015.1 Wollemia nobilis | reverse complement strand
ATCCATGGCAGGGGGCGAAGGCTTCTCTCATCGAGCTAATTTCCTTCCATAAGGCCACTTTCTCGATAGGACTGTTAAGAGCGTAGACATTGGATAGAATCTATGAGCGCCTTGAATTTACGTAATGGACTAGCATGTTGATGATTCTGGGGGACGAAGATATGAGTCTTCCCTCGAAGCACTGGGGGTCCCACATGCATAGCAGACCCCCGACTGAGCCAGCCGTAGGGGTAGACAGGGACTCAAAATTGCACCAGGTAGCTTGGGCTACACGTCGGGCAGCAGCCTCATCTATTTTGGTCTCCTGAAGGAGGAGGAAGGATGGACAATGATCCCTGCAAAGTTGGTCGAGGATCCTTTTCTTGGGGGCCCCATTGAGGCCCCTGATATTCCAGGTGATGAGCTTCATTTGACACCCTTGAGGGGTCGCTTGCCCCCCTTCCCGAAATGAGCGGGGGGTTTGGGTCGGTTGATGTCTGCCTTGAAGAAGCTTGCCCCCACGTCAGAGAGGGTTTCCTGGGAGCCATTGGCTATGTCATCTTCGATGATCCTAGTCCACTAATCACCCAGGGTGGGGTGCCCTATTTTGAGTTTGCTACCAAAGTCTATGGCAAAAGACCTACTCTGGGTCATCTTAGGACTGACTTCGTTAGGTCCGGACAAAGAGCTAGCTTCTATCTCTTCATTGGACTTCTCAGATCTGCACTCCAAGGTAGGAATCCCAGTAGGGATCATCGAGAGGGTCGAGAGGGGGTCAAGGGAGGAGCGAGGATGGGGGGAAAGGGGGCCCCGATCGAGGGAGCCAGCGAGGAAGAGATCCTGGTCGGCTCACTTGCCTGGGCGCAAGCAAGGCCCTACGGGGAAGGGTTCAAAGCGGGCTGGGTGGGAGGAGCTGGGATCGGGGCCACGAAAGAGGACCCATGGGAGGGAGCAACAGAAGGGGAAACCTAGGGGAGATCACCCTCCAGATCGAGGTCCATGTGAGAATCCTTTGGGGCCGGGGGGCCCCCTTGGTGGTCCAAGCTTGGGATCTAGGGCCGTCGCGAGGGGGCCCGCGAGATGGGGCCCGACTTGATTGAGAAGGGGGTTTGGGGGGAGGGCCTTCAGCATTTCTAGAAATTGGGCATTAGTGGGAGAGGTGGCCCTGAGTGCTGCAGGTGGTGCAGAAGGTGGGTTTGTTTTCGAAGATCAGGGGCTGGCTCCAAAAGTAGGACCTAGAAGAGATAGTCATCGAGGAGGGGAGAACAGATTCGAGATTGGCATTGATGCAAAACTGGGCATGCACCATCCAGGATCCTACCTTGGTAACAGGGTCAAAGGCCACCAGGTCCTTGACCGACTAAGCAATGAGTCTGAGGACGTCTTCGTGCCACAGATGGAAGGGAAGGTCTGGGAGCCAAACCCAAACCAGGGCGAAGTTGATGCTTTGGGTGCTGGGGTGGAAGTCAGCTCCATACCGCCTGAGGAAAAGGCTCTTGCACCCCAAAAACCAGGGCCCACCCAACAGGATATTTTTGGCATCCTCACTATTGTTTAATTTGATGATGAAGAAGCCCTTGGTTAGGGCAACCAGCTGGATGTGCTTGAAAACCTTCCATTTGGTAGCCGCCCACCTGCGAATGGTTTCCATGTCGGGACGCCCTCCCAAGAATTTCCCTACCAGGAAGGCAAAATAACCAGCTACCAAGGAGGAGTAAACCTCCTCCTGGATAGAAATGTGAGTGCCCTCGAGGGAAATACCTAGCCCCGGGGCCCGAGAAGGGGCCCTGGTGCCCATCAAGATCTACTGATAGGAGGGTTTGGGCCCGCCCAGGACAAATCCCAACCCAAGAATAGGGAGCATTTTCCCTAGCCCTGCGCTCGCATCGAGGCTGACTTGTGGGCCAGGTCCCAAGATGCCGACCCAACCCTGGACACCAAACGAATCAAGCGCATAACCATCCTCTGGGCTCATCGAAGGTCCTGCAGGCCTAGGATTGGGCCTTGACGTGCCTGACCCTGACCCCGATCTTGATCCCGATCGGGGACCTGCACCATGCACTGAACCTTCCCCCAGCCCTGCTCCTGTTCCTGCTCCCGCTCCTGCTCCTGCTCCTGCTCCCTCCATCCAAGGAGAAAAATCAACACAACCAAATTTTGGTTACTTTGATCATGTATCTAAGACTTGATAAATGAATGGCAAGGAAAAATAATCTTTCTTGGTTACTTTGTTTAATTCTCTATAATCAACGCAAATTCTCCATTTACCATTTTTTTTAGGGACTATCACCAAAGGTGATACCCATTGGCTGTTGAAAATTGGGTATATAAATCCTACCTTTAAGAGTTTAGTGATTTCCTCTTGAACCACTTCTTTCATAGTTGGATTCAATAGTCTTTAGGGTTGTCTTACTGGATTACAACCGTCTTGAATAAATATGCGATGGGTACAAATATTTGGGTGAATACCCGTTATATCCTCATAGTTCCATGTGAATGTTGATTGATGACTTCTAAGCACATCTACTAATTGTGAGTCTTGCATGTTTGTTAATTGATTACTAATGTTGAGAGTTATTCATGGTATAATATCTATTATTTTACATTTTTCTGTATTTGCATCTATCTCATTTATCTCATGTTCAAAAATATTTAAATCATAACCATATGGTTCCATTTGATATTGACTTGTGCTTGCCTCATAAATGGAATATTGAGATGAACAACTATTGTCTTGACCTTGATTTTCTTGTTGATTTCCTAACAATAATGGTAGGGGTCCCTCAACCTCTTGTTCAAGTTGTTCAATTAGAACATTAACTTATAAGGTTTGGATATCATCATATTCATGAGGGAAATCATACCACAACTACTTTGGAAATTCTTCTTCTATTGGTGATTCATGGAATAAAATAAGATCTTTTGTATCCTTGCCATTAGAAATAGTCATATTTCCTGATCTACAGCTAATGTAAGCATCAGTTGTTGCAAGCCATGGGTGTCCTAGTATTAAGGGATGTACCCCTAATTTCTTTTTGGGTTGTAAGACTATAAAGTCTACAGGGTATTCCCATGAACTTATTGAGACCATAATGTCTTCTAACTTTCCTTCTGGATTAATAGTAGATCTATCAGTGAGTTGAAGCACAATAGAAGTTAATTGTAGTTTATGCATCCCTAAGGATTTTGTTGTTTCTTTGGTCATGACATTAATAGAGGCTCCTAAATCAATCAAAATATTTTGTAATGTTATGTCTCTAATATGCAAAATAAGTATAGGTATTCCAGGATTTGTATATTTTGGTACTAACCTATCTCTGATCATTATCTCAAATAATTATCCAACGACTTGAATAGTTTGGAATTCATTCTTCTTTTTCTTCCCTTAATTTGAACATATATTTATGATAAGCTTGGAGTATATGGGTATATCCTTGATAGCTTGTAATAAAGGAATTTTAATAATAATGCCTTCTATTTCTTGAAGGAAGTTAAAGGCTGGCTTAGATGGTTATTTAGTTATTGCCAGCCTTTAAGGGAATGGTACTTATACTTCCTTCCTTATTTGGATTTCTTGTTGCTTTGTTGGAATATTTTTTGGTGGATTTTATGTTTCCTTTTTGTTGTTATCCTCTTTTTCAAACAAAGTTTTGATAGGATATTCAAGTTCTGTGAGAGTGATATTATTTTCCAACACCTTTCCTGATCTTAATTGTATATGTTGCATGGTGCTACGGATATAAAACATGTCTCACTAGTGTCATAAAATTTTTGAACATTCTTATTGTTGTTAGGGTTAGGAATTGGTTGAGTTGGAAGAGGTGGTTGCTTAGGAGGATTAGTATTATTGTTTGGAGGTGGTAGAAGTCTATTTTGAGGTGGGTTTTGAGTGTTTTATCCCCTAAATTGATTTTGAATATTTGGTTGTTGCATTGTATTTGGGGACCAATTAGTGCCACCTTGATTATATTGGCCACTATTATTCCAACTAGGCATATTCTGATTTTGTGTCCCTTGATTCCACGGGGGTTGTCCTCCATAGGAATTAGCCATAAATTGAGCCCATGGGAGTATGTTCCAGTCTTGATTGTAAGAGTTCCAATTTATCCAATTTGGTGCATTAGACCATTGATTAGGACTTTGTTGGTTATAATAACTAGGGTTTGACCAATATGATGGTCCATTAAATGGACCATTTCATCTTTGAGCAATAAAATAAACATATTCTGCCTCTTCCACTTCAGGTTCTTTTATGGCAGCTTTAACAGTGGAGATATACTTGCATTTTTCAGTTTTATGATTTTTATCACAAATTTGGCAACAAGCAGAAATATTGGAGATATTTGTTATGTTGAGAGGACATTCTCTCATATTGTGCTTTTTCCTATATCTGTGGCAGTAAATTTCTTCACTATCCTTTGATTTTTTATCCATTAAGTCCAAATATGAGGTCAAATTACTCAACAAATTAGTTTTTAAACCTTCCAACATATTTCCAATTTCAGCTCTTGTCACTCCTCCTATGGATGTGTATTTATTACTTCTTAGAGGTTTGTTTCTTGAATAATTTCTGCAAAGGTTTATAATCTCCTCAAGTGATATAAGATGAATGCCTCCTTTTGCCATAATATTTAAAATCTCAAGAACATCTTCTTTTAATCCTTTCAGAAAAAGTTCTTTTAGGATTTCTTCTTCAAGGTCTATATTTACTCTAGATCCTAAAAATTGAAATCTCTCGAGATAGTCCTCCAAATATTCTTCTTCTTTTTTATTCATATGAAAAATCTCATTTTTCTTATCCCTAACTCTACAATAATCTTGATATCTTTCAAGGAATAGTTGTTTTAATCCATTTTCTCCATCCCAACGATTACAGACTCCTTCTCCTAAACCCATAAACCATCTTAAAGCTGCATCTTTAAGAGTATATGGAAATAACCTTAGCTTTTTCTCATTGGTGGTGTAAAATTAAGCTTGACATACTACTTCAAATTCGAAAAGAAAAGCATCAGGATCTTCATAGGGTTTTCCATGAAAGGTAGGCAATATAGAAACAGAGATTGATTTAGGTTCTCTTGTTGTCCCTTCTGTATGTAAGATTGAGAAATGGAACATTTTTCTTTATCTGGTTTCTCCTTGATATCTCTCTTGCCTTTGTCTCCCATCTCCATATTTTTCTCCTTCCAAACCACTTTGTTCATCAGCCATACCTGAATATAGAATTTCAAGAATTAAATCAGGTATAGGTTCAAAAAAGATAGAGGAAGGATCTATGTAGTTGTCAAATTATGGATTGGGAAATAAATATGAATTGGGATATTGATCTAGGATTTCAGATTGATTTGTTAATGATGTAGCCTCAGTTTTTACTAGTTTATAAATCCCAGGCTCTCTAAAGTCTCTTGGAGATTTTTCTTATGTTTTGTTAATTTTTATGAATCTTCCTTTAGAGTCTCTAGGTCTGCTCATGAATGTTCTAAAATTTATTATTATTTTTTTAAGCAATATGTCTAATATTCTTTAAATAATTTATGAATATCGTTGATTGGATCAAGTTGTTGTGGTGTCATAAAATGTTCCTCTTCAAAAATAAAAAAGTCTACCAACAATTGAATCAACTGAACAAGGTAAGCTTTAGTTGCAATAGGATCAAGAATTCTAAATTGTAGCTCATAACGCAACTCTTGGCACAATTCTCTAAAATATACAGCTCTAGGAATTATACATTATCTCTTATTGTATTGTAGGGCTAATTCTTTCCTTTCTATATCTGGAAGAAAGTTGTGAACAGTGAGGAAATCCTCTAGGTATTGATTCCAAGGGTAAATTACTGGATTTACTATTGTTCTCCTATCCCAAAGCTAATTTTCACAACTTATTCCAAGATCTTTATAAGGTGAAGAATGATTTACCTATAAATTTTTTTCTATATTTATCCTCTTTATTTTCTTCAGTTCATCTGATCTTTCATTGATAGAATCAATGCATTCATACAATGCTTCCAACTCTGGTTTGGTTGTTCTGTAATCTTGGTTAAGAAGAAGATTAACCTCTTGTTGTATTAGTAATTTTCTAAGGTCTATAAATTTAGTTTGATTGCTTTCAACCATTTGGCAATTTTTATTTTCTCTCTTTGATTTTTGTGTTTTTTTTTTGTTTGGGTTTTGATTTCCTTTTCTGTTTCAATCCTATTGTTTGCTAAGCTTAAATATAAATTTCAAAACTTATAAATACTCTTAACGTATTGTCTACGAAGTTCTAAATATAAATTTCATAACTTATAAATACTCTTAACATAGTAGAAAAGAAATAAATTTAAAATTACTAAACATTCCTAATGCTACTAAAATTAGATGCTTTTATACAACTAATTCCAGAATAATTAGGGAAAAGTAAAAGTACTTGGAAAGTAAATTTTTATTGGAAGTAAAATTGTTGAAGTAAAAGGTAAACTACTACTATTTTTTTGATTATTAGGAGGGATTTCATTACAGTTGTGTCACTCAACCTAACTACTTCCTAGAAAACAAAAATAGGGTCCTAAAATAATATTAGGTTGTTTTCAATGTTCACCTACTGTAGACACCAAAACAACACCAATACGATTATGTGACTACAAGCACTGACCGAATCGGCATACATACCCCCTAGGGCAGCCTCCAGAGGTTAAACGGTGGTCCTAACCACTCCCAAATCAATTTTGGAAGGTCAAAGGTCAATTTGGCACCTTTGAAGCACTTTGCTCCCTATTCGTCTCACCTTGGGATGATTAGAATCCTATTCGTCCCACCCCGGGATGATTAGCAGCAATCGTTCCAGGGTGGGACAATTAGCAAGTTTGACTGGAAAAAAGTCAAGCCTTGACAAATGGTAGCCCAGATCCGCCACCCAACTTCGCCTTCAAGGCATGCAATTGTGAGGAATGGTTTAAAATTAGAGAGAGAGACTTCATTCAAGCATGCCCTGATCATGGAGGCCCTATATCAAGGAGGAATCTTCTCTCCCCCAAAATGGAATAGTGAGCCAAGTGGCGCCCTCGCATGCGTATGCAAAGGAGACCCTAAGGTCTATAAAAGGGTGAGCCTCCTCACCTCAAAAAAAAATAGAGCAGGAGCATTTGGAGCAATGGAGTGTTGCCAAATTATACCCCCATTTCTCTTTGTGCTTCCTACATCCCTAATTTCTCTTTTGGAAGAGAGGTTATCGGGTGAACACTAGGAATGCAATCTAGACCCAAAACCTAAGCAATCAACCACAATCCCACACCAAAATTGTCGACACAACCCCCTAGGAGTTTTTAGACCCATCCCACTTGGATTGGTGCCAAAAATAAGCCCCAAACGGTGGGCGTCCTACCCCCAGGCGCCCCCTGCACTGCTGCAGTCCTAATCGTCCCACCCCGGAGTGATTAGAAATTTGTGCATGATTTCTTTACTGTTATTTTTGCATTATGTTTTATTTGATGTACTTATTCTATTGCCCAAGTTTCATTGCTTTCTGACATGATTTGACCTTGTTTTTATCATTTTATGTGTTTACTAACCTACAGGGAGCGCCTTCGGATACAAGATAATATGGACAAAATCTACCAAATCTGACCTTCTAGGTCATCTCAAAATGCCCCTTTTAGTCTAACCCCAAGTTTGCAAGATTTTTGGAGGCCTCTGGGCCGGACATTTGCAAGGTCGCTCTTGCACGTTTTGTGACATTCCCTAGCATCCCACCCCGGAGCGATTAGAAATCTGTGCATGATTTCCTCACTTTTATTTTTGCAATGTGTCCCCAATGATGTCTCCATGCCTCTGTAAAATTTTGAATTCATTATGACACATTTTGACCATCGTTTAATTCATTTATATATTAACTAGCCAGAGGCTTTGGGGATTGCATGTTTTCCTATATCCACATATGCTATTAACTATTTGCTATTTTTCTATGTGCAGGATCTCACCACCAGGAACACCAGAGGGGTAGCAAGGAACGACGAACACATGAACACAAGTGACGACAACTTTTGGCCCACCCATTTTGAATGTGGGCATGTAGAAGACACTAGAAGCGTACCATCCATTGATGTAACGAACTGTATCAAACGTTTTGAGCCCTATAGGGGGACGTATTGTAACCAGATTAAAAGAAACATTAATAAAATAGGCCCCGATTTGTTTTTCTTACATCTCGTTTCTGCATCATTTCCTTCATGCATTTGTTCATCGCATTTTGTAGGACTTAGCATTTATACCATATTTATTTTATTTGCATCACATCTGGTACGCCGTCATTCTGCATTCGACTTTTAGTGGTGATCACGATGGGACCCTGTCCCCTGCTATTAGGATCAAGTTTTTGATCTAAATTTTGTGGCTTCTTTGCAGATGTGTTATGCATTCTGGCACTGGACTGCTACTCGTGCCACCCTGGGACGAATACGTATTCATCTCACCCTATGACGAATACAGACCTGCTATTCATCCCACCCCGGGACGATTAGAACTTTGTGCATTTTCTGAGTAAAAACTCAGAGGCATCTGGTTTGGACAGAGAAGAGGTAGGCCTTCTGAACATCCTCTGTGTTTTTCTACTTTCTGTTTCTACAAATTTTTGCTTTCTTTGCTTCATTTTCAGACACTTGCATAGAAAGGTTAAGTAGTTTGTTTTCCTTTCTTGCAATAAAAATAAAAAACATAGAGTAAAATTAAATGGAAGGAACTTTATTAGGAATGTATTATTCTCTGGTTTGCTTGCATGATACTTGCACAAGTGGCAAGTCCTCATCATAGGTTTCAGTTATAGTTAGGATTGGTGATTTCCTTTTGCTACTAATTGTTTTTGAAAGATAAAACGTACTTTAAAGCAATTCATTAGTGAAAATCATCTTTTGTTGTATGTTTTCTTTATTTACACGATTAAAAGGAACCACACACACACCACCTAATAAAATTAACATCAAGGAGTTGGTCTTAATACCCCAACACTTGATCAAGACCAACGGTGGACTTCATCACCAGCTTGGCTTGGATTTTGCATACATATACCCTGATCGCGACTGTTGCTAGACGTAAATCCTGATGAAAGCTGACCAAGTATAACGAGGGTGATTCCCCGTGCATGAGGATAAGTATTATATGGTAGGTGTCAAAAATAGAATGATCCCCCTTTCGTATCGCCTATGTTCCACGTACTGTAATGCTCTCGCGTACCAATAGTTTCCCTCACGTAAGGGTGGGTATATTGAGAGGTTCGATATAACGGCCTGGAAATGGTATATTAAAGGGGCGACCATTTTGGAGATACAAGAGCCCTCATTATGCATGTATAAACAAAGTTTCCTTTACAATATTCACACAACAAAAATAAACACACTGAACCAGGTCTAGGACACACATTTAATCGGTAAACAAGATAATCATTTCTTTGTTTGTGTGGTCCCCTTTTGTTTGGTATAGCATAAAATTTGTAAAGGAGATAAAAATATACGTATCTTTTTAGAAAAACCACCACCATGGTATATACCTATAGCCAAGCCCAATCATGGGCAGAAGCTGCAGAAAGTATACAAGGAGGCACAAGTCGCCTCTGTTATAGCCCCAAGGAATTGGTTATACCACCTTGGCAGCCTGACCCACAACGTAGTCCACGCTATGCCACTACAGAAAAGGACTATAAAGGCACCCCTTTGAGGGGCACTCCCGTTCAACACAGACCCTCTCAGGAGGAATACACACATAGGAAGGCTCCCTTAGACACTCATTATGAGTGGACACTGCACGATGAAGCGCTAGAGCAGCATAGGGTTCATAAGGAAGGCCCACACGATTATATCATTTCCCCTCCATCCCTCATTGTTGTTAGAACTAATAGGCCAAATCTAGAGTGCAAGGCTCTTCAGACAGGGTGAGCTAACTCTGCCCGCCCCTTTCACATGTACAAAAGGAAGCACGAGGAAAACCAGTATATTCCTCAAGAGCAATACACCATGTGGGAGCAATGCGCCTCTGCACTTGCTAATTAACAAGATCACCTATTGAGGCCAGAGCCTCAGGTGAATGCCGCTAACCTCGACAGAGGAAAGTGACCCATAGAGATCTCGGATCACCATGACCAAGATAGATGTGTAGGGGAGGCATCTAGGCCTCCTAGACCTAGGGCGGCGAAACAAATAAACTTGGCATTTGCCAAAAAAGTCACCCGCCAAGCGCAAATCATGTAGCTTAGGCAAGATCAACAGTAGTTAGAACAACTGTATCATCTTAACAAAGAGCGCATTCAGCGCTAGACAGATGAATTGCTCTAGAACACTATACACGAGAGGATTCCAACCCCTCGCACGCATAGAACAAAAATTTATGAGATGCATAACCCCTTAATATGGAACAGGTCTCCACGACCTTATCAAGTGTTACCTCCAAGACCTCCTAGACCTGAGCGGGAGGCCACTTCTATAACCAATGACGTATGTCTTCCTCGGGCACCCATCCATGTTTATAGGTCATGCCCAAAAACTCCTCAAGAAGCCTATGAGGAATTTTAGCGAGAAGAAGAGCAGGATGAAACGCCCTACCAAGGCAGGGGGCGTTACCCAGCTACCCCACCATAGGCCTCAAGTTCCTTACAATTCACAACGGGAAAAAACCAAAGAAGAGGAAATCAAATCCTTTGATGCATACAAAGTATTGTTGGAACACTTAGAGTCTATGGAGACTAAGACGTCAGGCCCCAAAAGCCCACCTTACGCCAGCTCCGCAGTCACCCTGTACATCCTTCAGTGTCGGCACCCCCATACCCCAACCACTTCAAAATGCCTCAATTGGTAATTTTCAGAGGGGACGAGGATGCCCAAGAGCACGTAACAATGTTCCTGAGTCAATGCTTTGGCATTCAGGACAATGATGCATTTCTTCTGAGAACATTTATAACCACGTTCGCAGGCTCTGCCTCGGATTGGTTTACCTAGTTGCTAAAGCATAACATCAACAATATAGACCAGCTAGTGGACACGTTCCTTGAACATTTTGCCTTCAACACCAAGAAGAAGGCATTCTTAAGCGATCTAGCTTGTTTTAAGCAGTATGCTGATGAGACCATAGCCACTTATGGGAATTAGTGGAGGACATTGCTTTCAAAGATACCTTACCTCCCTCCCATGGCCGACATGACTCAAATGTTTTCAAAGAGTTGCATAAGGTCGATCTTCGTGCTATTACGGCTATAGCAATATACCACCCTCGAAGAAGCCCTAGCGCAAGTCAAGATAATTGAGGAGATCAAAATTCAAGACGGCAAGATTGCCAAGCTGTGTAAGAAAGAGTGGACCAAAAATGCTAAAACTAGGCCCACTCAACCAAAACCCGCCGCGGTCAATCAAGTTGCCATAACTATACCAAAGCTTGCACAAATGACATAGCCCCAAAAGGCTAATTATCAGGTAGTTCCTCTTGATAACTATGAAAAGGAAAATCATAAACAAGAGAAAAATTAGCAGCATCGTCCTAAGCGATAATTCACACAATTCACGGAGTCTCAAGACTCCTTGTTTGACTGTTTGTTCACGGAAAACCTGATAAACTTGCTGAAAATTCGACCCATAGACCCCAATGCGCCAAAACCCAAGGGCTATAGGGAAGACTTATATTGTAGATTCCACCGACAGAAAGGACATGATATCTTCACTTGTTGGAAATTCAAAAACTTAGTCCAGAACTTGATAGACAACAAAACGCTCGCAGTAGAGATTACAATTATCTCATATAACCTAGAACCTCATCTTGTATGAATGGGGGAGATGACGATGGGCGGGAAGTCCTCTACGGGAGAGCACGGGAGCGGCAACGGTTCGAACCATGGGCACAGCGGAGCAGTCGGAGGGCACCCGGGGTCCGGAGGTACGGAGGCGTCCTTGCCAAATGAAGGAGATCGGATTGACGACGGTGTCAGTCGGGGTAAGGACCCACCAGACAAATGGGGAGGTGGGCCACAGAAGTCGTATGCCCAGGCAGCGGCTTCAAAAACCCTAAGCGGTTTTTTTACCAAGGAGCTATTTTCGGCTGGGGATGAGCTGGACATCCCGACGGAAGTCCTCTCAAGCTTCGTGGAGTATGAGAAGTATACCCTCATAGGTAAGTTCATTGGTGGTCGTCCCGACATGGAGACCATTCGCAAGTGGGCGACAAGCAAATGGAGGACCTCTGGGCATATGGAGTTGGCGGCCCTATCCCGAGGTTTTTTTGCTATTAGACTGAACAACAAGGAGGACTACTATAAAATCTTGGCTGGAGGCCCATGGTTTCTGGGCCGTAGAAGCCTGTTTCTTAGGAAGTGGGGCATGGACTTCAATCCTGACACCCAGAACATCAACATTGCCCCAATATGGGTTAGGCTCCCGAGTCTTCCCCTCTTCGGATGGCATGAAAATGTAATAAGAGGTATTGCTCGCTCCATAGGGGAGTTGGTCACCATTGACCCTCCCACCCGAGCTCGAACAAGGTTCGTCCAAGCCCATTTTTGCGTGTTGACGGATCTGGAGGCGGAGCTCCCATCCTCCATCACTCTCCGGTCTGGAGGCACCGTTCTTCACAAACAAGCTATTGTCTATGAGAATAGGCCAGCTTTCTACCCCCAGTGTCGTTCTCAAGGGCACCTCCAGTCCAATTGTCCTCTTCAAAAATCGGGTAAGCAGAAGCGTGAAACCTGTAACCCCCTGGAACATGGTGAAGGCCAGGTGAAGCAGTCAAATCTTCCAAATGCGAAGGGCCATGAATCTCCAGGCCCCTCCAAAGACCGCGACGAATTCTCCCAGCCTGAAGAGAATTTCACCCACCAAACGGACCCTGTGCAGTTTGGAGCAAACACTCAACAAGGAGCAAACTCTCACCTGGAAAGCCATTCGTAGGAGGAGAAGGATCGGACTCCCTCCCAAAATATCACTCAGTCTGATTCACCCAAGCTCCAGGACCAGGGCCATCCCGATTTCAACCATTCACAAACATTGCTAGAAGATTACCTCCTAGGTAGGAGGGGTGAACAGTCCGGTCATATTAGCCCTCGAAATACGAGGAGCCAAAAGCAAAGTGTGGATTTTGGTAGTGAGAGGAAGCAGGGCCGTCCTCCTAACAAAGACAGGCGAGACAAAGAGACAACGATAGACGTTGCAAATGGAACCCAACGTCTGCTGGTTCTGGATGACTCTGATACTCAGACGGACGAAGCGCATGTACCAAAACCTCCCCCCAACAAGGAAGGGGAGGCAAGAAGAACCTCAAACTATCCAGATGAAAGTTCTCTCATGGAATGTGAGAGGACTGAATGGAGCAGCCAAACGAAGGTTAGTGGCTGATCTCCGAAAGAGGACTAACCCTTCCATCCTAATTTTGCAAGAGACCAAGACCGATGCTATCTCCTCTGATAAAGTTGCTAAGGCCATTTGGGCCAAGGCAAAATTTTTGTCCAGTCCTACAGTGGGAACAGCGGGAGGGCTCATGGTTCTATGGGATCCAGTGAGTGTTGAGGGCAACTTGCTATCAACCTCCAATAGGATTATCAATGTGTTGTTCCATTCCAAAACCACCAATTTTTCTTGGATTCTGTCCAATGTTTATGCTTCGAATTCTGCCACGGAGAGAGCAAAAATGTGGAAAGCTATTTCCCAGATGAGGGAGAATTTTAGTAATTTTCCTTGGGTCTTAGGGGGAGACTTCAACTGTCCCCTTCATCCATCTGAAAAAAAAGGAGGGTCCGACCATTCCAGCCACAGCTTGGAGGACTTCAGAGATTTTGTCTCTACTAACAACCTGCTTGACATCGAACTCAAAGGGGCATCCTTCACGTGGAGCAACAGAAGGATTGGGAGCAGCTTGATTCAAGTCAAGCTCGACAGATTTTTCATTTCCCAAGAAGCTATTCCCATCCTTGGTGGTGCAACTCTCTCGACCCTACCAAGGATTGGGTCTGACCACAACCCTATTTTTTTGGAGGTGAACGACGGGCCTATTTTTAAGACCCCCTTCAGATTTGAATCCATGTGGACTTCTCATAAAGACTTCAAAGGATTGGTTTCAACGTGGTGGCAATAGAAGGTGGGAGGAAACGCTCCTAAGAGAGTGGCTTTAAAACTCAAAATGGTCAAAGAGAAGCTGAAAATATGGAATAAAGAGGTTTTCGACAACATTTTTGAGTCCAAAAGGTCCATCTCGGAGAACCTGAAAGTTTTGGAGGAGAGAATGGAGCTCGAAGGTTACACCGAGGGTCTCAGGGAGGAAGAACGGAGCCTTTTGGTGGATTACCATTCTATTCTTGCAAGGGAGGAAACCTTCTGGCGCCAGAAATCTAGAGACCTTTGGTTGAAGAATGGAGACTCCAACACGAGGTTTTTCCATGCGTCTACCATGAGGCACAGAGGGGCCAACAAGATCAGAGAAGTGTCTTGCAAGGATGGGCGCGTAACCAGGGAGATAGAGGAAATCAGGAGCGAAGCGGTTGACTTTTTTTAGGACTTGCTTGGCACTCCTCCCGACAGCAACATTCAGGTCCAAAAATCTTTGCTTGCCAACTTTTTGACTAAAGTCCCCCACGAGGTAAGCATCAAGCTTCTGGAACCTTTTTCCTCGTCTGAGATTAAAGAAGCTTTGTTCTCCATGCAACCAGACAAGGCCCCTGGCCCCGATGGTTTTCCCCCCATTTTTTTCAAGTCATGTGGGATGTTGTGGGTTCGGATGTGTGCGAAGCTATTCGGGATATTCAAGCTTCCAGATCCATTCACCCGAAACTCAATTCCACCTTTCTTGCTCTCATTCCTAAGTCTCCCGCCTGCAAAAGTTTCTCTGACTACCGGCCCATCAGCCTGTGCAATGTTTTTTACAAGATCCTCACCAAGTCTATAGCCAATAGACTGAAACCCGTTCTCCCTCTCCTGGTTGATCCTTGTCAGGGAAGCACTGTTAAAGGCAGAAACATTCTTGATGGTGTCATCACTGTCCATGAAACTCTTCACTCTACTTACCGCTCCAAGAATGCTGCTCTTTTTCTTAAGCTAGACATGAACAAAGCCTTTGACCGGGTTGATAGAAGGTTCTTGTGTGCAGTCCTCCTCAAGTTCGGCTTTCATCCTCACTAGATTGACCTTGTCTTTAGCTGTATATCCACTCCCTTTTTTTTGTCCTGATCAACGGGTCCCCCAGTGGGTATTTCCAAAGCGCCAGAGGCCTCAGACAAGGCGACCCTTTGTCTCCCATCCTCTTCATCCTTCTGGTGGAGGTTCTGAGCTGGTCTATGAAAGAGGCTCTTCGTCAGAACAAGATTTTTGGCATTCTGCCGACTTCTAGAGTTGAACCTGTCACTCATCAGCAATTCGTGGATGACACCCTCATCTCCACTGGGGCGTCTGTTGCCCAGGCCAAATCCCTCAAGCGGATCCTTTCCCGTTACGAGCAAGCTGTCGGGAAAAAGGTCAATTACATCAAGAGCAAAATCTACTTTATTAACACTCCCCTGCGTAGGCAACTCCGGATTGCCAGAATTTTAGAATGCACCATTGACTCCCTGCCTACGTCTTATCTGGGGTTGCCCCTGTCTTGCAATGGCCATGCCAGTGGAGGTATGTGGAACATGATCCTGGAACGCCTTCACAAGAAACTTGGCACTTGGAAGGGCAAACTCCTGTCGCAAGCCGGGAAAGCCACCCTTACCAAAGCTTGTCTTCAGGGGATCCCAACCTACTTTATGTCGGTGTTCATGCTTCCAGTTTTTGTTCACTCCAAAATCGAGAAGATTCAGAGGACCTTTCTGTGGTCTGGCAATGAAGAGAAATCCAGAATCCCTCTTGTTGCCTGGGACAAGGTTTGCTCGTGGAAAGACCAAGGCGGCTTGGGGATGAGGAGATCAAGACTTATGAACTCAGCTCTGATCGTGAAGCATGCTTGGAGGATCCTAACTAGTGACCCGGTGGAGTGGGTTAAGCTGGTCAAAAGGAAGTATCTTGGCTCCAATTCTTTTTTTGACGCTGAGACCCCCCCCGAAGCGTCGGCTTTTTGGAAATCTGTGCTCCAAACCCGTCATTTGATCAGCTTGGGAGCCCGCTGGATTTTGGGTGATGGCAACCTCATCCTCTTTTGGAAGGACAGGTGGGCGTCTGAAGAAGCCCTTGGCTTGAGGGTGGACCTTGCTGGGCTGAGAGGCCAAACCGACCCAAACTCCCAACTCAGGGTGGTGGATTTCATAGACCGGAGCACCCGTTTCCCTCGGTGGAAACTTCCAGTCGTGGAAGGGTTTAATAATGAGGTTACCTTTCTGGAAAACATCCTCCAATCGGTTTTAATTCCATCTGTTAGGAGGACTGACAGAATCATCTGGAGTGGTACGGAGGATGGTCTTTTCTCTGTTAGATCAGCCTATGAGTTTCTTACCAGCGAGACTGCCCTGGATTATCGATGGAAAGTTGTCTGGAGGAAAGGGGTCATCCCTAAAGTGAACTTCTTTGCGTGGATTGCTTTTCACAACAAAGCCTTAACCATTGACAACCTTCACAAGAGGGGTTTTGCCTTCCCCAATAGGTGTTACATGTGTTTAGCGGAGTGCGAGACGAGGGACCATTTATTCCTGCACTGCCCCTTTTCCCACTCGGTCCTCAGCATTGTCCTATCCTCCTTCCAAATCCTCTGGTGCTCTCCCCGCTCCCTCAGAGATGCTTTCCATCAATGGCCTAATCCTTTCAAGAATCCTAAACTCCGCTTCCTCCTTGAGGCCTCCTTCCACCACTCCATTTGGCAAATTTGGTTAGAGAGGAATGCCAGAGTCTTTGGCAGAGCCCCAAAAGTGCCTCCTTGTGTCGCTCAAAGGGCCTTATCCTATGCCATTGAGAACTCTAATGTTGTTCCCAGTCCCCGTCCCCACCTTTCGAGCGAAGAAGCGATTTTCAAAAGGATGAATCTCTGCCCGTTTCTGAAAGCTGTTACTGGTCCCTGTCGAAGAAGTGTTATATGGACCAAGCCCCCCGTGGGGTGGATTAAATTAAATTTTGATGGAGCGACAAAGGGTAATCCTGGGCCCGCTGGTTCAGGGGGTGTTGTTAGAGATCATGATGGGAATCTTGTGGTGGCCTACTGTGAAGAGTTGGGCTCCCAGATGAATCACTATGCCGAAGCCCGAGGCGCTCTGAAAGGAATCCAGATCCTCTCCGAGGATCCTCGGCCTCTAATTATTGAAGGAGATTCGCTCAACATTGTGAATTACCTCCTAGGCACCAAAGACCCATCCTGGAGGGTCTTCAACATCGTTCTTGAGGCAAGAACGCTTCTTTCCCAACGTGGCAGGTGGAAAGCAAGTCATATCCTTAGAGAAGGCAATCGCGTGGCTGACCACATGGCCAACAAAGGGCTCGCGACCATGTGTCCGGTCGTGTGGCGATCTCGCTTCCCATCCGAGGTGGAAAGATTGGCCAGAGCGGATATCCCTTCATGAGGTGTTCCCCATGCAGATTTTGGAAGGTCCTTCCCGATGAGTATCGGGTTAGGGTGGCAGCTCTATCCAATCCCCTGTGCGATAGTGGGCGCACGCGTCATGCGAAGCGCAGTCCTATTTCCAAAGCTAGTTGTTTTCAAGTTTCCAAGGTGCACCAGACTTGGTGCCCTGTAGGCTATCAGCACATTCTTCTCCACCAAGGTGGTCTTGTTTTTTTTCGTTCCTGGCATTGGTTCGATGTTGGAATTTCAAAGTACCCCTTTCCAATGGTGCTCACGTGTGGTTGGGACATTGGCGGAGTGCGGGAATGTTTGGGCTTGGATCACGCCAAATCCTTGCCTTGGATTTGGCACGCTCTTTCCAGTCCTTCCCGTGCATGGAAGGAGGACGAAGGTTTTATGGCAAAAGGAATGGAGAGACCACGTGGCACCTTCAGACAGAGGATGGGTGAGCTCGTGATCTGCGTGGCACCTTTCCTTTTTGGCCTTGGTTTGCGGTGCTGGCTTCGGGTCGATCGTGGGTGGCGGCTCACGGTCAGATCTATCCTCCCCCTCCCTTTTTATATTTGTCGATGTTTTGTTTCAATCTCTATTTTTTGGAGCATTCTACAGGTGATTTTAACCATGGCTGGTCCCTTCATCGAGCCCTCTACCCTGTCCCTTTGCGATGAGGCGCGCATGTTTATGAAAGCTAAGAAGTTGTTGCCCTTCTTGGAAAAATTTGCTGGCCCCGACCAGGAAATTTTGTAGGGCTTCGTTGATACTTGGACCCAGGGTGATGTGGTCGTAAAAGGTATTAATATTCGTGTTTCGGCTGATTTCTTGGCGGCGGTCTCTGGTCTACCGTCCCATGGGCGGATCATCAGAAGAGATAACCACAATTGGGCCGAGGAGCTGGAGCAGTTCCCTGATAAAGGGAAAAACCTCGGATGGGACAAGTCGTGCCTCCTCCGGTCAGCCCTCCCTGAACCATACAGGTCCGCCATGATTCCCATCATGCAATATATTACATGTGATGATCCCGACAAGCCTCTCCGTAGCTTCCACATTAGCTTCTATAACCACCTCCGTGATGCCAAGCAAGTGAGCTTTCCCGATTACCTTACGCACTCCCTTGGGCTTGCCATTGAAAAGAGTAGGAAAGCGTCATCCCCTCCCACCCATCAAGGCCTCATGGCAGTCATTTACAGGCATGCCCTGGCCATGCGCCCTCCTCCTCAGGTTGTCAACCCCTTGAATTCCCAAGCCCCCCATAATGTGTCCTCTCCTGCGTAGGGCCAAGCCTCCAGCCCCTTCAGAAACAACCCTCCCAGCGCTGACAGGCCTTCCCCTTACAGCAACACCTTTCGTTCTCGGCCAAAATGCAGTATTGGTGGCAAATCCTCCACCCCTGGCAGATCCTCCCAGCGTCTGAAGAAAGTCAGAAAGGAGGAGAAGGACGTCCTTCCGCAGCAGATTCCGTCGGACACTGAGAGTGATAGGGAGATTCCTCCTGGTAAATCCCTTCTGGACCTGGCTTCAACCATTCTCACTACCGTCAATTCCATGATTAAAATTTTGAAGCAGGACCAGAAGCGTCAGAATTCGAAGGATCAGGAGGATCAGGATTAGCAGTTTTTGGTGTTTGGTTGTTTTGCTTCCGCTCTCCATGTTCCAGTTTCTTCGGCTTTTACTTGTTGTTTTCCCGGTTATTTTTCGTTTCGTTATATGGTTAATCAGGCTTAAATGCCCTTTTTGTAGCCTCAGGGCAATTAGTCTAGGGTCTGCTTTTCTTGCAATTAGGCTTATATTTCCAGCCAGGAGGCATGATACATCATTAGAAGTATGGCTAATTTTGTACATAAGGTTTTGGGATCCTCTATAAAAACCCACTGTTAATCTATTAAAATAATTACCAAAAACAAAAACGCTCGCGATAGATAATCCCATAGTGTTGAGTAACCAATAGATGGAAGTCTTCAAAGAACCCTTGCCTGCCCATGACGCACAGGCAAATAATTTACAAGTGAACGAGGTAACACAAAACTACCCCATGCAAGGATATGTAGGGATGATAAGCATCCTGATGCAAAACAAAAGATACCCGAACACGGCTGCACCCGCTCTAGCTACAGGAGATTTTTCATCTACGTCACAACCTCCACAACACCCTACGCAACCTCCCCCACCTAGACCAGTGGCCACAATTCGGACTAAACTTACTGAAAGTTTAAGGACCACGTCAGCTAGGCTCTCCATTTACAAGCTCATCCAACAATCACCGCCCCATAGGGAGGCTCTGATGGAGATACTCAATGCCATTGAGCTACAACCCCACGAACCCAATTCTCTCAATAACTTTGTGGGACATGTGAGCCGATGCACAAAACCAGTCATAACCTTCAAGGAAGATGAACTGAAATTGGTAACTGGTGATATGGTGGATCCACCCCTGCACGTCATTGCATTGGTCAACGAGATTCTATTCAAGAGGGTGTTGTTGGACACTGGCTCATCCAACAACATAATCATGATAGCGGCATTAAAACGTCTTAAGTTTCCAGCATCCCACATTGTGGCGTCCACTTACACCCTTCGAGCATTCAATGACGCGTTATGCTCGATGGTTGGCACAATTATCCTGCCCATCCAATTAGGACAAAAGACCATTCCTACGTTGTGTCACATCCTCTAGGGTGAGATGGCCTACAATATCTTGCTAGGCTGGCCTTGGATCAGGGACATGAAGTGTGTCCCTTTAATAGCCCATCAATGCCTCAAATACACATACGAAGGGCAAGTGCATATAGTCACAGCGAACTTAGAGCCATTTAAGTTTTGCAATGCAGTGCAGCTGATGCCACAATCAATCCTCCTATCGACACATTTGGACTTTCAATTTAATCCGTCCACTTAGGGTTCGATTTTGCCTACATCCTCGCTGTTGAGTCCCTCAACTCACCAACCTGGCCCATCTTCGTCAGTCGTTCCTTCACCAATGACGTCACCTATGGTGGCCACACTGAAGGACAACGAGAAGAAGCCCCTAGAGTAGGCACCACCATTAGTCTCAACCATCTCTATCGAAGAGGTGCCCAACCGAATGGAAGTCAAGACACCTGGTTCGCCCAACATGGAGTGGACTTAGGGAGAACTCCCATTCCCTCCCCCTCAACCATCGACGATTACCATTGAGATGGCCAATACGGACCTGAGTGAGTACCTAGTGCGGAACATTGTGGCAACACCCACACTCGAATCCATGTAAGACATGGGGAGACCTCGCCTCCCCATCGGAACTATCGTTCCTTTAGGCTACCCACAAAATCAGACCAAATTTGTATATGGGGGCCTCGAGAACGGCCTTGAACCCTACCTATAATAGGAAGAGGACAAAGAGCCATTTGCTGAGAATATTGACTATCTGTCCAACCTGGACTTTGCCTTGAAATACCTAGACCAATGTAATTGGCATGGATATGGATTGGGCAGATATGAACAAGGAATGCACATTCTTTTTCAACCAAGATACCAGATGCCATATGATAAATCAGGAGTAGGTTTCAACCACCCTTTGCCCCTTGACATCTTGGTAGAAACCATGCAAGGCTTAGGTCTAGGCAACAGAGATGGGTTGGCACAAAATCCATATGCCAATCCCAACACTACATACACATTGGGGAATTATTTCTCATTGTTAACAACAAACCTTGTTGACCTCAATAGCCCCTCCCCTTTGATCGAGGAAGGGGAAATTTCAAGAAGTGACCTCCAAGAGGGATATGAACAAAATCAAGGGGGGTCTTTGGAAGATGAGTCATATTATGAGGTAGCACCTTGGGACCCATTTGAGTCCGATAGCAATCACTCGTAGGTGACACCCATTGATGATCATCAAGAGGACTTCATGGCAATGTTCCCCTTTAATGTTCCAATCGGGCAATTGCCACCTCCAGAGAATCTAGCCCTCCCGTAGAGAGTGGAACAACCTAGAAGGAACCAAATCAACATGCTTGAACAAAATGAGTCTCCCATGTCGTCCATAATGCCAAGTAATCAAAAAATGCCTAATGGGAGACTATACCAGCCAGAGGGGCACACAGTTTTCGAAGCCAATGAAGGCCTATGGATCTCCAATAGCGACTATGAGGATGAGACTGAGATGGCATATCTCAACCATATGAGGCAACAGGAATACCCCATAGACATCGATAGTATGTTTGAACATTTGAATATGGGACCAAGGCATAGGTGGCATTTAAACCAAATACAATTAAACCAAGTGCTTCATCCACCACTTTAGGCATAGAGGGAGCACCCCCTACCTAGAGACCCTATAGGGCCACCAGTGCCAAGGGCAGACCCTATCCTTCTGTCTACACATAGGACCGATCCTTTTGTACCAGTACCCATAGAGCCAGATCCAGGGCACAAGGATCACCAAGAATGTCCAAATCAACACCCATGCGGTAATGGAGATCAAACTCAGTCCATCAACATGATCTCCATTGATTTAATCACCCCCATTTGCAATCCAACCAATCCAACACGACCATTGTATCTAGACCTAGATGCCATAGACTGGGATCGTGCTGACTCACCACCATCCCCATCAGAGTACTGGCCTTGCGGCAAGATGTTCCATTTCACCCCAAGACAAACTCAGGATATCTTCCATGTTGAAGAGGAACCCGACATTCCCAATGTAAATCTAAATTCAACGAATGATATCCACCTGATCCCAACTCCACACCAGTTGGAGGATGGATCCCACATGTTAGTCAAAGAAACGATCGACGTAGGCATTGGTTCTGATCCAATGAATCCGTAAATCATCAAGATGGTGGTAAGTCTATCCCCCGAAGAGCAAGTCAATTACATTGCCCTTCTCAAAGAGAAGGAGTTTTTTGCATGGATATACAAAGATATGCCAGGGCTAGACTCATAGCTAGTCACACATAATCTAAAACTTGATCCGACAGTCAAGCCAATCAAGCAAAAGCTACGTAAGATGCACCCAATAGTGGCCTTAATGGTCAAAGACGAGCTACAAAAGTTGTTGGATGCATAGTTTGTCATCTATGTGGATTACCCACCATGGCTATCCAACATGGTACCCGTCAAAAAGCTTGACAGGAGGATTCACATATGCATCGATTTTTAAGATTTAAACAAAGCGAGTTCTAAGGATGATTTCCCCTTACTTAGCATCGATGCATTGGTAGATGCTACAACAAGCCACAAAATGCTTTCCCTCATGGATGGTTTCTCGAGATACAACCAGATTCGTATCAATCTTGATGATCAACTAAAAATGGTGTTCATGATGCCTTGGGGGACATTTTGTTATAAGATCATGCCCTTTGGCCTTAAAAATGCTGGCGCCACTTACCAATGCGCTATGACATACATCTTCCATGATCACATGCATAAAACTTTGGAAGATTATATGGATGATTTGTTGGCCAAATCTCTTTTGCGCCAAAATCATCTCGATGACTTACGTAAGATCCTTGATCGCCTCATCGAACACAAGGTTAGGCTAAACCCCAAGAAGTGCGTATTTGGCATCACATTTGGAAAAATCTTGGGTTTCATAGTCTCAAAACGAGGCATCGAGGTAGATCCAAATAAAGTCAAGGTAATCCTTGAAATGCTTCCCCCAACCACCATCAGGCAGCTTAGAAGCTTGTAGGGTAAGGTCGCGTCGATCAAGCGCTTCATAGTGCAATTATCTGACAAGTGTCGACCCATGAATAAATTAGGGGTAGCATTTCATTGGGATGACGAGTGCCAGTCAACCTTCGATGATATCAAACAATACTTGGCTTCGTCGCCAGTATTGGCACCACCTAGACTATGAGTGTCATTCTACTTATACATCTTAGCTACTGAGGTGGCACTGGGCACCATGCTAGCCCAGAAAAATGAATTACATAAAAAACAAGCTAATTATTATCTTAGCCTCACCCTGGTCAGTTATGAACTTAACTATGCATACATTGAGAAGCTATGCTTGGCAGTGGTATTTGCCACTAAAAAGCTATGCCATTACATGCTGAGCAATATGACGTATGTTGTGTCTAAGGAGAATCCATTGCGGTACATGATGAGTCGTACTTATCACAGTAGTCACACGGCAAAATGGATCATGTTGTTGATGGAGTTTGACATCGAATTCATTGGACAAAATTCCATCAAAGGTCAAGTCATCACCGATCAACTAGTAGAGGCTCCTCTCGAAGACGATCAGCCTCTGACCATAGAGCTACTCGATGATGGGGACTTCCATGTCTCAGAATCGCGTGATTCTGACAAGTCTGAGTCAGAGGCCGACATAACCTTATTTTTTGATGGTTCTAAATGTGAGCAAGGGGGTGGCATGGGAATTGTGTTTTTCACACCGCAAGGGGCTCCAATACCTTTATCATTTAAACTTGATTTCCCATGCACCAATAACAATGCTGAATACGAAGCCTTGCTCATAGGTCTTCAAATAGCCATCACCATGAACATCAAACGCTTGAATATCTTTGGTGATTTGCTATTAATTGTCAACCAAGTGAAAGGGGTATTCCAATGCAAATGCCCAGTTCTACAAGCCTGCAAAGCCCTTGTGGATAAATTCTTGGCGTGGTATGACATCGAGGCACTCCCTCGATCATCGAATCATTTTGCGGACACTATGGCCTCTTTGGGGTCACTAATCCTGTAAGACCCTTCTGGTGAGATGACAACCATTCAAGTCAAAATGTTATCGCAATTCGTGATGGACTGCACAAGCTCTAACATAACGCTAGGAATCCACCTGATCCAAATTGAACCATCTTAAGATAGGTTCTCTCGAATCCATGATAGCCTGAATCATGCCAACTGGGGGTATTTGTTCTCCCCAACCCCTCTTAATAGCAACACAATGCTATTTTTACAAGTTCTTTCCCGCTCAGCTTTTGCTAGGGACAAACTTCGAGAGGGGTCGATCGTTCATACCATCGAGGTTTCTGATCAGTAGGATTGGTACACACCCATAAGAGACTATCTCAAGTTAGGTAGCCTCCCACTTGGATTGTCGCACATCATGAAAAGATCATTCAAACAGAAAGCGGTAAAACATGTCTTGCTAGGAGACATTTTGTATTGTCGAAGCTACGAAGGGATCCTCCTCCATTGCTTGGACTAGCAAGAGTCCACTTGGGTGATCACCCAAGCACACAATGGTACGTGCGGTGGCCACTTCAATGGTATGGCCATCGCCAAGCACATTCTTCGCATGGGCTATTATTGGCCATCTTTAGAGCGATATTGTTGTGCATATGTGCGAAAGTGCATGAAGTGTCAACACCATGCTAACTTGACACATGTACCTTATCATACCTTGTAGTTGATCTAATCGACTTGGCCATTTTTGCAATGGGGCTTAGATCTCATCAAAAATATCTCCCCTGCGTTGTTAGGTCATCACACGTTTATCATAATGGCCACAGAGTACTTCACTAAGTGGGTGGAAGCAATTTTGCTTACCTCTACGACTGGGCCCCGCATTGCGGAGTTTATTTTATATAACATCATATGTCATTTTGGTATTCCATCCAAGATCATATCGAATAATGGGACGTCATTCAAGAACAAATATGTGCGTGCTTTGACAACAAAGTACAAAATTTAGAACAATTTTTTGATACCTTATTATCCGCAAGCAAATGGGCAAGTAGAGGCGTCAAACAAAATGCTAGTCGCCATCCTTAAAAATATGGTCATAAATAATCATAAGGATTGGCACATCCAAATACCACTTGCCCTATGGGCTTATTGCACTAGCATTCGGACGCCCACTAGGGCAACTTCATTTTTTCTAGTGTATGGCTTCGAGGCGGTCATGCCTCTCGAGTTGGAAATACCCTCCCTACGCATATCAATGCAAAAGTTCATCGATGATGACACTGCATGGCAGGGTCGGTTAGACCAGCTTACGTTACTCAACAAGTGACGCGTCAATGCTCTCGAGCATTTACGTATCTATCAAGAGCAACTTAAGAAATCATACAACATAAAAGTTCACCTGAGGGACTTTCAAGTTGGTGACCTGGTCTTAAAAGAGAACCAACAAAATTCTAACTTGCCACCCCATTTAAGGGACAAGTTCACGGCAAATTGGTTAGGTCCTTATGTAATAGACAGTAAAATAGGACCTGGAACATATCGACTCGCCTCTCTTGAAGGAATCAAGGAACTAGAACCCTTGAACATTAGTCATTTGAGGCCATTCAACATTTAGAGAGCCATATCTCACCCCAAAAGCTCCAAGGATTCGAACAATCGCTTGGTCAACCTAAAACACCCCAAGGGTATCTATAACCCCTTTGGTCAAACTAAAAGCTCCAAGGGTTCCCACAATCGCTTGGTCACCAAAAACGCCCCAAAGGTATCCATAATCCCTTTGGTCAAACCAAAAGCCCCAAGGATTCCTGCAATCACTTGGTCAACCAAACGCCCCAAAGGTATCCATAATTCCTTTGGTCAAACCAAAAGCTCTAAGGGTTCCCATAATTGCTTGGTCACCCAAAAACGCCCCAAAGGTATCCATAACCCCTTTGGTCAAACCAAAAGCTCCAAGGGTTCCCATAATTGCTTGGTCACCAAAAATGCCCCAAAGGTATCCATAATCCCTTTGGTCAAACCAAAAGCTCCAAGGTTTCCCACAATCGCTTGGTCACCCAAAAACGCCCCAAAGGTATCCATAATTCCTTTGGTCAAACCAAAAGCTCCAAGGGTTCCCACAATCGCTTGGTCAACCAAAAAATGCCCCAAAGGTATCTATAATCCCTTTGGTTAAAACCTCTAAGGATCCGTAAGAATCACTTGGTCCCCACTCATTCGAGTTAAACCACCATAACGAATATTCAAAAACAACAGATAATCAAAAATAACAAAAAATTGCATCTCACTTTCATGCATGTTCTTAAAAATCAAAACACAAAAAAGAAAAGAAAAGTTGCATTAGGCATCGAATACATACATTGCATATTTGTTGGTCATACATGTCAAATGCACCATAGACTGTAATTACTCGACAATTCCACTATTTTCCACATTCAGTCCATTTTGTAAAAGATCCATCAAGAATAACGCCCTTCGCATTTTTGCCATATCATAGTCAATTATCTACTAATGTCTTTAGGGTTTTTGTCATTCAGTTGTCTTTAGATTTCTAGTCAAATGTTGTACAAAGTCCGACAACTTTTTACAAGGTAGAGTTTTACTTGGATCATGCCTTGTTACATAGCATCCCAACACAAGCTTAAAACACATAAAAATTCCCAAGTTGTGTGAACGAAAGATGAAACCTGCAAAGCGGTCCAGGGTACCATAGGTGAAACGTGTTGAGTGAATATTTTGTCCTATAACAAAACGATCATGCAACTAGAGTCTCAGACAGGAAACTCTTTCTTGCAAAGAAATTTTGTTATTTTAATTTCTCCAAGGTTCTTGTGAACAAACATTCATATGCATATAACCAATTAAGACTTAATGCAAATAAATGAATATAACCTAGAATAACTTAAATCCTGCAAGTAACTGTTAACAAGGGGCCTTTAATGATTCACAACAAACTTTGTAACCCTAATCTGTTAAAATAACCAACCATGTAAAACAAAAGAATGAACAAAAAATCCCTTTCTTCTTTTATGTTGTTGAAATTAATGAAACCCACCCGAAAATAAATTAGTAACCTCTTTTATCCTTTGGCTTAAAGAAAGATTTCAAATGAGAAAATGTGTGGTATAAGCCACTTCATTTTAAGCTCTGTGCCTTTAACATGAGGTTCATTTTATCGTTAACTAGTTCATTTTATCTTTTATTTAACTGTTCTGCTATTTCTATGTTAGCTTTTGGAGTTAGTAAAATTGAAAACGTATTCTGGAATGCACCAGAATCCGAAATGCCAATATTTGAATAAAAAATGTGAAAATAAAATTAGAACCTAAAATAGAAAGATTCTTTATGAGAATCAGTTGGAAAAACTGAAACAGGACGTTAATTTGGTTAGCAATCTCCTCCCTGCAAAAACCCCAAGTTATGAGATGAAGCTCTAAAACAACCTGACCTAATAGACCTGCAATAAAACACAGTCGAATTAGATCAGATGCAAGACTCTAAGGAAATAAATAATTGCAACATTCTATCATTCACCTATCGTAACCCAGATTATGGTGTAAACGAATAGATACAAGAAAGAATAATGCAAGGAAAAGATCTACAGAGATAACAATAGTCTTAGCCTTCAATCTCCTTTTGGTTTCACACACAAAAGTTACTCTTGCCATATAAACTCCTTTTTTTTTATTCACAAAAATAATGCTTTTCTTCTTACAATTTCCAGCCCCTGTATCTACATTCGCTTCTGCTTTTAAACTTTCTGTTGCGGCTCTTGGTTTCGCTCTGTGACGCTTCATTTCATTTCCCATAATGCTTCATTTCATTTTCCCGCTTCTTTGGTGTTTTGACCTTTTGCTTGAGCCTGAAACGTTTGGTCTTCTCTGCTAACTGTAACTGTCAATCTGAAGCGTTACCATGACCCTCATGCCTTTGTGCCACGTGTTCAACTCTTTTCTGTATGTTCTATAACGGCCCCATGTAAATCGCGACGTTTTTATGCATGCAGCTTTGCTCCTTTGCTTTCATCGCGAAAATGTGACATGTCGTGATATCGCGACATTTTCTTGCCAGCAGCCTTGCCAATGCAACCTATCACGAAATCGTGACGTTTTTTTGTTTCGAGCTGTGAGGCTGCTTCTTGTCACGAAATCACGATGTTTTTCATCTCCGTACGCCTCGGCTGCTTCCTATCGTGAAATCGCGATGCTTTTTCATTCAGAGCTATCTTGCGGCTTTCTGTCGTGAAATCGTGACACTTTTTCACTTGGTATGCCTTCAGCTGCAACCTGTCGCGAAATCGTGATGTTTTTTCACTTGGTACGCCTTCGGCCGCAACTTGTCATGAAATCGCGACGCTTTTCTATTTCGGGCTAACTCGCTGCAACTTGTCGCGAAATCGTGACACTTTTTCGTTCCGTACCATTCCACTGTAACCTGTCACGAAATCGTGACTCTTTTCTCTTTCAGGCTTTCCAGCTGCTTTCTGTCGCGAAATCGTGATGCCTTTTCATTTCGGGCTGTCCAGCTGCTTTATGTCGCGAAATCGTGACACTTTTTCGTTCGGGCTGTCCAGTTGCTTTATGTCACGAAATCGTGACACTTTTTCATTCCGTACAACCATGGCTACTTTCTGTAGCGAAATCGCGATGCCTTTTCGTTTCGGGCTGTCTAGCTGTTTTATGTCGCGAAATCGTGACACTTTTTCATTTTGGGTTGTCCAGCTGCTTTATGTCGCGAAATTGTGACACTTTTTCATTCCGTACAACCGTGGCTGCTTTCTGTAGTGAAATCGTGACATGTCGCGATATCGCGACAACTTTAGTGGCTTGCCCTGTTTGACTGGTTTGACCGCAATTTTGTGACATGTCGCGATATCGCGACAACTTTCCATTTTCGGCCGCGACGAAGCAACATGTCGCGATATCAAGACAACTTTTCAATTTTTGCCGCGACGGAGCAACATGTCGCGATATCGCGACAACTTTTCATTTTCGGCCGCGATGGAGCAACATGTCGCGATATCGCAACAACTTTTCTCCTTAGTGGAATTTTGCCTTTTCTTTGATTTTCTTAGCATCTGGGTCACTATTTTCTTCTTTGAAAGCACGCAAAAAGGTGGGCCCCCAATTTTGGGGTGTGTTCTGGATTAGCCACAACAAATGGCGACTCTGTTGTCAAATGCTCCAGAGCATTTTGGTGAGAACCCAGCTCGAAATATACAAGCTTAGATACGAGGCATCAGCACATAAAAAATAATCAAATACCGACAGATCAAAAGTACATGAAACATCGGAATCATTAGTATTAGCTCGGTGTGTGCTATTTGTTTTCATTCCATATCGCTTGAACTTGATCAACATTCCATTTTCAGTTTTACATGCATGCATATGTGAGACTGTGAATGATTTGTGTAACCTAATAAATATGCTTAGAGATTTTGCTTTTATAAATGCATAGACAATTATCTACTAATGTCTTTAGGGTTTTTGTCCTTCAGTTGTCTTTAGATTTCTAGTCAAATGTTGTACAAAGTTCGACCGCTTTTTACAAGGTAGAGTTTTACTTGGATCACGCCTTGTTACATAGCATCCCAACACAAGCTTAAAACACATAAAAATTCCCAAGTTGTGTGAACGAAAGATGAAACCTGCAAAGCGGTCTAGGGTACCATAGGTGAAATGTTATCCTGCTCATCCCCCTATGCGAATGGTTCAAGAATGCTGAGAATTGACAAAAGGACAAGCTCTTCCCCATCCAGTTCCCCACAATAAATAGTGGTTTTCACCACTATCAAAAATCCCAAACACCCTTGATCCCCAAATTCGTAAGGATTCATACTACACGTCCCTGAGAAGGATGGGTAGTCATCCCCAAGGACTAAAGGATCAATGCCATTCACGAGGCAAAATCTTAAAAGTTCACTATAAAAAATCCCAAACACCTTTGATCCCCAAAGTCGTAAGGATTCATCCTACAGGCCCTTGAGAAGGATGGGTAGTCATCCCCAAGGCCTAAAAGATCAATGCCATTCCAAAGCAAAATTCCCAACCACCTTTGATCCCCAAAGTCGTAAGGATTCATACTACACGTCCCTGAGAAGGATGGGTAGTCATCCCCAAGGCCAAAAGGATTAATGACATTCACAAGCCAAAAACCCACGAGCTCAACTTTAAAATCAAAATTCAAAATCTAAATCCTCAAAAGGCAATAATAAAAAGTAATAGTGGTTATCACCACTACTCAAACCCCTTGCTCAAGAAAAAAAAAAGAGAAAAATAAACAGTGATTTTCATCACTATGTATGAGGGCAAGTATCTCAACAAATTGAACAACCGAAAGATGCCTGAGCTTGAATCCTTGGAATTCTCAGCATTCAAAAAACCATTTAGGTGATCCTCATTACGAGTTTGGTGGATAGCCTACCTGGCAATGGTGGTATCCTAAACGCATGATGATATGTCTATCAAATTAGCTTTATGTGTGTGTAGACCAATGTTTGCATGTGGACAAGCTAGCTTATGGTAACCTATATTGCGTCGTAGATTAATCTTACTAAATACAACAAAGGAGTTAGTGGAGCTAATTAGGTGATCCTCATTATAGGTTTGGTGGACAGCCTACTGGGCACTGGCGGTATCCTTACGAATACCACATAAACGAACTCAATCGCACACACAGGGATGTGAAATAACTTGGTCAAACTCATGTCTGATTTGTACCTTGTTCAAAAGTCTCGTAATATAATGTACAGTCTTGACTAGTTAGTTAAAGCATCTGAGTCTCAGAAGAACCTTAACTACATTCTAAAACAATTGTTGTACATTTCATTACTTACATCACCATCAAAAAATACAAAACAAAAATTACAAATGCAACGTTATTCCATAAAGCAATCACATAGTACAAAAAGGAAGTAAATCCTGTATAGTCTATGGTGCCATCACCTGTATACCAACAAATCATTCCATCCATTCCATATGCATACATCTATATCATATAGCTAACATCATCCGCAATCATAATAGCATATGCATACATCAACAAAAATAAATGTGCATAAAGAACAATAAACCATGACAAGCATATCATCAAACCAAAAATGAGTCATGTATATATATCAAGTCAAAATGCCCTCAGGCTACAATAAGAAGGTCCTCTGACCTCACAAAAAACCAAAAACTCCAAATCCCCAAAGCCTAGGGAGTCGACCACCATGATCACGCAGGATCGGTGTGACTAGAACTACCCCCAGTAGCATGGGTCCTATGGGACCTCTCAGGGCGGTTGCTGCCAGCCCGCGCACCATGCCCACCAATGTTACCCTCATCCAATCGCCTACGACAAGAGGATGCAGACTGCTCAATCTCACTACCTCTTGTACGATGTGACGAACCACCTCCATCGAGCTCAGGTAACTGTCCATCGAGGCGGACAACCTCTGTCTCTAACTCTACCCGATATTGCCCCCACTCCACATCTTGTTGGTGATACACAGCCAATGCGTTGTCCTACTATGCCAGCTAAGTCCGTAGGAGATCCCTCTCCTACAAAACGTCTCTATGCTCCTCCTCCTGTCCTCGTAAGAGACCCTACAATCGCGCTATCTCAGCACGAAACCCAGCCTCCACATCCCTTGAGATAGCCTGAGGCATGGGCACCTTCGAGATGGCCTGCTGCTCTGGCACCCACTACCCCAAGACATCTTGTGCATTCGACTGCTTCGAAACCCCCAGATCATCTCTATCGTCGATGGAGTCATCGACCTCCACCATGTCAACATCGAGCGGAGACCCCCAACCCTCCCCCGATGCCTTTGCATCCCCACCTCCTGTGGCTGCAGTATCCGCGTCTCCTAGAGGCCCCTCACCCTGCCATCGTCGCATAATCCACCACCGCTCATACTTTGTAGTTACCCCGACATTGTCCACGTCGGGTACATCAATAACTACATTAGACCCCTCACCTAGTAGCTTAATGATAGGCCAGAATAGGGTCCTCTTATCACCGTGACACCGATAGATCAAAGGATCAACATGCAATCCCTGGCGCATCCTAAACTATCGCATCACCTGGACATATGGGAAGTACTCTTGCTCTGTCCCATGCCACCCAATCAGCCACCTACCCCTGCACACATGCCAGAGCCACTCTCCAGCCTCAGGCCAGGCTGGACAGTCTCGATACGATCGCCAGAACACCTGCCCTGGCATTAGACGAGAGAAGGCATCAGTATAGTGACCTATGTCATCTGCCCATCGCCAACTCTGTCCATGCTCCTCTGATCGCCGCCATAAATCGACATAGCCGATCTACCGATCCACCATCTCACCTCGAACGGTCCAAGGTAAACCCTGCGGTCGCTCCACAGCTATGTGCTGCCACCCCCAGCACTGCAAGAGATAGTTGCACCCGATCCCCTTTCGCCTTCGATAGCAAACCTCGTATAACTCGTCGTACAGTTGTGCCAATACCGTCTGACCCCATCTCATAATCAGTGGAGCTGACATAGGACACTCCACCAATGTGAAAACCAGCTCAAGCAAGTTCTAATGGAACCTCGCACCTGAGGAGTCAGGAAGTAGTATATTGGAGATGAGGGCCATGAGCAAAGCATGCCTCACCCCTAATACGCCCTTCTCCAGCCACCACCACACCAGAATACCACCTATCTAGCAGTCAGCCTCTGCCCTCTCCATAGCCCTCTCCACCCCCCTCTTCCCTGCCTGACCAAAACATCGTGTCAATACCATTGTTCGCTGGTCCCGGTAGGTCATCCGGATAGGAAGTCCATCTATTGGAATCCACAAAATCTGATACACATCCTCCAGAGTTACAGTCATCTCCCCTGTTGGGAGATGAAAAGTGTTGGTGCGGGGATCCCACAAATTTATTAGAGCAGTCAAACATGCTCAATCCCCCACCACAGGCTCTAGACGCGTCACCTGCTTGAGTCCAAGGGCATCAAGCCACTCTCAATACCCAACTGTCAAGGAATCCCGGGCATCAGAGAACACAGTCGGCTGGCGGTACAGACTCTTCACAACCTGAAAAAACAATAAAAAGCAAAAGATATTAAGTACATACTTAATATACACAAAATCATTAAAATAAAACTGTACAGAAAAACAAGCTACAATTTACAATTGTACAGCAAAAGTACAGAAACAATAAAATAAAACTATACAACAAAAAACAAAATTGAAAATAACTTACAATAAAAAATAAAAAAAAACAAAACAAAACAATAAAACAAAAAAATCATCCTAGGGTTTCAACCTTAGTGCGAACAAAAAAACAAAACAAAACAAAACAAAAAAATCATCCTAGGGTTTCAACCTTAGTGTGAACAAAAAAACAAAACAAACAAAAAAAAATCATCCTAGGGTTTCAACCTTAGTGTGAACAAAAAAACAAAACAATAAAACAAAAAAAAAATCATCCTAGGGTTTCAACCTTAGTGTGAACAAAAAAAAAAAAATCATCCTAGGGTTTCAACCTCAATGTGAACAAAAAAACAAAACAAAACAAAAAAAATGAATCTTAGGATTTCAACCTTAATATTAACGTAAAACAAAAACAAAATAACGCAAACAAACATTTATATGTGAGTTTTTAACTTCATATACAACACAAACGAATAACAACAAAAGGAAGGAACATCATACCGGTCTCGCCTCGGCTCCTCCACTCGAAGATCCGGTTCTCGCACTCATGATGTCCGTGAAATTTTGGCAGCGCTCCGCTACGTAAACTCGCACTCCTCCTCCTCACTGCTCCAAATCGCCAAGAAATTTTTTTTGCAAATGAGCCCAAAACCTAGTTTTGGTCCTTATACAGGCTCTTAGGCCTGTACTCGTTCCACCCTGGGATGAGCGCTCTAGTTGGCATTCGTCCCACCCTGGGACGATTACCAAATTAGTATTCGTCCCACCCTGGGACGATTACCAAATTAGTATTCGTCCCACCCTGGGATGATTACAGAGCAAGAAATACAGCAACAAAAATTGCAACCATAAACATGCACCAAAAACACAAAATACTCACTATCCTAATCCCTAAGAAGGCTAGCATAGCTAGACCGCTCCACGGGAAGGAGGATTTTCGATAATTTCTACCCCAATGGGCATCACAAAAAAGGGTCAAAACCCACCAAAAATAGGTCCGATTGTTGGAAAACTGCATAGCACGTTCAACGAAAACAACTGAAGGCACCCTTACAAACGTCATCTTGGGTCAAGCGACTCATCGCTTTTCTCATTTTTGTCACTCCCTCATCAATTCATTGCTTGAGAGGGTAGTCACACTTAGTCACCAATCAACAAATACACACCCAAATCAAGGAAATGGCATGCATTCAAAGAAACATTGACAAAGACAATCACGCTCCTGCTTGGGTAACAAACAAGCAATAATCACAAGCTAAACAAACACTTGGCATTTTGGAAGCATGAAGACAAGGTTCCCCAGACAAAAGGTTGTGCCCTTTGCCTATTCATGACTGAACAATGTCCAAGATCAAGTACACCTCACTAAAAAAGGTTACACTTGAGTTAAGCTCCTTAGCTTGTCAGAAGCAAGGATTCAAGAATGCGTGCCCTTTCCATACTTGGGGCATCAAAAGTTGGCTAGTTTACTGAGAAACCCTAATCATTAAGTGCTTTGGTCATCTATTTTTCTCAACACTGCACCACACACAACGCATCCCAAAAAGGGGCATCTGTAGACACCAAAACAACACCAATCCGATTATGTGACTACAATCACTTACCGAATCAACATACATACCACCTAGGGCAGCCTCCAGAGGTTAAACAGTGGTCCTAACCACTCCCAAATCAGTTTTGGAAGGTCAGAGGTCAATTTGGCACCTTTTAGGCACTTTGCTCCCTATTCGTCTCACCTTGGGACGATTAGAATCCTATTTGTCCCACCCCGAGATGATTAGTAGCAATCGTTCCAGGGTGGGACGATTAGCAGGTTTGACTGGAAAAAAGTCAAGCCTTGACAAATGGCAGCCTAGATCTGCCACCCAACTTCACCTTCAAGGCATGCAATTGCAAGGAACGATTTCAAATCAGAGAGAGGGACTTCAGTCAAGCATGCCCTGATCATGGAGGCCCTAAATCAAGGAGGAATCTTCTCTCCCCCAAAAGGGCATAGTGAGCCAAGTGGCGCCCTCGCATGCACATGCAAAGGAGACCCTAAGGTCTATAAAAGGGTGAGCCTCCTCACCCCAAAAAAAATAGAGCAGGAGCATTTGGAGCAACGGAGTGCTGCCAAATTATACCCCCATTTCTCTTTGTGCTTCCTACATCCCTAATTTCTCTTTTGGAAGAGAGGTTATCGGGTGAACACTAGGAATGCAATCTAGACCCAAAACCCAAGCAATCGGCCACAATCCCACACCAAACTTGTCGACATAACCCCCTAGGAGGTTTTGGACCCATCCCACTTGGATTGGTGCCAAAACTAAGCCCCAAACGGTGGGCATCCTGCCCCTGGGCGCCCCCCGCACTGCTGTAGTCCTAATCGTCCCACCCCAAAGCGATTAGAAATATGTGCATGATTTCTTTACTGTTCTTTTTGCATTATGTTTTATTTGATGTACTTATGCTGCTGCCCAAGTTTCATTGCTTTCTGACATGATATGACCTTGTTTTTATCATTTTATGTGTTTACTAATCTATAGGGAGCGCCTTCGAATACAAGATAATCTGGGCAAAATCTGCCAAATCTGACCTTCTAGATAATCTCAAAATGCCCCTTTTAGTCTAACCCCAAGTTTACAGGAGTTTTGGAGGCCTCTGGGCCGGAAATTTGCAAGGTTGCTCTTGCACGTTTTGTGACAGTCCCCAACGTCCCACCCCAAAGTGATTAGAAATATGTGCATGATTTCCTGACTATTCTTTTTGCAATGTGTCCCTGATGATGTCTCCATGCCTCTGTCAAATTTTGAATTCATTATGACACGTTTTGACCATCGTTTCATTCATTTATATATTAACTAGCCGGAGGCTTTGGGGATTGCATGTTTTCCTATATCCGCATATGCTATTAACTATTTGTTGTTTTTCTATGCGCAGCATCTCACCAGCAAGAACACCAAAGGGGCAACAAGGAACGACAAACACACAAACACAAGCGGTGGCAACTTTTGGCCCGCCCATTTTGAATGTGGGCATGTGGAAGACACTGGAAGCATACCATCCATTGATGTAACGAACTGTATCAAATGTTCTGAGCCCTAGAGGGGGGACGTATTGTAACCAGATTAAAAGCAACATTAGTAAAAGAGGCCCCACTTTTTTTTTCTTACATCTCGTTTTTGCGTCATTTCCTTCATGCATTTGTTCATCGCATTTCGTAAGACTTAGCATCTATACCATATCTATTTTGTTTGCATCACATCTGGTACGTCGTCATTTGGCATTCGGCTTTCACCTACTTCCTATTATTTTTCATAGGTCCTAATAAAATTAAAAATAGTAATTACCCAAAGCAAGGAAATTGCAAAAAATAAAATTTACTGAAATTGAAATTTGTAGAAAATAAATTTTAATCTATGAAAGCGATAAAAATGAAATCTTTACGAAAAATGAACCTGGCAACGTCGAACGAAGGGGCTTGTTGGAACCATCTACGAGCCACTTTGACTCTTATGCACACCAAGGTCTCGTACGTACCCCTTTTCACATACAAGTAAGTCCTCTCTCTTTGCACTGCCAAACAACTTTTCTGACTAACCACTATGACGCTACTCTCCCCAGCAACAGCGTCAAAATGATCGACTGTAGAGCTTACATTTAATTTTATCAATTCGAGAGAAATCAAGGTTAGATTTAAATAGTAACAATCCCGTATAAATTATATCGTAGGAGTTAATACTAAGCTTAGCTCAAGTTTCTTTTTCAGGCTTCACGTGTACAAAAAAGTAAATGAACAAAATTAAATTTGTGCAGAAATGAATGATGCAGGATATGATAAATAAATGCAATTATGTTTTACTTTTACTATGACTTGATTTACTGATGCATCTAATTATTTGCAAGCTAATTTATTTATGATATGTTCTAATTTATTTGTGAGGATCCTCGTGCAATTTATCTTATTTTATGTAATTTGAAATGCAATTTAACTTAAGGCTAACTAATCCTAACCTAATGTAGGGGTGAGAGCTCAGGGACTGTCTATAGGAGTGGACCCTACCTCCTAGAGGGTAGTGTAAGTCTTTCTTCCCTAGTTTACCTTATCTCAGTAAATAGATTTTATAACTCACACTAACATTATGTCTATATTGTGAATGCAGGTAATAGATAAACACAATTTACATAACATAAATCAAACAACACATGAAATTGATATAAATTACCATTATTGAAGAACAAAATGCTACTTTTATTACTGGTAATTCAGTTGTACATGTTGGTGCATTTCTTTAAAATTGTAAATTTATAACAGACTGTAATGTAACGATAAATGCAGCAGAGAATAGAGTGTAGACCTCTTTCAAGGTCTTCTATGTAATTTATACTATGACTAATACAATTTTAAACAATCTTCTCCACGTATTTGACATGCAAATTTTGTGGACTAATGACTATACATTAATCAAGAATAATCTAAAGCTTAATCATAATACGTACTCCTACTTGGACTTATAAATATTTTGACTCGTCCAAGTGGCATCCTACTAATAATCCTAACATGACAATGTTATTTTAACTGACTCACAAGATATACATTAGGACCTCATGTCCTATATTCCAAGAGTCTAACAATCTTTTTGTTTATATGTCAAACTTTCCAAAATAAACTGATTACAAGCTTTATAAAGCAAATAATAACTTTGTCAACTTGAAATATTCTCATGGATAGTATGCGAGAAAATAAATATTTTGCTAGGTAAAAATATCAGTTGTCGTCCATCTTAATGTGTCGTCCATTCTGATGTGGCACGTCGAAGTCAACAGTCTTTATTGTCTTTTAGTAACTGCTGGTAAAACATTCTTCAGTAACTGTCTTTAGTAGTTACCTTAAGTAGTTACCTTCAGTAATTACCTTTAGTAGTTACCTTCAGTAATTACCTTCAGTAACATACTTCAGTAATCAACATCTGCAACAAGATCAATTATTGTTGTCACTAAACTTTGTTGGTTCTTCTTCTTGTCCAAGGTGCACTTCAAAGTTCTGCAATCTCTTCATTGATCATCCATACCTTTTTTCTGCATTTTTCTCAGAACTCAAACAAATTTGATATAAATTAAACACATTTGTTAGAATATGGTAATTAATCAATTTTCCTAATAATTCACATTTTATTCAATAATAATTCATAGAAACTATATTTTTTTTGGTATAAGGTAGAGGTGGTTATAAGGTCCACAAACCTTTTACAAAGTCAAAATGGGCTGGTTCTAGCATCAAGCCCGTATAATCAAAATACAAAATGGATCTTTCTAAGACTCACATTAAGCCATACTTAGAGTCCACGAGTCCTATACTTGTCGCTTGACTATTCGGGATAAAACAAAAACCAAACAACACCTAGCACTTACTAACACTAGGTTCTTTGTCTTGTACACTTGTCACCTCCCGAGGCCCCAACAAATGGGATGCCTTTTACTGCCTAATTCCATACGTCGGATTACTCATCATCGGCCCCTACGATCTCTCGATGCTCCTAACGGGTTTGATCTTAGCTCTTCTCTAGCAACCAACACCAATAGTTCTTGAGGGAAGTTATCCTTCCAAATTTGCATCTCCCCAACGAAGCGCAATATTTGCCATTAGATCCGCCGCTTTGGTTCCCTTCTGCGAAGGTGTGTTGGATTCGGGCATTAACCAAATGAGATTTATGAATATTTGCTTCTAGGATAAGCTCCAATATGGTCCAGTGGGGTCTTTATCCTCCTTAATTGCCTTGATTATATTAAGCGAATCCCCTTCAAAGATAACTTCCTTATAACCCTCAAGTATGGCAATTCTCATTGCCTGCATGCAGGCTCGGGCTTCTGCAAAATGATTTGTTTGAGTTCCCAAAGGCTCTGCAAAGGCAAGGACCACTTTTCCTTCCTCATTTCTCAAAACTCCTCCTGCTCCTGCCGCCCCCGGATTTCCTTTAGCTGCCCCGTCAAAATTAAACTTAACCCACTTTTGTGTGGGGGGTATCCACTTGACACCATCCCGTGGGTTGGTTGTAATGTCTAGGTCTGGAAGTTCCTCTCCCCGAGTTCCGCAAAATCCTCCTTTCCCTTAGAGACATGGTCTCATTTTTGAAGAAGAAAGTTTTCCGAGTTTTCTTTCAAAGCTACGATTATTTTATTGCCACATAACACAGGATCTTTCTTACGTCCTTTAAATACTCTCTTATTTCTCTCATTCCATATCCCCCATAAAAAATGGGGTAAGGCTGAGCTTCCGAGCCAAGTCAAAAGCTTTGCCGGAAGGGGAAGCCTTGTATGCGAAGTCGGACATGCTATTTGGACGAGACCCAATCTATATGAAATTTGGACGGGATCATTTGGAAGAGCTGTACAAGAAAAATCACAAGTTAGAAATATATGACTTACGGATTCTATTGCTTTCTCACACAAGATACATCGATTGATGAATTGGAAACCTCTCCTTTGCGGATTATACATTGTCGGGATCTTATTTTGAGCTGCCAACCAAAAGAAGAAAGCTATTTTTGGGGTTAAATTATTTAACCAAATAACGAAGTCGGAGTCCGGCCATTGAATCCTGAGTGGATTAACTTATAGGCGAGTTTTCTTGAATAGATCCCACTTGTAGTTTTGCCCCAAATCGCCTTGTCTCTTCCTCCCCCGGGAATGATCGGGAACACCCTTAAAGCATCATTGAGTTTGGTTAGGGCCACCTTCTCTTGCTACGACGGATTATGAACTGTGATTTTCTTCCAAGAAGAAGTTTCTGTGCTACAGCAATAAAATCCCCTACTTTTCCTCCCATTTCCTTCGAAAGTTTATGTTGGAGGACTTGAAGGTCTAAGTTATCTTTCAGAGGGGCCTCTTCCAACCACGGGTCTTTCCAAAAGTCCACTTGTCTTCCATTACCAATTCTCCATGACCTCCTGACATTCGAGCAAACAATTCCAAAATAGGATCCTCTAGGAAGATTATCGGCTTTCGGGAAGTCTCGATTATTTACGATATATTTTGCCTTAAGAAGTTTTACCCATCCCAATTGATCATTATTGATAAATCTCCATACTGTTTGCCAATCGGAGCTTGATTCAATTCTTTCATTCTCTTTAACCCCGAGGCCCCACGATCCTTGCTTGCACACACACGATTCCATGCTACCAATGAAATTCTCTTTCTCTCCTACGAACTGACCACAAGAAGTTGCGTTGAATTAGCTCCAATGTAGCTTGGACCTTTGCGGGCATTCTAAATAGAGACATGCGATAAATTGGAATGCTCTGTAAAGTAGTTTGAACTAATAAGGCTTTTCTGCGGAGGTGAGGAAGGCTGCCCTTCCACCACTGCTAACTTTTTGGAGATCCTGTCAATGATCGAGTTCCACAAAGTAGCCTTCATTCTTCCTTCGAACATAGGCATGCCTAGATAAGTTTTTGGTAGAAGCTCCTTTCCACAACCGAAGAGGTTAGCTATTCTTTCCTCCCTCCCACCAGGCGTGTTAAAGAAATAGATGCTACTCTTCTTATAGTTTATGTCTTGTCCTGCTTGTCTCATACTTGGTTAGAATTCTCTTCAACTTCCTAGCTTGAGGCAACGAGGCTTTGGACACAATGATTGTATCATCCACAAAGCTGTTGGTGAGACAACGGCCCTGCTTGTTGAGGCTGGTTTAAAACCTTCCAATTGACCATACGCCACCATTGCTTGAAATGTTCCTACCCAATGCTTCCGCTAAAATAATAAACAAGTATGGAGACAAAGGATCTCCTTGTCGCAACCCCCTTTCACTCTTAAAGTAGCTTAGGAGGGTGACCCATTCACCATGAGAGAAAATCTTGTAGTAGAGATACAACTAAAAATCAACTTAATCCATTGGGACGGAAACCAAACTTACCCAAAATCTTGGTGAGGAACCGCCATGAGACCCGGTCGTAGGCTTTATTCATATCAAGCTTTAGTAACATACCCGCTTCCTTACTAGTCACCATTGAATGAATAACCTCATGAATTGTGATGATACCATCCAATATTTGTCGCCCTTTCACAAAGCCACCTTGGTTCATATCAATGATGAAAGGAAGGATAACCTTGACCTATTGGCGATTGTTTTTGTGAGAATCTTCATCGAGTGTTACATAAGCGATAGGGCGAAAGCTGGAAAATTCCATTGCTCCCACTAGTTTAGGGATGAGGACTAAAAAAGTAGCATTAACTCCTTACGGGATTTCCATGTCCTTTTGAGCCTCAATTATAGCTTCCACTACATCATTGCCTAGGATATCCCAAAACTTACGGAAGAAAGGCTGCGGGGAAGCCATCCGGTCTGAGGAGGCTGTTACCATCCATGTCAAAAACGACCTTCTTGATTTCCTCCTTTGTGAAAGGACTAAGTAAGAATCCATTAAGATTATCGATTCTGAGGGGTGGAATGGCTGCCAACGAGAGAGTCCTCTTCTTCAATAGTCGGATTTACATCTTCTAGCAACGATTTAAAGTACTCAACCGCTTCCCTCCTTATGTCTTCCATATCTTTGGTGTTAGACCCATCGGCCATCTTGATCTCCTTAATTTTGTTAGTAGTTCTGTGGCGAAGAGTAGAGACATGGAAGAACTTTGTATTTCTGTCACCCTCCTTTAACCAACGCAATCTGGATTTCTGCCTCCAAAAGGTTTCTTCAAATCCTAGCATCGTGTGGTATTCGGCTAACGACTCCCTCTCCTGGTTTCTCGGATCCTCTGTAAGTCTGCTCGACTTCAACTTCTCCTGTAGTTCATTGATCTTGTCTTTTAGTTATGCCTTTTTAACAAAAATATTGCCAAAGGAAGTTTTGTTCCACTCTCTAATGTTAGCCTTCACATTCCTTAGTTTACATGCCACTTGGGCCGGTTTCGAACCATTATACTTTTTGTCCCACCATTGGGCAACCGAGATCCTTGAGATCTGATGTTGGAACCACATAAGTTCGAATCGAAAGGGTCGATGTATCTTTTCTTAGAGTCCTTCCCTGTTTCCCATAGAATTGGGTTGTGATCGAGACCCGATTCTTGGGAGTGCCGTTAATGAAGAGTCCCCAAACCTCTCCGAGGCATTCTTGAGAAAGAAGAAACCTATCTAATCTTATACGAATTTGGTTTTCCTTCAATCTTTTGTTAGACCATGTATAGGAGAATCTACGCGAGGTCCACATCCATCGGCTCATGTTGCTCAACAAAATCTCTAAACTCGTAGATATCGGCGAGTTATTCTTTGAGAGCCCCCCAATTTATCTACGGGATTAAGGTAGCAATTGAAATCCCCCGCCACAATCCAAGGGTAGTTGGGGACCGTCTCCCTCAATTCGGCTAGGCGACTCCAAAGAACCCTTCTCGGTCCCTGTCTAAGCTGGAGCATATACATTCGTTAAGATCCACTCTTTCTGCGTGGTTTTATCCACACATAAGAGACAAATAAACCAACTAGACATCGGAATCACTCTACTATCAATCACATTTTTGTTCCACATAACCGGTAACCCTCCTGCTTGTTCCGGTGGCCTCTTGGCCTACTACTTCAACTTCTCGCCAAGTCCTATTCTTAAAAGGAATAACTCTACTCTCCTCCATTTTAGTTTCTTACGGTAAAATCATATCCGGTTTGTGTTCTTGTCTAAGAGCATACAAAGCTCTTATTTTTGTGGGATTACTCCCACGAATATTCCATGAAAGAATCTTCATTTATGGGCTTTGGATCCTCGAGCCTTCGCCCCAAAGAGCAATCTTGCTTGAGTGCCATCGGCCACTCCTCGCTCCGCTTCTTTACGCCTTAAGGCGGCATTGCTAGGTTTCCCTCTTCCCTACCGAACCATATCCCCATACATCCGCTCTAGGTTGAAGTTCCTTAGGATTCACTTGGCTTCTAGTAACCATCTTGGGTAGGTCGGTCTTGGTATTTGGGGTAACAATCGGCTTTCCGGGTTAGCTGGTCTTTTTGACGGTGGAGATGATTCCGTGCTCTTAGCTTCTTGATTAGTAGATTCTTTTTTCCCTGCTTTGGGGTTACACCGATCTTGGTGGTTCACCTCTTCCTCCCGAGTATCCTTGCTGTATTATTAGTTTCCTGCTCCTTCCTCTGATTTTTCTCCTCTAAATCCTTCTCTTGAGTCTCCTCTACCTCGGATTCCACTTCTTGGCTGTCCATCCGATCTCCCTTCAAATGATTTAATGCATCAAAGCTGTTCTCCATTGGGATGTTGATCTCCTTGGAATTTCTTCCCATAAATTCCTTTGCGGTACATGGGACCACTTCCACAGAGCCTCCATAGGCCTCCCGTATCACCCAATCAAACTTACTTTCCCCCGGGCGTTGATCTATGGGGTTCTTTCCTTTGTTATTTGGCTCACGAGGCTTCTTTGTATCATCTTAGGAGCGAGGTTGAGCTTGAGGGTTCCCATCAAAGGGACCGGCTCCCCTGTGAGAGGGTTTTGGGGCATAGGAATTTTTGGGAGGAGGGTTAAAACGTTGCCTCTTGCTTACAATAGGGCGAACGGGGTCTACGATATTCGGATTTTGAGCTCCACGTCCTTGAGGCCCGGGTTGGGTAGGAATGGAGATGCTGCGGGGAGGGATATTATTGCGGGTTTGAGGATCGGTATTTTGGAGTGGGGGCTGGTTCTTGGAAATGCGGTGGATACCACTGGTGCCCTACCTTCCCACAAACACTACACTTAAAAGACATATTTTCATATTCAAATACACGAGTATGAAGGCCAAACATAGACGACAAAATAATGGATTTAGGGAGCTCTTTACTCGGGTCCGCCAACACACACATGCGAGCAGACGGGAGTCTTGTTTTGCTCAAGGTTGCGGGATCAATAGCTATTAGTTCTCCAATCTACGTAGCTATCCCGGCCAATATTTGTTCGTTCCGAGAAAGCGAGAGGTAATCCTGGCATCTTAACCCAAATAGGAGCCAAATCCGGCACTCGAGTGCAGGGGTTGAAATCGGGGGACCAACGCTTGAGATACAAGCCCCTTTTCCCAAAAAACCAAGGACCTCCTTGGAGAGTCCTTTCCATGTTCTGTTCACATTGAAATGTCACCAAAAGAAAACTCTTGGGTAAAGCCTTAATCATCATACCGGCCCTTGGCTGCCATTTTTGGATGGCCCATCTCCTTATGACTTCCATGTCCGGCCTCACCCCCATAAATTTAGCCACCAAAGATGTTACGCCCTCCATAGCCACATGCTTGAGCTAAGGAATGCGGGACGTGCAACCTACCATTGCCAGATTTTAGATTAAAACAAGAGTCGGATAATTTTTGCTTACCGCGAAGAGCATTAAGATATGAAGGTCTCCAGTTGCCAGGTTTCTCTTTGTCTCCTTCTTGGTTCTTCCTTTGATCCTGACGCATAGAGTCCTGGTCCCCCTCGGAGAAATCTTCAACCGCATCCGCCCAACGCCCTTGGACCGGTTCCAAAAGAACTTCCTTGTCCACATCCTCCGCTCTGGGGCGCTGCTATCTCGCCGAGCCCCCCACTGCCCGCGTCTGCTGATCTGCCCTCTGAAGTCCCACACCTAGGGTTTGATGCCCCTAGACCTCTCGCTCCTCCTCCTTGCTGCTCCATCCGTCACAACTTGTTGATTTTCTCTATCCACAACATACTTTGAGATTTTGTTATTATCAGTTTATCAAAAATTTGTAAATTAACACATTGAACCATATTTTCATCATAGAAACTATATCATAATCATCATATAATTGTAATAATGAAATAATTATGGTACAAAAATATGTGTCAAATAGCAAAGGTATTGTTCGCCATTTGGGGTTTCATTGGGGGTTTTTTTGATGAGAACTTAGATGTAGATGACTTAATGCATCACATCAACATTTGAAGTGTACACAACGTGTGAGGGTCTTGCAAAAAAATCAAAATAGCTTATCTATATCACACTTATAATATTAACTACAAAAGTGGTGGGAAAAGATGTAGAACACTCCATTGATGAAATGGTTTGGCTAACGAAGGCTTGACTCAAAATATTTGTTTAACCTCGAGTTGAAACCATAAGCTAATGAGTCATTTGGAGATGGTGAATGTGTGGAATGTGTAGAAAATATGTAATGGAAATCACACAGAATCAAACAAGCAACTCAATTCTATGTTTGCATCATATTTTTTTAATTTTTTATGTGGGTTTTGTGTGTTGTACTGTGCAAACCTAAGCTAATATGCAAAGTGAACTCTAAGGTTGGATGACAAATGAGAACCTTTCTGGTGATGAAATCCATAAATATTGCTCACGAGAGACTATGGTTTCTATGGGGCGATATGATGGATGGAGATGAAGCCCACAGTTGCCAATCTTGAATAATGGTTGGTGATGAAATCCAACTCACTATTTTTAAATGCGTGACGTGCAGAGTGTGTGATTCAGATTTAAGATTTTTGTTGTTTACTATGTTCATTCAATGTTAAAAACACCCTATTTCACTCATCTAATGTAGAAGCAAAGGACATTAACACAAAGTTCCTCAAAAGAACTTAGGCTACACCGCTTAAAATCCATCCTAAATCATCAAGTGATTCCAACAGTGGAGGGTTCACCCAATTCTTCCATCCTGAATCATCAAGTGATTCCAACAACAAGATTATACTCAGATATTATAAACTTGTTTCAAATTAGAAAAGCAAAAATAGAAGCCTTTAACCCCAATATTCGTCTATTTATGCTTTTGTCATTTCAAATGCAAACAACATACAAAATAGTAAATGAAACACCATGGAACAATAGAAATCTGAATCAAATGTGAACTACAACGAATGCAAAAATGCAACTCTACTCTATATGTAAACTATATGAACAATGCAAATGCCTAAAATGAAAATAAAAAAATGTAACTGCTTTAAAATAAAAAATGAATGTTTTGCTATTGATTTCACTATTAAAAAGCATAAAAATGAAAACTAAAATTGAACTAGGGTTTGAACCAGACTTTCCAGGAAGCCTACGTATTTCTTCCTCACTCTTCTAAATGCCCACTAGTTTCACCCGAATGTTGTAAGACGTATTCTAAACGTTGTAGGGAATCCCTCGAGTGCTAAAGGGCATCCAGGTGAGCACTAATTGAACTTTGCAATTCCTAGAAACACTAAATTTCATGATTTTTATGTGATCAAACTTTTAGAAACCTATAAAATAGAAACATAAATTAGTGATAAGAAAAATAAAAATGAAGAACCCTTTGGGGGTTCCACTATGATCACCATTTTGTAAAGCAAAAAATGACAACACCAAAGCAATAGATAACAGAATCAACACAAAAGCTTATTGCATATATGAAGATAATAATACTAACATTATTATGGAGGGAGCCTTGATTCTCCAATGTTACAATATGATGTTGTATTGATACAATGATTACAAATCTAGGTTTTATAAACCCTTATTCATAAGTGAACATATGGTGTCTTCTACGTCGTCTTTGCTCCAAAAAAGTGTGTGGATGGGCTTGTGTATCCCTATGGGACCACCCTAGCTACAACAACTTCCAAAGATGTGATTCCTACACCTGCAAATAGAAAACAACATAAAAGGGTTAATAGCACCTACGAGGGCTCCACTGTGTGAGGCCCTATAAATGACAAAAACCAATAAACCCTAAATGCTACAATGTTGAACTATAAATAAAAGTGCAAAAAACATAAATAAATACCAAAGAATATATTACCTTTTCAATGTTGATTAATGCTTTGTGTTCAATAGTTGCACAATGATAGTTGCGCAAACACTCGAAAGCATCCGAGGGCTTATGGACCTCAAATATACTACAAGAAACATCCAGAGGTATTCGATGATGATTGTGAACACAACAATATTCCAAAAATGCTCAGCAGCATTCTATGAACTTTGGGTGATGTTCGGGGATGTATAGGAGTGAGGCAGAACTAGATTTGGTTCACGACGATTTTGCGACGGGTGTTATGGCAGTGGCAAGGGAAGAAGATGATAGTGAAAGGGTTAGGCAATCTCAAGCATTTGAACCTTCTGAGAATTTTCATGGACCTTGATTCATCAAAATGAATCATATTTTATAATCTACCCTTAAACATGTTAGGGTTTCAACGACACCAATGGGAAGCCGAGATTAAAACATGAGGAAAGGTTGAGATTAAACTTGGGCATGTGACATGGATTAAGATGGATGGATGGCTGAGATTAAGTCGTGGTGGATGGTTAGAATATATTCACATAAATACATATATATTTATTACATAAATATAAATATAGATATTTATTTATATATTAAATAAATACATATATATACAAATAATGAATGGCTATGATTTGGGAAAACAAATGTATGACAAGCGGCTAGATTTTGGTTTCTACACTAATTTTACAGTAGAAAATTGAAGGGTTCTTGAGGAATATCTCAGCTACGATTTGGAGGAATTTCCTACCAAATTTTTGGGATTCAAGGACAACGATTCAGTGAAAGTTTTGACTACTTTACAATCTGAATTTTTTTAGGTTTGAGGACAACAAGAAAGTAGCAATTTGGATAGCATTGGTAGCTACCAAGGTTCAAATTTTAGAGGTACATTTTGAAGGAGTATTGGAGCCACCAAATCACAATTTCGAACAACAGATTAGTGAAGTGTTAAAGCTATAAAAAAGGTGAGTTATAGAGTTGTTTTAGACAACCTAGAAGAGCTGCAATATCATCTACAAATGGCATAAACTTAGGTGACTTAAATCGCCATCATCATAGTCATCTAAAAAGGTGAAAAGGTATGCAACAAAGGTGCAAAAAGATTCATTAGCTGAAATTTTATATTTGGATCAAATTAGGTTTATTAAGCACCAGTTTTCAAGATTTAAAAGTTGCACAAATAGGTTTATATTTGAAGCCTTCAAGAGAGTGCATAAGTTATTGTCTACATGGTTCAAACCTACATAGAAAAATAAAAGTTAGATATATTTCGATAGAAAGAAAAATATCAACATTCTATTGACTATTCTAAAGCAAGAGAAGACTCTAAAATTTGCATATACTATAGTGCAAAAAGTTATTGGAAAGCTTGGATTATTAAGTGACCAAGCAAGGAAGGTATTGCCAAGAGTTTGAAGGTAATATTGACTTCAATCTATATCAGCCTACAAAGGAAGTTGAAGCCTGCATTTCAAGAAGTCAAGAGGCTCGATTTAAGAGCACAGGGGGGAAAACATCTACATCATCCTATTCTACATTTGCATAGCATAGTATTGGAGCCATTCAAAAGAGCTCTAAAAGTGAAGTATCTCCAAGGAAAAAATAATATATCTCGGACATCATCTACCTACATATTTTCCAATCAAATCAAGAAGAGAAATCATTAAGAGAGAAGTGAAATAAGAGACTTCTATAATATATATCCTTCCAAGGATCATTGACCAAAAGGTAGAAGAAGCTATTAGCTATACTAATGACGTCAAACATTATAAGGTACAATATGATAGCCTTTGGTGAAGGCAAAGCAAGGTACCTTACATATTCTATAGCCTTTGGTGAAGGCATCATAATGAAACTCAGCAATATCTACCTCCAAGCGATAAAAATTGAATAGCGCAAGCAACATAGGGTTCGTTCTACATAAAAGAATCAGTGACAATAGTATCATCTCCAACTAGAATGAGCATCCTTCTTACCCATGCACTTGCATGAAAGTAAGTATTGCATTCAGCTAAGACATACAACGTGAAATCCATTATAGTTGGCAAAGCAAACTCAGAAAGTTGCACCAACTAGGCAAGAAGGAGACACATCAAAGTGACAACGCACATACTTCAAAGTTTAACTCAGAGTCAAGAAGGAGTTACCGATCCCTGAATTCATCACGTACACCTGGTTGGCATTCTTGAAGAAGCATTGGAAGATAACCATCTCTACCAAAGAAGCATTGAGAGAATCAACATCATTTCTCTCAAGTAAAGCGGTTGGAAATATCGAGTGTTGAAATGTTGGAATAGCATCATAGTCTACAGAGAATAAGTGCTAAGCAAGCAAGAGAAAGTGTTTGTATAGCCCAATGGAGTTAGGGCAATGTGTTGAAGGCATTGCACCATATAGAAGAAGGTATCTCATGCACACCATCGATAGTCACCACTACATCGAAAGTGTCTCAAGTGCGCAACATTAGAAGTATACGTGGATGAAGCATAATTATTATAACACCCTTGTAAGAAGCGTTAGGTCGTATGCATTGAAGGTAATAGTCAAACCATTCGGTGCCACTTATTATTTGATGTTGGGAAGGTGCAGTATAAGCAGTTGAAAGAAGTTAGGCAAATCAAGTGCCACTTGGCACCATCTTTCCTACATCATGCTCTAACCCTAAATAGAGCACGCCATCTTTCCTACATCATGCTCTAACCCTAAAGAAAGCACACTTCAAAAGGAAGCACTAGAGTAGTACTCAAATATGACATCAACTCAAAGATAATTTGAAGCAAAACTAAGGTAGAATTAAAGACTTGAGAGAACATGAGGTTTGAGGAGTAATAAAACTATTGAATACACCTATTGAAGAAAGAAGGATGTAGGCAGAAACATCGACGTTAAAGGGTAAACTAGCCAGTAGATTTGAAGTGCTCAATTCAATACTAAGAACATCAAAGAGAACACACTTATCGACTGGAGAAAAGAGCGTAGGATGGCGAGTGAACATTGGAGAAGCACGTAGTTTGATGACAAAGAAGGAATGAAAACTATACACAACATATCAAAGTTGGAAAGGAGTCAACTGTCATCAGTTTACAAAGTTCGAGTTGATCATAGAGAACCTTCAAAGCCAAGCTCAGTATTGGAAAGGTAAGAGTTATATTGAAAGGTTTATTAAATTTGAAATCAACTAAACCTTATAATCTAGAGAAATTAAAAGATAGGAGTAATAAGGTGTTAATATCTAGAAAAGCATTTTGATTATCTTGAGAAGGAAGTAGAAAATAGAAGCATTAAAATATTTATTATTATTGCTTCAACTATTTGCAAATTCATAAATACAAGGAGTTATAAGGTTAGTAAAACTTAATTTGCAAATACATACTTAGTCTAAATTTCTAACTAGGGAGATATAAGGAATCCTACTCAAAATTGAAATCATAGAAATTTAGAATCTACAAAGGTAGAAGGAAAACCAACTCTAGTTGGAAGATTGATTTTATTAGTCTCATACTCAAGTTGAAGAGACATAGAAAATCCAACTTGAATATCTTAAAGATATTGAAAATTTATATCTAATTGTTTCATCGAGCTTTCTACAAGAGAAAACAATTGTTGAACGTTATATTGATCTTGTCATCACATTACTACGAAGACAAAAGGAATTCAACCTAAAGCAGATCTAGAAAGCTAAGCCTACTATCACAAAAGGATACTTCTAAAAAACTTGAAAATTTGGAAAAGTATTTTCAAGATTGATTCTACAAATTAAAATATATTAATTAGACATATTATCAACCACTAGGGAGTCATAAGGTAGACTACTCCAAAGGTTCTATCAAAATTGCTCTCAATTTATAAACTAAGAAGCTATAAGAATGTCTACTCCAAAGAACTCATCAAATAATACAATTGGAAAAGGAGAAAGGAAAATACCAATATGGCTTAAAAATACAACTGATTCAATGGAAAGCATGATTGGTAATCCAAATACAAATGAAAGAGAAGAATCAATAAGAATTAAAGAAATGTCTAAAAACCCACAAACTAACAACTTGACAAAAGTAGATTCTTCAGGAATATATTTCAATGAGACAGTGAAGGAAGTAAATGACAACAATACCAATAAATATATTGAAAAAATAAGGAAAAATATTGATTAGAAAGGCATCATACTGATTAATAAAAGAAGTAAAGTTGGAATTGCCTCAATTGTTCACACATGGCTTAACTATTTCATCAAAGAAATAGATAAACATGATATTCCTAAAATAGATGACAAAGAAGTTGGGATATATTTATTTTGCACTTATTGCAACAAATTTGGTCATGAGAAGGTTAGTTGTTGGAGTGTCCATCCATGCAAATATTGTAAAGGAAAATCTCATTCATCTTTCTTCTGTTACTACAAGGACAAATACTATAAAATATTTGAAGAAAGACTAATATTCAAATTAAATTGTTTCTTCCAAGTTCTTATTTTAGAGGCATCTACTAACACTAAATTCAAGCTTGACATTTTTGAAGATCAAGGATACAAACCATATAGGAAACCATGGAACAAAAGAGGAAGCGGTTATGATTCACTTCTAACTTGTAATATTATCAGATCTCTAGTTCAACAAGGCTATCTAGAAAACTTCAAGAGTTCTACCAAACACTTTAGAATACCAGCAAATAATGGGATGAATAAAACATGGAGAAACAACATAAAAACTGAAGCAGAAGAAGAAGAATCAGAACAAGATGCACATTCTAATCCAAACAAAGTAGACAATAAAGAAAGCAAATAAGATAAGCTCAAATTTTAAGATCAAGACAAAGATCCATATTGAAGACTAAAGTCTTCAAAAACCAAACAATGTAATGCAATGGTATGTTGAAATATATTACATTATTTGGTTCTTTAATAATGTACCATCATAGGTACGTATTTAGATTAGGAGTTTATTTAGGACTTAAGTACTTTATTAAAACAATGTAATAAATGCACAAGTGTTAGAATGTGCAATGATGTAAATGTGCATGTAGTCCACATGTACATAAGTCCTTATAATAGAATAGTGAGGTGTCATAGGAATTGAAGGTGAAGAGTTGCATCTCATTTTAAATATTTCTTCATAGAATAGAAATGTGAAAGGATTTTGGAGTGCATAGGTTGACTAGTAGTAGATACAATGTAGATCCATTTTTGCAATAATGGAGAGGTTGTGACCTCCATTGGAGAGCATTGTATATTTTCATGAGCTTTCTTATATGAGCATTTTTTTAGTGTTGTAACAATTTTCTATCATATTTTCATGCATATTAGTTAGCCATTATCATAGTTATAACATTGCATGCTTATTTCCATACTTGTGGTTGCATTTCCTTTAAGTAGAAAGCCTCAAAAACTAAGAAAAATAAGGGACTTAATCCTATATATTGCAAAGGTATTTGCATTACATTGGCATTGGTTTTGTCCTTTCAAATACAAAAAATAAGGACAAAACAAAGAGTGTCTTAAAGACATTAAGTATTGTCTCCAAGTGGTCACATCATTAAATTTTGAGGAGCAAAATTTGAGCACAATAGAGAGCCAACGAAGGGCTCACAAGGCTAGATTTTTGAGTGTCTAAAGACACCATATTCATCACTACATCCAACGCCTATGATAGCATCAACCTACAACACAAGGTTTCTACGTAAAGGAGCTATCATAGCACAAGACATCTACATCTACAAGTCATTATATCACAAGGTATCCACATAGGAGATAGAACAAACTATCTACATGAAGAGGCTATCGACATATACATAAAAGATAAATCCAAGGATAGCATATAGCAAACATAAAATAATAAGGTACAAGGGATAAAATAAAGGTGCATTACCCAAGATACATCAGTCGAGTGGAAGCACAAAAATCTACCATTGAAGCACCATAGAATCTCCATTCTAATGCCCTAAGATCGTCATAGCTGGAGCCAACCTTGAAAGACATCATCATCATTGATAGAACAACTTGCAAGAAGGAGAAATCATCCGTTGTCGAAGGAGCCAAGCAAGCTTGCAAATGGTTGACAAGAATAGGTGTTGAGAAAGCTTTAAGGTTATTTTTTGGTACGTTCAAGAGAGTGTGCATGTAAGAGAAACATATACATTTGTTCTAAAGGTGGTAGGAATATTGTGCCACTTGGCACAAAGGGCACCTTCATCCTTTTTTATCTCCAATGCTCAAGAGAAAGGTGCTCAACTAAGTAATGCCTTCCATCATAGCCATAACGTCAACACTCGAAGATAGGCATTCATCAGAGTAACGCTCATCCTAGAGAGCACCAACCATTAGAGTAATGCTCATCAAAGAGAGCACTAGTCATTAGAGTAATGCTCGAGAGGAGTGTGCCAAAAATTAGAGTAATGCTCATTCAAAGAGGAGAGCACCTACGATTGGAGTAACATCTCATTTACCTAAGCGCCACTCAAGGAGGAGACTAAAGGATATTAGTAATACCTCATGCCACTTGGCACATGCATCAAGAAGGTAGAAGCACATTTGTATCCACCATAAAAAGGAGTGTTCATAGATGGAATCATATCTTTTAGTCAGTATCGAAGCGTTTATACACAGGTAGGTCAAAGCCCACTAAAAGAGGAGCATTGAATGCTCACCATCATTCTATAAATACAACACTCAAAGGATCCATTGGAAGAGTGAAAATAGAGGTATATCGCATGCAACATTATAAAGGTAATATTTCCAAAATAGTCTTCACAATACCAAAACTTCACCTCTACTATCTATGCCTTGCATCTTAGTAGAGTAATATTTCCAAAACATCATATTATCATAGTCCGCTTTACCAAATTTGGATTGCTAGTTTCCTTTTTGAAACACAAGTGCAACCACAATAATTATAATAAGTAGTCTATATGAAAACACATTACTATTACAAAATATAACAGATATTACCAATGCAAAACATTAAAGTAAAACTTAATCATTTATTGATTCAGGCAATCAACATTTTCTTGTCACCTTCAACTAAACTTACTAACCATGGAAAGAATAATTTAACTTCACAATCCTCAATAAAAACCCCTCTATTGGCTAGCCTATCTGCACATTTTTTACCTTCCCTTATTGTATGTGTAAACCTGTTTTCTTCAAACTCTTTAGCAAGATCTTGAATTTCCATAGTTATCTCTTGTATGTTCCATGGAGCCTTTGCTTTTATCAAAATTGTATTTATTACTATGATAGAATCACCTTCCATCCATACTCTGTTCCATTTTATTTTTTTGTATATATTTATTTTTTTGGTAATTATTTTAGTAGATTAACAGTGGGTTTTTATAGAGGATCCCAAAACCTTATGTACAAAATCAGCCTTACTTCTAATGATGCATCACGCCTCCTGGCTGGATATATAAGCCTGATTGCAAGATAGCAAAAACTAGACTAATTTCCCGGAGGCTACAAAAAAGGCATTTAAGCCTGATTAACTAGATAACAAACCAAAAATTAATCGGGATAACAACAAGTAATAGCCGAAGAAACTAAAACATTAGAGAGCAGAAGCAAAACAACCAAACACCAGACAAAGAAAATTGTTATTCCTGATCCTCTGAATTCTGATGCTTTTGGGCCTGCTTCAAAATATTAATCATGGATTTGACAGTAGTGAGAATGGTTGATTCCAGGCCCAGAAGGGATTTACCAGGAGGGATATCCTTGTCACTCTCAGTGTCTGATGAAATCTACTGTGGAAGGACGTCCTTCTCCTCCTTTTTGATTTTCTTCGCGTGACTCGTGCGGCCACTATCGCATAGGGGATTGGATAGAGTTGCCACCCTAACCCGATACTCATCAGGAAGGACCTTCAAAAATCTACACGGGGAACACATCATGAAGGGATATCTGCTCTGGCCAATCGTTCCACCTCATATGGGAAGCGAGATCACCACACGACTGGACACGTGGTTGCGAGCCCTTTGTTGGCCATGTGGTCAGCCATGCGATTACCTTCTCTAAGGATATGACCTGCTTTCCATCTGCCACGTTGGGAAAGGAGTGTTCTTGCCTCAAGAACGATGTTAAAGACCCTCCAGGATGGGTCTTTGGTGCCTAGAAGGTAGTTCACGATGTTGAGCGAATCTCCTTCAATAATTAGAGGTTGAGGATCCTCGAAGAGGATCTGAATTCCTTTCAGAACCCCTCGGGCTTCGGCATAGTGATTCTTCTGGGAGCCCAACTCTTCATAGTAGGCCACCACAAGATTCCCATCATGATCTCTAACAACACCACCTGATCCAGTGGGCCCAGGATTACCCTTTACTGCCCCGCCAAAATTCAATTTAATCCACCCCAGGGGGGGCTTGGTCCAAATAACACTTCTTCGAAAAGGACCAATAACAGTTTTTAGAGATGGGCAGAGATCCATCCTTTTGAAAATTGTTTCTTCACTTGAAAGGTGGGGACAGGGACTGGGAACAACTTTAGAATTCTCGATGGCGTAGGATAAGGCCCTTTGATCGACACAAGGAGGCACTTTTGGGGCTCTGCCAAAGACTCTGGCATTCCTATCTAACAATATTTTCCAAATGGAGTGGTGGAAGGAGGCCTCAAGGAGGAAGCGGAGTTTAGGATTCTTGAAAGGATTGGTCCATTGATGGAAAGCATCTTTGAGGGAGCGGAGAGAGCACCAGAGGATTTGGAAGGAGGATAAGACAATGCTGAGGACCGAGTGGGAAAAGGGGCAATGCAAGAATAAATGATTCGTCGTCTCGCACTCCACTAAGCACATGTAGCACCTATTGGGTAAGGCAAAGCCCCTCTTGTGAAGGTTTTCAATGGTTAAGGCTTTGTTGTGAAAAGCAATCCATGCAAAGAAATTCACTTTAGGTATGACCCCTTTCCTCCAGACAACTTTCCATCGATAATCCAAAGCAGTCTCGCTGGTGAGAAATTCATAGGCAGATTTGACAGAGAAAAGACCATCCTTCATGCCTCGCCAAATGATTATGTTAGTCCTCCTAATAGATGGGATTAAAATCGATTGGAGGATATTTTACAGAAAGGTTACCTCATTAAACCCGTCCATGACTGGAAGTTTCCATCGAGGGGAAAGGGTGCTCCGGTCTATGAAATCCACCACCTTGAGTTGGGAATTTGGTTCGGTCTGAGCTCTTAGGCCAGCAAGATCTGCCCTCAATCCAAGGGCTTATTCAGAAGCCCACCTGTCCTTCCAAAAGAGGATGAAGTTGCCATCACCCAAAATTCTGCGGACTCCCAAGCTGATCAAATGATGGCCTTGGAGCACAGATTTCCAAAACATCGATGCTTCGGGGGGAGTCCCAGCATCGAAGAAAGAATTGGTGCCTAGATATTTCCTTTTGACCAACTTAACCCACTCCACCGAATCATTTGTTAGGATCCTCCAAGCGTGCTTAGCGATCAAAGTTGTGTTCATGAGCCTTGATCTCATCATCCCCAAGCCACCTTGATCTTTTTGCGAGCAAACCTTATCCTAGGCAACGAGAGGGATTCTAAATTTTTCTTCATTGCCAGACCACAGAAAGGTCCTCTGGATCTTCTCAATTTTGGTGTGGACAAAAACTGGAAGCATGAACACAGACATAAAGTAGGTTGGGATCCCCTGAAGACAAGCTTTGGTAAGGGTAGCTTTCCCAGCTTGCGACAGGATTTTGCCTTTCCATGTGCCTAGTTTCTTGTGAAGGCATTCCAAGATCATGTTCCACATACTTCTGCTAGCACGGCCATTGCAAGACAGGGGCAACCCTAGATAAGACGTATGCAAGGAGTCAATGGTGCATTCTAAAATTTTGGAAATCCGGAGTTGCCTTCGCAGGGGAGTGTTAATAAAGTAGATTTTGCTCTTGATGTAATTGACCTTTTTCCCGGCAGCCTGCTCGTAACGGGAGAGGATCCGCTTGAGGGATTTGGCTTGGGAAATAGACGCCCCAGTGGAGATGAGGGTGTCATCCACAAATTGTTGATGAGTGGTAGGTTCAACTCTAGAAGTGGGCAGGATGCCGAAAATCTTGTTTTGACGAAGAGCCTCTTTCAAAGACCAGCTCAGAACCTCCGCCAGAAGGATGAAGAGGATGGGTGACAAAGGGTCACCTTGTTTGAGGCCTCTGGCGCTTTGGAAATACCCAGTAGGGGACCCGTTGATCAGGACGAAAAAGAAGGGAGTGGATATGCAGCTGCAGATAAGGTCAATCCAGTGAGGATGAAAGCCAAACTTGAGAAGGACTGCACACAAGAACCTTCTATCAACTCTGTCGAAGGCTTTGTTCATGTCTAGCTTTAGAAAGAGTGCAGCATTCTTGGAGCGGTAAGTAGAGTGAAGAGTTTCATGGATAGTGATGACATCGTCAAGAATGTTTCTGCCTTTAACAGTGCTTCCCTGACAAGGATCAACCAGGAGAGGGAGAACGGGTCTAAGTCTGTTGGCTATGGACTTGGTGAGGATCTTGTAAAAAATATTGCACAGGCTGATGGGTCGGTAGTCAGAGAAGCTTTTGCAGGTGGGAGACTTAGGAATGAGAGCAAGAAAGGTGGAATTGAGTTTTGAGTTAATGGATCTGGAAGCTTGAATCTCTCGAATAGCTTCGCACACATCCGAACCCACAACATCCCACATGACTTGGAAAAATTGGGGGGGAAAACCATCGGGGCCAGGGGCCTTGTCTGGTTGCATGGAGAATAAAGCTTCTTTAATCTTAGACGAGGAAAAAGGTTCTAGAAGCTTGATGCTTACCTCATGGGGGACTTTAGTCGAAAAGTTGGCAAGCAAAGATTTTTGGACCTGTATGTCGCTGTCAGGAGGAGCGCCAAGCAAGTCTTGGAAAAAGTCAACCGCTTTGCTCCTAATTTCCTCTATCTCCCTGGTTACGCGCCCATCCTTGCAAGACACTTCTCTCATCTTGTTGTCCCCTCTGTTCCTCATGGTTGACGCATGGAAGAACCTCGTGTTGGAGTCTCCACTCTTCAACCAAAGGTCTCTATATTTCTGGCACCAAAAGGTTTCCTCCCTTGCAAGAATAGAATGGTAATCCACCAAGAGGCTTCGTTCTTCCTCCCTGAGGCCCTCGGTGTAACCTTCGAGCTCCATTCTCTCCTCCAAAATTTTTAGGTTCTCCGAGATGGACCTTTTGGACTCAAAAATGTTGTCGAAAACCTCTTTGTTCCATATTTTCAACTTCTTTTTGACCATCTTGAGTTTTATAGCCACTCTCTTAGAAGCGGTTCCTCCCACCTCCTATTGCCACCACGTTGAAACCAATCCTTTGAAGTCTTTATGAGAAGTCCACATGGATTCAAATCTGAAGGGGGTCTTAAAACCAGGCCCATCGTTCATCTCCAAAAAAATAGGGTTGTGATCAGACCCAATCCTTGGTAGAGACGAGAGAGTTGCACCACCAAGGGTGGGAATAGCTTCTTGGGATATGAAAAATCTGTCGAGCTTGACTTGAATAAGGCTACTCCCAATCCTCTTGTTGCTCCACGTGAAGGATGCCCCTTTGAGTTCGATGTCTAGCAAGCAGTTAGTAGAGACAAAATCTCTGAAGTCCTCCAAGTTGCGGATGGAATGGTCAGAGCCTCCTTTATTTTCAAATGGGTGAAGAGGACAGTTGAAATCTCCCCCTAAGACCCAAGGAAAATTACTAAAATTTTCCCTCATATGGGAAATAACTTTCCACATTTTTTCTCTCTTCGTGGCAGAATTCGAAGGATAAACATTGGACAAGATCCAGGAAAAATTGGTGGTTTTGGAGTGGAACAACACATTGATAATCCTATTGGAGGTTGATAGCAATCTACCCTCGACACTCTCTAGATCCCAAAGAACCATGAGATTGCCCGTTGTTCCCACTGTAGGACTGGATAGAAATTTTGCCTTGGCCCAAATGGCTTTAGTAGCTTTATCAGAGGAGATAGCATCGGTCTTGGTCTCTTGCAAAATTAGGATGGAGGGGTTAGTCCTCTTTTGGAGATTAGCCACTAACCTCTGTTTGGCTACTCCATTCAGTCCTCTCACATTCCATGAGAGAACTTTCATCTGGACAGTTTGAGTTTCTTCTTGCCTCCCTTTCCTTGTTGGGGGGAGGTTTTGGTACAGGCGTCTCATTCGTCTGAGTATCAGAGACATCCAGAACCAACAGACGTTGGGTTCCATTCGCGACATCAGTCACCGTCTCTTTGTCTCATTTATATTTGTTATGAGGTCGACCCTGCTTCCTCTCACTACCAAAATCCATGCTTTGCTTTCGGCTCCTCGTATTTCGAGGGCTAATATGATCGGACTGTTCACCCCTCCTACCTAGGAGGTAATCTTCCAACAAAGTTTGGGAATGGTTGAAATCAGGGTGGCCCTGGTCTTGGAGCTTGGGTGAATCTGATTGATTGGTGTTTTGGGGGGGGGACCGATCCTTCTCCTCTTGCGGATGGCTCTCCTGGCAGGATTTTGCTCCTTGCTGGGTGTTTTCTCCAAAATGCTCTGAGTCTGATTGATGGGTGATATCCTCTTTTGGATGGGATATTTCATCGCAGTCCCTGGAGGGGCCTAGAGAATCATGGCCCTTCGCATTTGGAATATTTGACTGCTTCACCTAGCCTACACCATGTTCCAGGGGGTTGCAAGTTTCCCGCTTCTTCTTACCTGGTTTTTGAAGAGGACAATTGGACTGAAGGTGCCCTTGAGAACGGCATTGGGGGTAGAAAGTTGGTCTATTATCATAGACAATAGCTTGTTTGTGGAGAACGGTGCCTCCAGACTGGAGGGTGATGGAGGATGGGAGGTCCGCCTCTAGATCCATCAAAATGCAAAAATGAGCTTGGACGAATCTTGTTCGAGCTCGGGTGGGAGGGTCAATGGTGACCAACTCCCCTATGGAGCGGGCAATGACTCTTATTACATTTTCATGCCATCCGAAGAGGGGAAGACTCGGGAGCCTAACCCATATTGGAGCAATGTTGATGTTCTGGGTGTCAGGATTGAAGTCCATGCCCCACTTCCTAAGGAACATGCTTCTACAACCCAGAAACCATGGGCCTCCAACCAATATTTTATAGTAGTCCTCCTTGTTGTTCAGTATAATAGCAAAAAATCCCTGGGTTAGGGCCACCAACTCCATGTGCCCAAAGGTCCTCCATTTGCTTGTCGCCCACTTGCGAATGGTCTCCATGTTGGTGCGACCACCAATGAACTTACCAATGAGAGTATACTTCTCGTACTCCATGAATCTTGAGAGGACTTCCGTTGGGATGTCCAACTCGCCCCCAGTCGAAAACAACTCCTTGGTAAAAAAACCGCTTAGGATTTCTGAAGTTGCTGCCTGAGCATATGACTTCTGAGGCCCACCTCCCCATTTTTTTGGCGGATCCTTACCATGATTGTCATCGTCATCAATCTGATCTCCTTCATTTGGCAAGGATGCCTTAGTACCCCCGGACCCCGGTTGCCCTCCGTTTGCTTCGTTGTGCCCTTGGTTCGAATCGTTTCCGCTCCCGTGCTCTCCCACAGAGGACTTCCTGCCCATCGTCATCTCGACCAACCCATAGGGATTTTTAGCGCTTGCATATTCAAAATATTGTTTGTATATTTTTAACCCTTCTAAAGCCGCCCAAGCTTCAACTTAATTATTTGTCTTAAATCCACTATTGAAAGCATAATGAGACAAAATCTCTCCTCTATTATTTCTAATTATTGCTCCTCCTCTTGTTGGTCCTGGATTTCCTTTAAAAACTTCATCAAAATTGAATTTAATCCACCCCACATATGGTGGTTTCTACTTTATATTCTTTGCCTTCTTTTTGCTTCTCTTGTATCCAACATCATAACTCCATTTAATGACTTGAATCCATCTATCAAGGCTCTCTGCTTCCAGATTACGGATTGGGTGAGTTAATAAGGTTGGTTTAGACTCCTCTATGGCTAAACATGTCTTCCTTTTCATTACCTCTAAATTGCTTTCCTTTCCTTTAAATGTTCTTATATTCCTTTCTAGCCATAAAATCCAAAGTATTGTATCTTTTGATATATCCCATATTATCTGTAAAGCCTCACGTTTATAAGTGCTCTGTCATTGCTTTAACCAATATTCAATTCTTATATTCATCACCATGCATTTACCAAACATATTAATAATCCATTGCCATAGATTCCAAAATATTGAGTAATATCCCAAGAGATGGTCTATACTCTCCTCGTTTTACAAAAAATACATTAAGAGGGGCCATGAAAACTCCTTTTCATAAGGTTATCCCAAGATAAAAGTCTTCTATGACCTACAAGCCAAACAAACATTTTGACTTTAGAAATGCTTGGGCTATCCCAAATATCTCTCCAAATTCTAGTGATATTATTATTTTGTTGATGTTGTACATTATATCCACTTATGATTGCGTATTCTCCTAAGTTATTCAACTCCCAAATAAATTTATTCTTGGCTTCCCTCAGAATAATCACAGTTCATATCTTTCTATTAAAATGTCTCCTAGCATCAATGTCTTGTATATTCGAAAAAAAATCTTCTTTCCATTTGTATCTTCTTGATCTTTGTACAAAATATTTGAAACCCTATCACCATATTTGTCTTGAAGCGATCTCATCCAAGGTTTCAAAATTGGATATAAATTGAGTGATTTTTTTATCACACCAATTATCCATCCAAATAGAAAAAATTTCTCCAGTTCCCACCACCCATCTTAAACCTTTAATCATAATATCAATAGATTTTTTTAAACCATTCCAAAGAGCAGAACCATTTGGTAGAGAGAAAGCAATAAATATTAAACTTGGGTCATTGAGATCAACATACTTACTTAGAAGAATTCTTACCCATTGTCTTTGACTCTCTTTGTACAATCTCTATATAACTTTTCCCCTAAGAGCTAAGTTTGCATCTATAAGAACTCTTAAACCAAGACCTCCCCTAATTTTATCATCACACACCTTGCTCCATTTCACCAAAGGAAATTTCCTTTTATCATGTAAACCTGACCACAAAAAGGATCACATAATATAGATTAAACTTTTTTCAACTGATTTTGGCATAGAATACAATGACATATAATATGTTGGGATGGCCTAAAAGATTGAATTAATTAACTGCACTCTTCTTGCTAACGATAACCATCTACCTTTCCAAGCTGGAAGTTTATTATGAACTTTACTAATAACTAGATTCCATAATCCTCTCCTCATTCTCCCCTCAAATAAAGGGGTCCCTAGATAAGTTGTAGGTAAATTTACCTCCTCCATTTGAAGCAATCAGGAAATTCTTACTTTGATATGAGCGGGAGTGTTAAGGAAATTAATTTTATTTTTTATCCTATTAACTTTTTGCCTTGATGCTCTTTCATATTCCTTTAAAATGTTTTTCAAAGCTCTAGCCTCATTAATCCTTGCCCTTCTAGAAAGGGTTGAATCATCTACGAACTATGTAATGATGTAAATGTGCATGTAGTCCACATGTACATGAGTCATAAGATAGAGTCAAAGGTAGAATAAGGGCCAATGAGCTTATCTTACTATATGAAGGCCTTATAGTGAGTGAAAAGAGTGAGGTGAGAATATAGAGGGTGAATAGTATAGATTAGTAGTGTAAAACAATGTAGTTCCTTTAAAATAGTTTATAGAGTGTTCATGTCCTCCATTAAACTGCATTGTACTATTTTTGTGAGCTTTGATTAATGGCATATTTATGAGTTATTGCAGAATTTTATCTCTTTGTTTTCCTACATATTATAGTGCCATTATCATATAGATATCATAGCTTGCTTATCTTGAATCTTGTGGTTGCATTTCCTATATCATATACTAATCAAAAGCTAATAGGATGGATGAACAAAATTGAAAAATGTCAAGAAAAAGGATGTTGAATATTTGTATTTACTAGTTGCAAGCTTACTATAGTGGTAAGGGCTTTGGCCTCTCTTTGTGAGGTTCAAGGTTCAAACCCCACTCAGTATGAGGGGACTAGAACCTTTCATAAAAACAAATATTTGATTTTTTTTGGTAAATACAAATATATTTTTTACGAAAGAGCATCAGGTCAAAAAGTTCCTGATATAAATACATTTCTCAAGGCCCTTAGGTGATAGTTAAATAAAATTGTAGCTTCTTACGAGATTTCAAGGTTTGATAATGATTCAACCATAAGTTGCAATACACTACCTGTTGCTAAAACAAGCAGTCATGATTGAATAGATGGTATTCATCATACTATTCCATAAAAGATTTTGTAAAATTTTATAACACATTTTGGTTCCTTTTTCATGAAAGGATGAGTAAAGGTAGTTTTTCTTTCATTCCTATGTCTTCCTAAACATACATAAAACAAAATACTATACATATTCTCACTACTAAAACCAAACTTATATAAAGTGGTCCATACGTAAATACTTTATGAACAAGTAAACAATGAATCTACACAACCTTAGCAAAGCACTAGATAAATGTCCAGCCATGCTTTCATGAAGTACAAATTATATATATATGTGTGTGTGTGTGAGTGTGTGTTTTCAAGTTTATAAATTAATTACCCAATCGTTTCCTACTGGCTAGTTTCATATGCCATAATAATCAAAATTGTAATATCATTATCATACTACCATGTACATTCATAGAACTAGTTTAGAAAATTTATTATTTCTTTCACACCCCTACAACTAGTCCTTTCACTACCATCATCACAAAGTTATTACAAATGGGGTTTATAGAAATGCAAACAAGGGTTTGGCCCTTTTTACATACATTCAATTGGTTTAAGTCAAAATATTTTGAAAGATATATTGTTAAGTCTTTAAACTCAAAATATATTCCATCTATGCCCTAAAAAGAATGCATATCCAAAAAAGGCTTTACATAAAATTCAGTCACAAGCAACATAAGGATTTTCAAAGTATGATTCTTATTTTAAAACAATGCCAAGGTTTTGCTTCCCAACTCTCCCCTCAACATTTCTACCTTGAGGCCTATCCAGTTCATTTTACCTTGTAATACAGCTTCTATAAATATAACATATTTTTCATTTTTTTTCAAAAAACTCTCCCCTCAACAATGCAATTTTTATGCAAGTACTTCTAGTCATGCATCTATAAAATTTATTATTTGAGGGTCACACAATTACAAAAACACTCATTTAAAGTCCATGTAACTATAAGGTTTCATTTGCAACTACAAAGTATAATTGTTCAATAGAAAACTTATAAACCAATTCACTAAACCCTATGAATTAAAGGGAATTTCAAACTAATTTCATTTTCTTTAAAGAAAACACAAGCTATTATGGTAGAATCAAATTTATTTTATTGGAATCAATAAAGTATTGACTAAAATTTCATTGTATAAGGAAAACAGGGACTTGACTTAGTTTTATTATTAATCTCTATTATCCTTCATTTTTACTTTTCTTTTGTCCTCGTCGTGTTCTACCTTTCTTAAGGCAAAAACCTCTACTAGACTCTCTTCCTTGGTTTCAATATAATCATTGTTTCATACATAGGTAAGGCTACAAGAATCATATACAAGTGGCAACAATGCATCATGGGTCCTCTCCTCTTACCCACTCCACTCTCTGCTCTACACGATGCCCTAACTATAGAAATGCAGGAAAACCCATATCTTGTTTTGATGGAGCCTTATTAGGCTTCATAAACCCTCCTCTTATCAAAAGGAAATATCAAATGTTTTATGGTTTTAAAAGGTAGAACATAATGATAGGTAAATATAATGCTTATAATGACACACCATACATATTTCCTTCAATATTTAAAATAAAAATAAATTCAAGCATGCACTAAGACTGAGATCTTTTAACTAGGAGTTTCAATATTTGAAAACAAAACATACATATAAACATAATTTATACATATAGATATTCATGCATCCTATTTTATGAATTAAACCAAAAGTAGCAAAATATGCAATTCGTTGTTGAAGTCGATATTCAATGTGTATTCAAGCAGTTATGCATTTGTGTAATATTTTTGTGATGTGTGTGATCCCTCTTTGCTAGTTACTGCTCTAGATTTATCTCTCTCTCCTATATGATACCTTCCCTCTTCTACCACCTAGAGGGTGACCTATCACACTCGTAGACAATCACAAGTCAATCAATTTTATGTATATAAATTTGATAAAATCTAATTAAAAATAAACTAATGAAATATAATTAATTTCTAGTATTTTTTCCAAATATTAAGTTTCATAAAGTAGAGAAAATTTGGGATGTAACAACTCTCTATGGTCTTTAAAATAGATTATCTCTTCGACTAAACCTTTGGTCCACACCCCTCATTTTATCCTTGGTCTTCAAATGGGAGATGATGAAATGAAAAATCATTTTAAAAAAGTTATAAACTAATTGGAATTTAACTCACACCTCCACTTAATCCAATTTTGAATCTTTGAAATACATGTCAATATCTATGCAACTTACATATTAACCTTTTACTTTTAAGAACAATTATGTATACTCAATCATCTCATTCTTAGTAATTACTTTTGGTGCAATATTTACTATTTTATACTTTCAAAAAGAAACTTTCTTCTATGCTACCTAGCATTTTCTCATAAGAATCCATAATTTTTAAAAAAATTCAAAAATCTAAAACAAGAAAAAATAAAGTTACTTTTTATTTGCATTTACTCCTTATTTACCCTTTTCCAAAATTCTGAAACGAAGAAAGACAAAGTTTTTTTATAACTCATGAGATTATCACCTTTCATTAATATTAAAATATTTTTTTAAAAATCACATTCTTGTAAAAGTTATTTAAAGAACTAAAAATGTTTACTTATCCTTCTTAAACAAACTTTAATAAAACTTATAAGTTTAAAACATGAAACTTCTATTTTCTTAATAAATTATTACTAAAAATGTAATATACTAAAAAGGGATCAGCCTATTTATGTATATAATTCACAAGTGCTATTCAAATGGAAATACGCCCGTATTGGTTAATTTACTTGATTTTTTTAACAAGAATTAGTTGGATTTTAAAATTTATACGCCTGCGAGAGAAAGCGTAACAATGTAGATTAATCTCACCTAAAGGTTTCAAGTTTGATAGAACTTAAACAACATAACATTAAAATATTGATAAAAAAATTATTAAAAAAAATAAAAATATATTTTAAATTGAATGGGTCATCTACGGTTATATAGGTGGTAACCTCTACTTCCCTTGACATTCTATTTTGAATATTTAAATTTAAATCTTTTTTTATAAATTTATAATATTTTAAAAATATTTATTTATTTAAAAGTTTTATTTTTTTTAAATAGAATTAAGACTAATATTTTTTTATATTATATCATTATCATATAAAAGTATTATAATAACTTATTATGTATACGTTATCAAAGATTCAAACTAAAATTTATTAGCTAAATAGATATTTTACTATATTAATATACATTTACTTGATGGGATATAGTGAACGATTCTTTATTGGCGGTGGTGGAACAGGCTAGGATAAAATAATATATACCTTATAAATTTAATACAACATATCTTACCCATTCCAAAAAAGAATGATGTTGAATTGTTTGATTCTTTTAGACCCATCAGCCTATGTAATATGGTATATAAGATTATCTCTAAAGTGATGGCGAATCGATTAAGGTCATTGTTAGATAAAATTATTTCAGAAGAGCAAGGAGGATTTGTGAAAGAGAGACAAATCTTGATGGGATCGTAGTAGCTCAAGAAGTTATACATTCAACTTCAAGAAAAGAGAAAGCAATGATCTTAAAACTTGATATGAGTAAAGCCTATGATGGGGTTAAATGAGATTTTTTTTACAGTTTTAGAAAAATTTGGATTCGAGAAGAAATGGTTAGATGGATTAAAGCTTGTGCCTCTACAGTTTCTTATTCAATGTTGGTCAATTGGTTAGTAACAAAATCTTTTAAAGCCAAGAGAAGCCTTAGATGAGGAGATCCTCTATTTCCTTATTTTTTCATTATTATGGCAAAGGTTTTGAGTAGGAACTTAAATAAGGCTTACAAAGATGGGCTTATAAGTGGACTTAAGGTTAGTAATAACATCGATAACATTAGTCATCAAGAGTTTGTAGATGATACAATCCTTTTTGGAAGGACAAGGATAAATGAGGTCAAAAAGTTGTTAAGGGATTCACCTGGAAGTTATATCTTCATCTGGAAGTTGTTAAGGAACAATGCCTTTGCCCAATTTTTTTTCTTGAATGGTGCTCAAGGATAAGATTCATTTTTTGAAGATATTAACTGTTTAATAAATAGCCAAGCCGTCTACACCTAAGTTCTCCAGGAAACATCATACATAAGTCCTCCAGGAAACACTAACTAAGTCCTCCAGGCAACATCATACATAAGTCCTCCGGGAAATACTAAGTCTTCCAGGCAATGCTAACTAAGTCCTCTGGGCAACATCATACATAAGTCCTTCGGGAAACACTAAGTCCTTCAGGAAATTCTAACTAAGTCCTCTAAGAAACACCATACGTAAGTAATTTGGGCAACATTAAGCCCTTCGAGCAACATCATACATAAGTCCTCTGGGCAATGCTAACTAAGTCCTTCGAGCAACATCTTACATAAGTCCTTTGGGTAACACTAACTAAGTCCTTCTGGTATCATCATACATAAGTCCTTCAAAAAAGCTAAGTCCTCTGGATAAGCTAATTAAGTCCTATGGGTAAGCTAATTAAGTCCTCCAAGCAATATTCATCACTCCATTCATCGAACAGGATGAGTATTACCTCAAAATGTTCCCCATCCATCAACTCATTTATTGTTTGCTTATCCCTAGGGAGTGAGCTGAACCAACTAGTGAACCACCTCCACTTCATTGATCCACCTCATGAGAAAATTTTGTAATATATATACATTAAAAAAAATCATCATTGCATTGCATGTGCATGGCTTTTTGCCTGTTGCATTTGTTTGTGTTGCTCATTTTTGTTCAGGTTCCTAGAGTTCTTGCATCGATTCTAGTAGATAGGATCTATATATCCTTCACATTGCCAACCACCAGTTCCCCTTTAAGTTAACGTGAATCCTGTTGAATTATTCACCCCACTCTGTAACCCATACGATTTGGCAAAACCAATTCCAATTAACATGAGCCTTATTGATATAGACCAAATTTCCTTACCTCCATCCTTTTTCAAATTCATTCTTTTCAAGGAATTGTTAAGGGATTTAGCCAACTACATTCTTCCATCGCCTCCACCTTCGCCTTCACCTTCAACTTTAGATCCTGAGTTTTTCCAAGTAGACATCGAAGAGACTGTGTTAGAAGAGTTTGATAACATCATAGATGACATTCATCTGATCCCAACGCCCCATCAGATTGAGGAAGGTTCTCATATGTCCATTGAAGATACCATCGATGTGAACCTTAGTTCAGACATAAACAATCCTCAAATCAGCAAACTTGACAAAAATTTATCCGCCAATGAAAAAGAGTAATTAATTGCTCTCCTCAAGAAGAAGAAGGGTATTTTTGCATGGTCCTACAAAGACATACCTCGTCTTGACCCTAACTTGGTTATCCATAATCTCACCTTGCATCCTAATGCTAAGCTGGTCAAACAAAAATTAAGAAAGATTCATCCTACCATTGCCATCATGGTCAAAGAAGAGCTTCAAAATATTTTATATGTGGGTTTCATTGTACCCATTCATTATCCTGAGTGGCTTTCAAACATGGTACCCATTTATAAGCCTAACGGAACAATACACATTTGCACTAACTTTTGAGACCTTAACAAAGCATGTCCTAAGGATGACTTTTCTCTACCAAACATCGATACTCTTGTCAATACTTGCGCTAGCCATGAAATGCTTTCTCTAATGGATGGTTTTTTAGGATACAACTAGATTCGAATCAATCCTGATAACCAACACAAAACAACATTCACTATACCTTGGGGGAATTTTTGTTACAATATGGTGTCCTTTGGCCTCAAAAATGTAGGTGCCACTTATCAACGTGCCATGACATACATCTTCCATGATTACATGCACAAAATCATCGAAGATTATGTGGATGATCTCTTGGTAAAATCTAAAACTCGATAAAAGCACATTATTATCTTGGAAAAAGTCTTTGATTGACTTCTAGAGCATAATGTAAGGTTGAACCCCAAAAAGTGTATCTTTGGTGTCACTTTAGGCAAACTATTAGATTCATTGTCTTCAAAAGAGGCATTGAGGTGGACCCAAACATAGTTAAGGACATCATGGAGATGCCTCCCCCCAAAACTTAAAGGAATTGCGTAGTTTATAAGGAAATATCCAATCGATCTGTCGTTTCATTGCATAACTTTATGAAAAATGCAAACCATTCAATTACCTACTACAAAAAGGGGTGAAATTTTCATGGACAGATGAGTGCCAAAAGGCTTTCGATGATATCAAGAAATACCTAGCTTCTCCACCAGTTTTAACTCCTCATTCGGGGGTCCCCTTCCATCTTTATGTTTCAGCAATGAAATTTTCATTAGGGACAATGCTTGCACAAAATAATGAAAACCATCGAGAGGAAGTTGTCTACTACATTATTCAAACATTGGTAAGCTATGAAATCAGATATGCTTACATGGAAAAATTGTGCTTAGCAGTGGTTTTTGGCACTAAGAAACTTAGACATTACATACTTTGGCATTAAGAAACTTAGCTCATGAAAATCCTTTGTGTTACATGATGTCTCTCACTTATAATAACACCCACATCACAAAATGGATAATGCTTCTCACTGAATTTGATCTTGAGTTCATCGACCAAAAATCCATTAAAGGATAGGTCATAGCCGATCAACTTGTGGAAGCTCCACTTCATAGTGATCAATCCTTGATTATTGAGCTCCCAGATGATTCGTTATTCACTGTCACTGAACAAGAAGAAGATGTCATTCTAGAGGAAGATGTCGATATCACACTATTATTTAACGGTTCTAAGTGCAAAAAAGTTCAAGGTGATAGAGTCATGTTTCATACACCATAGGGGGTACCTATTTCCCTATCTTTCAAACTTGACTTCCAATACACAAACAACAATGCAGAGTATAAAGCCTTAATTTTAGGTCTTCAAGTAGCCATAGATATGGGCATAAAGTGTATCAGGTAATTTGATGACTCTCAACTCGTGGTTCGTAAAATAAATGAATAACACCAATGCAAGGAACCAACAATAAAGCTTTATGATGAAGTAGTAATGACATTGCTCACTAAATTTGATTGGTATGAAATCGATAGTTTACATGTTCGACTAATAGTTTTGTAGATGTGATGGCCTCTCTAGGATCATTGATTCCAAATAACTCTATAGGAAAGATACAACCACTCATTGTCACAATAATCTCTAAATATGCAATTATCCGTGTTGAATCTAAGGATGAGAAGGATGTTTACTTTATTTATATAGAGTTGTATGAGCCTTGGTCCAACCAAATAATAGCTTTACTTAAGTTTGGAACACTCCCATTAGACATGTCACGGACTGCTAAACACACTTTCAAGCAAAATATAACTCGTTTTACTCTCTTAGGGGACATGTTGTATAAACGTGGTTATGATGGATTCCTCCTTCGTTGTCTCGAGCCTACAGAGGCACAAAGAGCCATAGCTAAAGCTCATGATGGTACTTGTACTGATATTTTTAGTGGGATGGCCATTGCAAAGCATATTCTATGCATGGGTTATTATTGGTCCACCATAGAACATGACTATTGCACTTATGTCAAGCATTGTCAAAAATATCAACAACATGCTAATTTAACTCGTGCCATCACAAGCATTACATCCTATTCAAATCCTTTGGCCCTTTTCACAATGGGGTCTTGATTTGATTAGAAAAATCTTGTCTCCTTCCTTGGAACAACATACATTCATCATCATGACTATTGAATACTTTACAAAGTGGGTTGAGACAATTCCTCTAACCAATAAGGCCTTGAATTGTGGAGTTTATACTTCATATCATCTATCGTTTTGGTATTCCCTCGAAAATCATCTCTAACAATGATAAGTCTTTCAAAAACAAGGATGTTCGAGCACTTTGCAAGAAAAATAATATCCAACACAATTTCTCGACTCCTTACTACCCATAGACAAATGGACAAGATGAGGCTACCAATAAAACCTTAATTGTCATTCTCAAGAAACTAGTCGAAGAAAATTATCAAAATTTGCATACTCAAATCCCTTGGCATTATGGGCTTATCGAACAAGCATCCGCATGCCTACTAGGGCAACACAATTTTCACTGGTCTACGGAGCCAAAGCAATTATACCTCTTGAGTTTGAGATCCCCTCATTGCGAATTTCATTATAGGAATTCATAGATGACAATACTGCTAGACAAGCATATTTTGACCAACTCACGCTTCTTGATGAAAGTTGGGTCAATGCTTTAGAGTATTTATGAGTTTATCAAGACCGTTTAAAGTGTACTTACAATGCCAAAGTTCATCTACATGAATTCCAAGTAGGAGATATTGTTCTTAAGGAAAATCAACAAAACACCAATGCATTATCGCACCTTCATGATAAATTCATGGCTAGTTGGATAGGTCCATACATTGTCACTCCAAAAGTGGGTTAAGAAACTTATAGGCTTGCCAGTCTAGAGGGAGTCGAAGAGCTAGAACCACTTAACATCATCCACTTGAGAGCATTTTATGCTTAATGTGATTTATATATATGTATATATACATGGCTAATACACAAAAATAACATTGCATTTCACACACTCATTATGCACTACCACCTTCACACATTTCATTCACCATATTAAGGATCATTTATTCAATTTAGATAATAATTGGTCCAATAAACTGATGTTGCCTTAATCAAGGGCACCTTCAAATCATCAACCATCTCAGTGCACCATTCCATAAAGTCAAATTATCATTTGCAAATCACATTTCCATAACCTCTAGGTGTTTTCGGTCACTTAGCCACTCCTAGTGTTTCTAGCAACCCCCAATACATGTTGAGTTTTCTTTAGGACTAAGACACATTTTCACTAAAATATTGAGTTATGGGAATTGACTCTAACATTCTTGAACCAAATACAATCACACATCTTAAAAACATCTTGTGTCAAAGAGGGATAATACCATTAATGGGTTGAACCTCGAAGCAAAAAGGGTACTCCTTGCTTGTCCCATTATGCACATAGTCCAAAAATTAAAAAAATAGTGGTTTTCACCACTATCATAATTACTTTCAAATACAAGAATGAGTAGTAAGGATAGGGTACAATTCTCATCACACTTCGGTTGAGAATCTGATTCCCCAAAGATCTAAATATTTTACACATCACACACCACATATCCTCAAGTTGTAAGGATAGAACTACATTTCTAGTCATACGATTAGGTAGTCTGAATCCCCAAAGCTTAAAGATCAGATTCTTGGACTATGGAGCTAATCTCCATCATGACTATAGACAATTGACTAGCAGTGGAGTACGCTCATGCGTGGTGACACATCTCTCTTAAAGAGACCTCTGATCGCACATAAGGATAGACTAGCTTCTTGGTCTTCTCCATGATAGGTTTCATCTCAATTTACTCAACATGGGTTAATGAATTCACTTGCACACACATTGATTCTTGATGACCTTGAGTCGTTACCATACTCATGATTTGGTAAATGAATTCACTACACACACATTTGGTCTTAGAGAAATTAGACAAAATTTAGTGAGTTGGTTTGATATCACTAGTATGTTTGAGTCTCTGTAAAACAATCAGTTTTTCATATCAACATCCATATCATTTTTCCATATCAACATCAATATCATTACACGAGTCTTCCATTTCACATACCACAATTTTGGTACCCCTGATTAAACAACAATGCTATAAATGGTCAAGTAAAATCTAAACTACGAATGATAATTAGTGCATTATTTCATTTGCATCCATACACATTATCATTGCAGTATCATCCATCACATATATACACATGCATATACAAAATAATAACACAAAAGTAAAAGACATGTATATATATACCACATGTACAATGAATGCCCAAAGGCTATATAAAATGGAGTTCCAAGGCTTGTATACAAAACATGCATCTAAGCACTATCTATTGCCTATAGGAGGACCCTTGTGACCCTGAAGGAGCCCTAGACCTAGAGCCACTATGTCTAGAGTCACTAGGCCTAACAGTCCTAGATATGGAGGAAGAGGATCGATCTGGCAGCCCAATGTGATGTTGCATCAATAGATCCTCCAACTCCTGGATATATCCATCTCAAGACTAAAGCCATAGTACATCATACCTCTAATGATGGTCCTTCTATGCTAGCTCTACATGGATCCTCGTGATCCTATCCTCACCTCCACTTGCAGCCACCCGTACCTTTAGCTTCGCTTGTAGCTAAGCTATCTTTGCATCTCACTTTGCCAGCATCTACCAGAGTTGATCCCGCTCAGCCTCGAGCCTTGACCACTCCTCCTCACCCCAACCTGGAGGTCTCTCAGGAACCTCCTCCATGTCCTCCTAGCTACCATCATCACCTCTAATATCTAGAGGTTACTCTATTACATCTCTCACCCGTCTTCCTTGACTACTAGATTGACGATGTTTTTGATGTTTGGGAGCCTCATTTGTCTCCTCTACCTCTACCTCATCCTCATCCCCATTATCCTCATACACCACCTAACTAGGTACCCATGGTGGCTATGAAGTGAACCATACATCATACTCAACAGTAGTCCTTGCATCATCTACATCGAGAAGATCTATCTCCTCATCATTCTCATAAGTCACCCACCATGCCTTCGCACAAGCTAGACCTGTCTCATCCTGATGATGCATTTACAACATCGACACCTCAGGAATACCCTACTATAGCCCAAATTACCATAACACCCATGAGAACTGTATTAGCTCCACCTCACTCCTATGCTGCCCAACCATCCATCTAGACTACCAAAATATTTACAGATGCTCCCTATCACTAGTCCAACTAGCACCTCGCCATGGTCTCCAATGCACCTAATTCAATGACATCCCTACATATAGATATCTGTAATCCTAGCCACTACGGCTAATATGACTCATTTGAACCTCTCAAGACACTCTCCATCTCAAAGCATAGGGTTTCTCCTCATCCCACGCCTCACTAGGCAAGCCCACAAGTTAAGCCACATTGAAGTGCTTCTAGCCCCAACATTGTAGTAGTACACTACAACCTAGCCCATTTTTTCCCTGCCTCCTCACCTCATACAACTCCAAGTAAATTTTATCTAGTAGAGTAGGTACCCATGCATACACACAAGGATCATCGATCATATTGTACACTAGCCTAATCATGTTCCATGGGAATCGACAATTAGTGTTGTTAGGAACCACTATGTTGGCCAAAAAGAACATGACCAAGGTGGGTAATACCTCCAACTCCTTCTTGACATACATCACCAAGCACATGATCCCACCACCTCTCACAATCACATTCTTCCATCGGTCTCCAAAGATTCGACTCATCTCATGCTCCCTATCGTGTTCAACCTCGACACATATCCCTCCACTAGCACTCGGAGGATGTGGTATACATCCTTGAGTGTGACTGTCATCTCACCAATAGGAAGCTGAAAGGTCCCCCTATATGGATCCTATATCTCTACCAAGGCAGAGAGATACCCCTCATAAGCCCTCACCACATCAATTTGGGCTCCAACTAGCCCCACAACCTCCAACCAATCCCAATGCTCCTTTTGTAGCATCTTTCTCAAGATCATCAATTGCAACACAACACACACAATGCAAGCACATTAAAGCCACATTAATTGCATAACTAAAAAAAATACACAAAATCCAAACAAGAGTGCTAAGGGCACTTACCTCATCCACCTGCACCGTTGCTCCTACTAAATCCGCTCCCTCCATCACCATAGCCTTCACTCCACCACACTCTTTCACTCACTCACTCTCTTCTTTAGACGCAACTTTTGAAATTCATGAACGTAAGAATGAATTTAGTTTTACCTCTATAGACTATTTATAACTATTTTTTACATGCTCAAATGCCTATGGGTGTTTACATGGCACACTAAAATGTTGACTAGCATCTGCAGAGTGGTAAATATTGGTCGGTGTTTGTGCATGATGCAGACGCTAGCCAACGTCTAGCATCAAAACTTTACAAAATGTGCCAAAAGAGCCCCAAAACATAGCTTACCTCCACAAAATCACTCCACATTGCATCCCTGCATTCATTCCATCATCATGTCATGTTTTGTGAAGCGAAAAATCGATTTGGGTGCTTAATTTTTGCTTGCAACCAAAAGTCACAAAAATCACCTTACAAACTTCAAAATGCCTCAAAACAATCCAAAATTTCACAAAACAACAATATTCATCATTCCAATCATCCATATCATCGTTTCATTAATATTTATGATAACATGGATTTATTTGGGTAGTTAACCTTTATTTGTGACCAAAAAGCTACAAAATTATCCAAAATTGCTTCAACAATGCTCCAAAACAATGCAAAATTTCACAAAATCATGCAATCCAATCATCAATGCATTATTCATCATCACATTCTTATTTCAAATCAATAAACCATTGCATTTGCATTCAAAATTTACCAAATTCACCTACAATTTCAAGTGAACCTCGTATCTAGTGGTTTATTCTATCTCCTTGGCAATTACAGCGATTGGTTGTCCATGCAATTTAGTAAGATGAGTAAATCACCATAATGACACTTACCCATCATCATTCAACATCCTCTTGTTCAAACATAAAATCTTTTTGAGTTACTCATTTTGAGAGTGAATATATGCCCAAGTTAACTAGCTCAAAAATGTTGTCATTGATGATCTTGTTTGTGGGGCTTGAAACACGAACAAATCACATCTCAATATTTCTTTTATATTGACAGTCATCACGAAGATAGACCCTTCCTAGTTTTATTGGTTCTAATTGATGGAATTATCCTACAATCACTAGCTGGCCCTCTAGAGGTTGAGTCTTTTTCTTTTTCTTTTTTTGCATTTTCATCACTTTGCATTTTAATGACGCCAATTGGCATGTTTTTCAACAACATTGAATCACCCCAAACTTGGGGTGACTACATTTGATTTTGATTTCCCACATCAAGATACATCATTCACATCATACATCTACATTTGAAAAAAAAACTCTTTTCTATTGGGACAAAATAAAATTCATTTACATCATTCATCATACATCTGCACTTGGCACAAATCCCTTTTATGTTGGGATAGAAATATAATTCATTTACATTCACACTTGGCAAAAACCTTTTCTCTATTGGGGCAAAAATAGAATCAACCACTTACATTATACAAAAACTCTTTTCTTCGTTGGGGCAAAAATGACATCAATCATTCATCCACATTTACATCATTCATATCATCCACATTTACATCATACACTTGCACTTACACCATTCACCTGCATCATTACCCACAATTCTGTAAATTGGCTAACGAGACTCATTTTCACTCATTCGCCAATTAAGGGGGTAAGCTACACCAACAAATTCTTTATCTTCAAGATCTTCTTTCCGCTCCAAGGAATGAAAGCTGCTTCACCACACCAACCCAAGTGTCTCGTATTTTTGCACCGCATTGTGTTTCATGCATACGATACAAAAAGGGGCATCTATAGACAACAAAATATAGCCACTTGTCATCCATCCATTTTCCCAAATCATAACCATTCATTATTTGTATATATGTGTATTTATTTAATATAAAGATAGTTATTAATATTTACTCTTTTGTTCAAGGGTAGATTATAAAATATGATTCATTTTGATGAATGAAGGTCCACAAAAATTCTTAGAAGGTACAAATTCTTGAAATTGCCTAGCCCTTTCACTATCATCTTCTTCCATTGCCATCGCCATTGCACTCGCCACAAAATTCTTGCAAACCAAATCTAGTTCTACTCTCATACACCCTCGAACGTCGTCTAGAGTTTGCAGAACGTTGCTGAGCATTTCTGGAATACTTTTGGGCATTCACAGTCATCACCGAACACCTCTGGGAATTTCCTATAGTAGATTTGAAGTCCATAAATCCTCAGATGCTTTCAAACATTCATATGACTATAGAACATAATAACAGGAGCATTAATCAACATTGACAAGGTAGTATATTCTTTGGTAGTTATTTATGTTGTTTGCACTTTTGTGTATAGTTTAACATTGCAATATTTAGGTTTTATTGGTTTTTGTTATTTAAAAGGCCTCACACAGTGGAGCCCTCGTAGGTGATATAACCCTTTTATGTTGTTTTTTGTTTACAGGTGTAGGGATCACATCTTTGGAAGTTGTTGCAGCTAGGGTGGTCCTGTAGGGGTACACAAGCCCACCGACACACTTGTTTGGAGCAAAGATGATGCAGAAGACACCATATATTCACTTGTGAATAAGGGTTTACAAACCCTAGATTTGTAATCATTGTATCAATACAACATCATATTGTAACATTGGAGATCAAGGCTCTCCCCATAATAATATCAATATTATTGTCTTCATTTGTGCAATAAGCTTTTGCGTTGATTCTGTTATCTATTGCTTCGATGTTGTCATTTTTTTCTTTACAATTAAAAAACCTTCTTTTCCAAGTAATTATTTTAATCCTCCAAAGGCAATCTTCAAACCTTTCAGGTTTGGTAGTTTCTTACTCCTTTCTCCTTGACGAAATATGTCTTCAATATTGGTCTATCTAATGGTCTTCCTCTCAATATTTTGAAAGTCTTGAGATTTTCTCCAAACTACTCATAAATTTGACAAACTTCTTGCCAAATATTTCTCCTTTGGGCTTGTTATCAAATGGCAACATTGTCCCAATTTCTTTACTATCAGGAGCTTCTCCTTGGTAGTAAATTCCTACAACGAGTTCTTCTAGGAACTCCTTCAATGAGGCTCACCAAGCCTTCTCCTTGTTTCTCCTTGTTTCTCCTTGAGACCTCTCTTAGGGCCTTCAATGTTGTAGTTTCTCAAAAACTTCAATGAGACCTTCCTTGATCTCTTCAATCTTCAACTATGGCAGTTTTGCAATGAGATCTCCTCCTTGGATCTCCTAAATCTTCTGCTACTAAAATATGCAATAGGACTTTTGTGAGTCCTTTGTCCTCAATATTCCACTATTGAAGTTTTTAAATAGGGCCTTCTATGGACCTCTTCTCCAATGTGAAGTTTTCAATATTTAATGGAGATCACCAATCTCCAATCTTTACTATGACTCTTCTCATTGAGTTTGTTCTTTTCTCAATGGGGTCTTCTTTCTAGGACCTCCTTCCAAGATTTGCAATCTTCAATGTGGCTTCCTTGGCCATTAGATCTCTCCTCAATATTTAATTGGGAGTCTTCAATCCACAAATATTTCAATGGAACCTTTCTCCTTAGGCCTCCAAATCTTCAATCTCTACTTTTCTACAACAAAGAACTAATCCTTGCACGAGGAAAGCACATAGGCTTTCAGGCAATGAATGTGAAATTTTTCTCTATCTATTATAGGAAGTTTCTCAATTTCTAGGAGTTAATTTTCTACAACAAAATATTAGAAATAGAATTTTCTGTAAATCTATAGAAAACAATCTTCACTGGTTGGATTGCCAATCTAGTGGATTCAATGCTAAGTTCTAGTCTTCACAAGTTTTTTCTGCAACTCTATGAAAAAAATCTAGCCAACAACTTCTCTCAATCAGTTTTGTGGCTCTTACTATTTCCTATTGATCTACGTAGTGCTTTGATACCAATGTTAGCTTTTGAAGCTTTAAACTTAAAGGTAATGCAACCACAAGCATGGAAATAAGCATGCAATGTTATAACTATGATAATAGCTAGCTAATATGCATTAAAATATAATATAAAACTTGTTACAACACTCTAGAAATGCTCATATAATAAAGCTCATGAAAATATACAATGCTCTCCAATGGAGATCACAACCTCTCCATTTTTGCAAAAATGGATCTACATTGTATCTACTACTACTCAATCTATGCACTAAAAAATACTCTCACATTTCTATTCTATGAAGGCATGTTTATAATGAGATGCAACTCTTTGCCTTCAATATTCCTATGACACCTCACAATTCTATTCTAAGGACTTATGTACATGTGGACTACATGTACATTTACATCATTGCACATTCTAACACTTGTGCATTTATTACATTGCTTTAATAAAGTACTTAAGTCCTAAATAAACTCCTAATCTAAATATGTACCCATGATGGTACATTAGGAAAGAACAAAATAATGTAATATATTCCAACAAATTTGCACCGAAGTTATACATCTCCTTTTGAAGCTATTCCTTGCTTCTTAGATATGGTGACTCTCTGCTCTAATCCTTAAGAGCAAGTAGTAATGTATTTTTGCCTTCCTTACTAGACAACACTAACCTTTAACTTTTTTTCTTGGATAGCTTAGTAACAATGAATCCAAGCTCTAAATCATGCAACTAATATGCTATTTTAGAGGTTTAACTTTGTACTAATTTTCACTGCAACTAAAATTACTTAGTGCACCTTAAAAACTCTTAAAAACAATTAGTATAGTGCAATATTGATCTCACCTTATCACTCTTGTAAAATAACTCTCAAAGTAAGATGTATCAATAATAACTCTTAAATGCACTATAATCTCTGCAAACTTAATGTAGTCTTCTTTGCTTCAACTTAAACAATAGGAAGATGAAACTCCTATTTTAATGTGCAGGTATAAACCTTAAAAGAAACTTCCTTCTGCACTCTCTTGAAGAATATAATATGCAACCTTCTATTTGCAACTTCTTAAAACTCTAATATGGTGCTTAATGGAACTTGATAACGAATTAAATTAAATTTCAACTAATGAACCTATTTGCACCCAAGTTGCTTACCTTAACGAACTCTATAGATGAAGGATTGCAAGGTTATTAGATTTACCTTATTGTTACCTCTTACTGGATGAATTTGTAGCTCTTCTTGGTTGTTTGAAACAACTCTTTATCTCACCTTTTTGCAACTTTGAAACCCTCTAATTTGCTACCTTTAAACTGTAGTAGGTGATTTCAATTCTCCTTCATAATACATTATGTAAGTATGAAGTTTGATGTTGCCCAACTTATTGCTTTCTTTTTATCCTAAAATATGAAAGATTTCAGATTGTAAATCTCAATCTCTTCAATGAAATGTTGTCCTTGAATGTCAATAATTTGGTAGGGAACACCTCCAAATTGCAACTGATATTTTCCTTCAAGGACCCTTCAATTTTCTACTATAAAAACCAGCAGATATCCTTTCTATGAATGAGCCTTCTAGCCTCTAAAGGTAATCTTCAAACCTCTAAAGTTTGGTAGTAATATCTAGCTCCTTTCTCCTTCAACTTCCTTATCAAATTTTGATTTCAATCAAGGCCTTCTTGTTAAGGATCTGAAAGTCTTGAGGTCTTAACCAATCTCCTCCAAAATTTGGCAAACTTCTTACCAAGTCCTTCTCCCTCGAGCTTGTTGTTGGATGGCTATAATTGTACCAAGTCCTTCCTGTATCAGGAAATTCTCCTTGGTGGTAAATTTCTCCAATGAATTCTCCTAGGAATTCTATAATGACCTTCTCTAAATCTCCTTCAATGAGGCTCTCCAAGCCTTCTCCTTCTTTCTCCTTGAGACCGCTTATTTAGGGTCTTCATTCTCGTAGCTTCTTTGGTCTTCTCAATGAGACCTTTTCTTCAACCTTCTATCATGGAAGTTTGGCAAAAAAGATCCCCCTTTCGGATATTTATAAAATGTTGCTTCAAAACCATAAATTTTGCTAGTCCTTCTCTATCTCTTCCTAAACTAGTTCTTCAATGGGATCTCTTGTAGGTCTCTTCAACTTCTCAGGTTGATTTCTCCTACTCCTTCAAGGTGAAGTCTTCAATATTCAATGGATATCACCAATCTCATATCTTCACTAGGACTCTTCTCTGGAGTCTCTTCAATCTATTCTTTGTAGTCTTCAATGGAGATCACCAATCTCCTATCTTCATCGAGACTCTTCTTTGGAGTCTCTTCAATCTACTACTTGCAGTCTTCAATGGAGATCACCATCCTCCAATCTTCTCCTGAACTCTTCTGTAGAGTCTCTTCCTCGAATCTGCGACAAAGATCCTATGGCCTTTTCTTCTTCTTCATTCTACAAGTCTACAATCTCTAGTAATGAGACCTTTTCTTCAAGTCTCTAAATCTTCATTCTTTTGTTTGTTGTTTCTAGTGCTAGATTGATTTTAAAAAAGATATCCTCCCTAGATCTTTTGTAGAAAGCTTCCCAAATTTCTTTGAATCTCCTTTTTTTGCAACAAAGTATTAGGATTGTAATGGAAGAAATTCTAAATCTAGAGATAATCAATATTCACTAGTTGATTTGTGAATCTAGAGGGAACTATGTTGAGTCCTAGTCTTCACGAGTTTTTCTGAAACCCTATGGAAAGACTCTAGCTAAATGTAATCTCAAAAATTCTATAAATGAGATTTTTGAATTTCTCTCAATCTTACTTGTGGCTCCCCCTATTTCCTATCGATATATCATGTGCTTTGATACCACTATTAGCTTTTGATGAGTATATGATATAGGAAATGCAACCACAATATGCAAGATAAGCAAGCTATGATATCTATATGATAATGGAACTATAATATATAGGAAAACAAAGAGATCAAATTTTGCAATAAATAAAAAATATACCATTAATGAAAGCTCACAAAAGTAAATTGCAGTATAATGCAGGACATGAATACTCCATAAATTGTTTTAAAGGAACTACATTATACCACACTACTAATATATACTATGCACTCTCTATATTCTCACCTCACTCTTTTAACTCACTATAAGGCCTTTGTATAGGAAGATAAGCTCCTTGGCCCTTACTCTACCTTTGACTCTATCCTATGACTCATGTCCATGTGGACTACATGCACAATTACATCATTGCACATTCTAACACTTGTGCATTTATTACATGCTGAAGTAACTACTTAACTTTACTCTAAAGTAAACCCCTACTCTAGTAATGTGTCAAAGGTGGTATATTGATATGTACCCAATAATGTAATATATTCTCTAACACATCCAAGTAAAATCTTGATTAGTGGTGGTCTTTGATGATGTCAAGCTTCCATTATGCAATTTGAATATTTATAATTGCTATGTTGGTTCCATGCTTTTGTTGCTATGCTCTGATATTTCAAACGATTGGTATTATTGTTCTTTGATGTTGTTGCACCCCTTTGAAATTATTGGCATTAATAACACATTTGTAATGTGGATCAAAGTCCAAGGATGAGAAAATTTAATAAATACATCCCGTTCTTTATGCTAGCATTGTTGGAAATCTGATGTATGCAATGGTTTGTACTAGACCTGATATTGCACATGCAGTAGGAGTAGTTAGAAGATATATATCCAATATAGGGAAGTAATATTGGACTTTTGTGAAGAGGATCTTTAGATACTTGTGTGGAACTACATATTATGCTATGGGCATGGTTGCCCTTTACAGTTGACAATGATAGTCAAACCCTATGGAAAGTATTCTACAAGTGGGAGAATGTTGGAAATGTGTTGAATATTTTTCATGTTTTTCTAGCAAGTTAACATATGTTTAGACCCATATGTTTAGACCTATATGTTTAGACTCATATGGGTTGTTTTGGCTTAATATATTTGAACCCATGTTTTAATATAGTAAACCCATATTTTGCACCCATGGTATTGTAAAACCCCTTCTTGAGTTGTTGGTATATAAAACAACACTTGCATAAGGGTTTGGGAAAGGGGTATGTCCAGACACCCCCCGAGGGGGAATGCAATATGCAAGATATGTAATCACAAGCAGTATAGCAAGCAAGAAATAAACTAAAGGATATTATTGTATTGGAGATGGTTAATTTTATAAAATAATGAGATACTATTGCTAGTTTTTTTCCTGAAAGGGTTTCTTAGGATACATTCTTATGTAATGTGTTCTTCTCTAATTTTCAATTGATTCTGCAATTTTTTCTTTTCTATATTTTATTTATTGAGGTATTATTTCTCTTCATTTGGTATCAGAGCTAGGTTGTAGCTTGGTTCAAGGAGAAAGGGTTTCAACCTTGGGATAAATCAATTCTTGAGTGGGAGTAGTGCATGGAAGAATCTGGGTGAAGAAAAATGATGGAAATCACGCAATGTGAGATTTGGTGAGCTTCAACAATGGTAGATATTTGAGATTCGATAGTTATAGATATGGTGATCTTTGATAGTGACAAATTTGGTGAGCTTCAACAACGCTAGATATGGTGAGCTTCGGTAGCGGTAGATCTAGTGAGCTTTGGCAGTGGTAGATCTAGTGAGTTTCGATAGCAGTATATCTGGTGATCTTTAGTAGTGTCTAGTGAGCTTTGGAAACAACAAATTTGGTGAGCTTCGATAATGATAGATTCGGTAAGCTTCGATAGCAATAGATATAGTGAGCTTCTATAACAACAAATTTGGTGAGCTTCGATAATCTAGTGAGCTTCAATAGTGGTAGGTTTGGTGAGCTTCGATAATCTAGTGAGCTTCAATAGTGGTAGGTTTGGTGAGCTTCGATAGCAGTAGATCTGGTGAGCTTCGACAATGGTAGATCTAGATTTTAAGGTTGTAAATGCTTTTTCTAGTGGTTTTATTGTAAAGTTGCTAAAAAATGTTTGATATGGTTTATTGGTTGTACCACAAGTTTTTGGGCAAGTATTAACTATTGTAACTGGTGTAGCTTGTACCTAAAGAAGCTATTGTAACTAGTGTAGCTTGTACCTAAAGAAGCTACTATAACCGGTGTAGTTGTGCCCAAAAGAGACTAGTGTGGATGCTAGTGGTGGTTTCCTGGTGTAATGTTCTTAGAGTTAGCTACAGTAATATTTGTAATATTTTTAAAGTAATTTTTTGGATTGTTTTGTTACCTTACCGGTATATGGCTGAGGGTAACAGGTGAAGCTAATGTGTTTAGAAGGTTGGAGGTAGCTTGTAGGGTGGCTAGGTCTTGGAATGACTGAATATAGCTGGTGGAAGCTATAGGTCTAGAGGTTGGTAATAATTGGGTTAAGGCTACTTGTCTTCGAAAGGACTAGTTTTAGCTTGTGCCCATGAAGGGTTGTGTCAAAAATCATTTTTTGTACTATAAAATTACAAATATGTCATTAAGGGGGAATGTTGGCATTAATAACACATTTGTAATATGGGTCAAAGTCCAAGGATGAGGAAATTAAAGAAATGCATCACGTTCCTTATGCTAGCGTTGTTGGCAGTCTAATGTATGCAATGGTCTGTACTTGACTTGATATAGCACATACATTGGGAGTAGTTAGCAAATATATGTCCAATCCAGGGAAGGAACATTAGACCGTTATGCAAAGTATCTTTAGATACTTGCGTGGAATTATAGATTAAGCTATGGGTATGGTTGCCCTTGACAGTTGACAATGGTGGTTTTCAGATCCTATGGAAAGTATTCAACAAGTGGAAGAATGTTGGAAATGTGTTGAATATTTTCCATGTTATTTTGGAAAGTTAACATATGTTTAGACCTATATGTTTAGACCCATATGGGTTGTTTTGGGTTAATATATTTGAACCCATGTTTTAATATATTTAGGTTAATATATTTGAACCCATGTTTTAATATATTTGGGTTAATATATTTGAACCCATGTTTTAATATATTTGGGTTAATATATTTGAACCCATGTTTTAATATATTTAGGTTAATATATTTGAACCCATGTTTTGCACCCATGGTATTGTAAAACCCCTTCTTGTGTTGTTGGTATATAAAACAACACTTGCATGAGGGTTTTGGAAAGAGGTATGTCCAAACACCCCCAAGGGGGAATGCAATATGTAAGAAATGTAATCGCAAGCGGTAGAGCAAGCGAGAAAGAAACTAAAGGATATTATTGTATTGGATATGGTCAAGTTTATACAATAAGGAGATATTCTTGCTGGATTTTTTTTTGAAAGGGTTTCTCAGGATAAATTTTTGTGTAATGTGTTCTTCCTCCCTATTTTTGCTTTGATTCTATAATTACTATTTTTCTAGATTTTGTTTATCGAGATATTATTTCTCTTCAGAAATCTAGAAATATTATGTTTTTTTTACCAAACACTTCCATAATTGATGCATTTCTAACTCCATGTAGATCTAAAATATTGTTGCCTTAAGCCATACCTCAAATATTATTGCCACTCAAGATGGTGTGGGTGTCGATATGCTACAACCTTAACCTGATATTATGTTTCCTTTGTGATGCAGGAGCATCCTTGTGATCGCCCAATCTTGCATCCACCAAAAAAATTAATAAATAAAAATATTTATAGTGTTGTGATAGGTACCACCCAGGTGTTGTAGGTGAGTTGGAGAGGAGAGAGCAATCCTCCAAGGGATGTCCCAGGTTCAAATCTCCACCCTACCAAAAAGTTGAATTGGGTACCCAAAATCCAATTGATAATGTTGGTGCGGGCAGGGTCGGGTGCAACCCCCGAGTGACTTTGACGGTGTAGAACCCCCTGTTCCTAGTCTTTTAGACCAAGGCGGCCCCGCAAGAGGTTTTTTGCTTAAAAAAAAAAAGATAGCCACCATGCAGTTTTGTGTTCTTTGTGCACATAGTTCTATGGTCTTTGCGCATGCAATTTTGTGCTCTTTATGACCATTGCATTAATGGCTTGAGCGAGAAATTATTTTATGGTCTTTGCACATGTAGTTCTATGGTATTTATTACCTTTGTATTAATGGCTCAAGCAAAAAACTATTTTGTGGTCTTTGCGCATGTAGTTTTATGGTCTTTATAACCATTACATTAATGGTTCGAGTGAAATTATTTTGTGGTCTTTGCGCACAAAATTCTATGGTCTTTATGATTGTTGCATTAATGGCTCAGGCAAGAAATTATTTTGTGGTCTTTGTGTACATAGTTCTATGGCCTTTATGACCATTGCATTAATGGCTTGAGCAAGAAATTGTAAATTTAATTTTTTTCTAATTTCCTTATAGATCTATGTTTCTTGGTTTGGATGGAAAACTATTATTTGTAATTTTTATATTAAAGTTGGATTGGATTCCATTGGAGGAGGGAGTTTCGAGGAGATGGGCTTGATTGTAACGTAGGAGGCTTGACTATAGATATGCGTGTAGTTATTGCAATTTTTTCTTCCTTATAGATAATTTTTAAAAAATAGAGTTTTTTGTTTCAACTTTCGTAGTTCTTCTTGCTTTAGTTGTGTACTCTTGTGCTCGTATGCCTATTGTTAATTTGACCCACATATGATATTGCATCAGTTGGTATCAAAGCTTAGGTTTGCGTTTCATGATGTTGGTTGGTAAGAGTTGTTCGATCTGAAGTATTCATGCGATTACGACTTCCTTGCAGGTGTACCATAGATATGGCTCACAAATTTGGAAGAGGAGGTGGCAAAAACAATCTTGGCCCATGCGTTGCTAATCTAGCTGATATGATGAGAGTTGTCTTGGTGAGACTAGAGGCTATTAAGGTCACACAACATAGAGGTGCTATAGTGGCAGGTGATATTAGTGAAGATGAGAGGGATGATGCCAAGGACGAGAGTGAGGCCACGTAGAACCTCATAATGGAAGAAAGATTTACGACTGCCACAGTGAAGACTGGAAGCAAGCCAAGGTTTGATATTCCAAACTATGTAGGGAGATTTAATATAGAAGACTTGGTGGATAAAATCACCAAGCTAGAGAGATACTTTGAGTTCAAAGCAATCGAGGATCGTATAAGAGTTAAGTGCGCTGCCACGAAGTTGAAAGGGCATGTTACCTTATGATGGGACTCGGTCTAAAAGGTTCGTGTGTATAGGAACAAGCGTAAAATGTCCATGTGCGATAATATGGTGGTGAAACTTAAATGAAAGTTCCTACTATCTAACTACGCGCATGATTTGTTCAAGAAACTCCAAAAAATATGTCAAAGAGAGACCACTGTGCAAACATACACAAAGGAACTCTATAGATTGTGCATTCACATAGGACAAAAAGAGGATGTCACATAGAAGGTGTCGAGGTATGTGAATGGTTTGTGCATCTTGATTTAGGATGAGATGTGTTTGTTGACGATCAACTCCATCAAAAAAGCCTACCAGTTGGCGCTACATATAGAGGATAAGTTATCCTGTAGACAACAAGGTGCATGCAACAATAGTGGTAAGGGCAATAATGGTGAACAAATCAAGCAAGGGATGAGGCAAACCAACATGCACAAGGAAGACACTAGTATGAGTGGTAGCACACAAGGTGATGATCATAAAATAAACTTCGACAAAAGCAAAGACAAGTCTTGAAGCCATGTAAAAGGTTTTTGGAGGGATTTTCTGTAGATGTGGTCAAGCAAGGCATAGAGCATTCAAATGTCTAAAAGTGTGAGATGGAGGTTGCGCAAATAAACGCGTGCATGTAGTGTGTGCAAATAGTGATGAGTCGGGTAGTTAAGTTAAAACAGTATACCCAAAGGACGAAAAAAACTTGATGGTGTACAAGGTACTACTAAAGCCTGTGTGCGAAGAGGGGTCATGGTTGAGGAGCATCTCACCGAGTGTAAATCAGGAGGAAAGTGCTACAAGTTGATCATTTATGGAGACAACACAAACAATTTGGTCTCCACAAAGATGGTGCATAAGTTGGAATTGAAGAAGGTTATGCATCCAACGTCGTACAAGGTCTCTTTGTTGCAAAAGGGACAACAACTGACTATGACAGAGCAAAGTCTAGTTGCATTATGTATAGGAGGATATGCAGATTCAGTTTGGTATGATGTGATTCCAATGAACACATGCCATATATTGTTAGGAAGGCCTTGGCAATATGATGTTAGTGCTATCCATGATGGGCACAAAAACACCTTCACCATTAGGAAGGATGGGAAGAAGTTTGAGTTGACTCCAATGAGAATGGATGAAGAATGTGCATGGAAGGGTGAAGTGATGATGTTGTCAACAAAGGAGTTTCTCAAGGAGGTGGGAGACTTGCAGGACTACTATGCGCTAGTAGTCACACTTGCACAAGCAAAGCAGTCAAATTCGTGCAACTTTGAAGAGCCAGAGATTGGTGCACTGCTAAAAGAGTTCATATATGTAGTTGGTGAAGGAATGCTAGATGGATTGCCACCCGTGCATGCAATCTTACATTGCATTGATCTGATTCTAGGTTCTAGTTTGCCTAACAAGGCACCACACAATATGAGTTTTGAAATGAGTGTGAAGTTGAGCAAGTAGGTGAAATATCTATAGGGTTACTCTTTTATGTTGAAGCATCGCACAGGAAGTACAAACAAGGTCACAGATGCCTTGAGTAGAAGGTACACATTGTTGTTCAAAATGACAGTTGAACTAGTGGGCATGGAGGGGATAAAGGATTTGTATAGCACAAATCTAAATTTTACTAATGCATGGCATGAATGCATGTAGCCATGAGCTAGAGATAGAGGTCCATTTGTAGATTTCTATGTGCAATAGAGATATCTATTTAGGAGAAAACAATTGTGCATCCCACGCATTTCGATGAGGGAGAATATTATCAAGTAGTTACATGGAGGTGGACTCAAAGGGCACTTCAACATATACAAGACACAAGTAATGGTGGATAAGAGGTACTATTGGCCTAGTTTGCACAAATATGTACATAAATTTGTGGAAATATGTAGAATCTGCCAGACTACTAAGGGAGTGGTGCGAAGCACAGGGTTGTACAAGCCTTTGCACACGCTAAATGGATCGTGGGAGGAACTGTTCATGGACTTTGCTATTGTATTTCCATGCATGTAGAGAGGTCATGGTTATATTTTCATAATGGTGGACTGATTCTCTAAAATGATGCATTTCATTCCTTATCAAATGTCAAATGATGCATCCAAGATAGAAGATTTGTTCTTTAAGGAGATAGTGATATTGCATGGGTTACCGTGCAAGATTACATTAGATCACGACATAAAGTTCCTTAGCCAATTTTGGCATACTTTTTGGAAAAATTTGGGCACACAACTGAACTATAGTTCAATGTATCATCCTCAGATGGATTAACATATGGAGGTTGTCAATTAGAGTCTTGACAATCTAATGCGATGTCTCGTAGGGGAGCACCCTACACATTGGGACTCTAAATTGGCACAAATAGAGTTTACGTATAATAGTTCGATGAACAGATCGATTGGAAGGATACCATTTCAAGTGGTGTATTGATTGTCTCTTGTTGGAGTCATATATTTGTTGAAGGTGGAAGTTGTTACTCGCATCAACGTTGAGACAAAAGACTTTGCACAACATGTGCAAGAGGTGTTGGGACTGAAACTTATGGGATTATATTATTGATACAAATGAGTTACATATATAGGCAGAAGGCCTATATGATAAATTGACAAGTGTCAATATAAACTGACAAGTGTCAAAACAGAGGCATAGTGCACTTTAATTCTAACATTCCCCCTTAAAGTGCATTATCCTAACTAAAGAAGAAACAAAACAAGTCAACATTAGGTAACATTCCCCCTTAATGTTGACTTCTCTAAAACAACCTATCATCCTCTCTTATTGCTAATTTGGTCTAGGCTCGTGCTCTTTGCGCTTGGCTCTCCAACTGTGAATAATTCTAGATTCACTGTGTATACATCTCGGTCTGTTGCCTCAGGGTCAGCCACTTCCACGGGTCTGTTGCCACTAGGTCAGCCGTCTAAGTGCCTCAGGGTCATCATGGGTGCCTCAGGGTTAGCCACTTCTGGGTCTGTTGCCTCTGCAGGTCATCCTCAGAGGATGTTGTCTCTTGTAGGTCACTGACTAGATCCACCACGAATATCAAATCCTTCCTCATGGTGAACTCAATCTAGAAGGTGTCGATCTCTGCCAAAAATGCACCTTAATACAAAGGAAAAACGAGCCATATAAGAGTGTCGGTCTCTACCGAAAATGCACTCAATACAATAAAATGAGCCATAGATCCAAATATGGAGGAGAAGAAGAAGAAGAAGAGAATCTTCTGAAGTGTCTTCGTCTGTAGTCTTCAGAAGTAGATCCAAAAAAAACCTCGAATAGAGTCTAGGGTGTCTATGTCTGTAGTCCCTAGAATAAGTGTCCTTATGGTAGTCACCTCATCTTATCGGAATGCATGGGTAACCAGCCGCTGCATCCGCCAAGTAGAAAGAGGAGAATACTAGATACTAGGTTCACTTACAAGTACCTTGGGAGTGTCGGGTACAACCGAAAGTGCACTCCAAGGTAGAAAAACTTTGAGGCTAAAAAACTCAATTGAAACAGCCTCAAAATTACAATATGACACCACCATTGTGTCCGTCGCGGAAAACCGTTTCCAACAACTATAAATACCCCTATACTTGTGTCTAAATGGGGCCTTCAACTTGCTGGGAAAACAACAACATGCCTATCTAGGTAGCAATTAAACCTCATAAATAAAAGATTCCTAGCATCGCACTGTGGCGGAATTAAAAAAACAGACTACAATTTTCAATTTTCCCACGCAGGGGAATTTTCAAATGGAGTACAATAAGGAGCCATGTGGGCCTTCCACTTCCACTTCCACTCTCCATGTGAAAAAGGATAATACAAAAAATATCAAAATAACCATATTGTCAGCCATAAACAGTGCCATAATAACCAAGTTAAAATAAGAAAGTAGTCCCCTTCCACTTTCTAATATTAAATCATGAACGTTGAAGAAAAAATAAAAATTTAATAGACCACCACCATGAAAAAATCAAACACATCTTCGGAATGAAACTAATGGGATTATATTATTGATACAAGATGAGTTACATATATAAGCAGAAGGCCTCTATGATAAACTGACAGGTGTCAATATAAACTGACAAGTGTCAAAACAGAGGCATAGTGCACTTTAATTCTAACAAGAGGTGCATGCACAAGTAAAGAAACAAATTGAGAAGAGCAATACTAAGTATAAGGAGCGTGCAAATGTTCATCATAAAGAAAAGATATACTCAAAGGGGGAGTTAGTAATGGTGCATTTGAGAAAGGAGAGGTTCCTGTGAAAAACATATAATAAGTTGAAACCCAAGAAGATAAGTCCTTGTCATATTTTGTATCATTTTTTTGAGAACGCCTATGAAATCAAATTACCTGAAGGGTTGGATATCTCATTGGTATTCAATATATCTAATCTGTATTCATTCCATGCACTTGAAGATTCTGAAGACGTATAGATGGAGGAAGCACCAGATTGGAGGAGGGAGATACCTAAGAAGCAATGAGAGGAAATAGCGTAAATATTAGATTTGTGCATTGGCAAGAAAACTTGATAGAGCGAGTACAAAGAATATCTAATTCCATGGAAGGGTAAAGGACCTGAGGAGGACTCATGGATTTTTGAAGCTGAAGTAAACTGACTTGGGTGGCTAAAGTAGTCATTCATGCAATCATAATGTAAGCCCCAAGCTCACATTATTTTTAGCAAGGGTGTGTAACGCAGGAGCATGCTTGTGTTTGTGCAATCTTGCATAGACCAAAAATAAATATAAAAATATATGTAGTATTGTGATAGGCATCACACAGTTTTGTATTATTTACGCACGTAATTTTGTGGTCTTTGTGACCGTTGCATTAATGACTCAGGTAAAAAAATATATTGTGGTCTTTGCACACACAATTTTGTGGTCTTTATGGCTGTTGCATTAATAGCTTGGGTGGGAAATTATTCTGTGGTCTTTGCACACACAGTTATGTGGTCTTTATGATCGTTGCATTAATGAATCGGGTAGGAAATTATTGTGCTGCTAGAAGAGTTCACAGATGTAGTTGGTGAAGGAATGCTAGATGGATTGTCACCCGTGAATGTGATCTTACAATTGCATTGATCTGATTCTAGGTTCTAGTTTGCCTAACAAGACACCACACAAGATGAGTCTTGACATGAGTGTGAAGTTGAACAAGTAGGTGAAATATCTATAGGGTTACTCTTTTGTGTTGAAGCATTGCACAGGAAGTACAAACAAGGTTGCGGATGCCTTGAGTAGAAGGTACACATTGTTGTTCGAAATGACAGTTGAACTAGTGTGCATGGAGGGGATGAAGGATTTGTATGGCACAAATCTAAATTTTACTGATGCATGGCATGAATGCATGTAGCCATGAGCTAGAGATAGAGGTCTATTTGCAGATTTCTTTGCACAAGAGATATATCTATTTAGGAGAAAATAATTGTGCATCCCACGCAATTCAATGAGGGAGAATCTTATCAAGTAGTTACATGAAGGTGGACTCAGAGGGCACTTCGACATATACAATACAAAAGTAATGGTGGAGAAGAGGTACTATTGACCTAGTTTGCACAAATATGTGCATAAATTTGTGGAAATATGTAGAATCTGCTAGACAACTAAGGGAGTGGTGCAAAGCACAAGGTTGTACAAGCCTTTGCACATGCCAAATGGATCGTGGGAGGAACTGTTCATGGAATTTGCTATTGTATTTCCATGCATGTAAATAGGTCATGATTCTGTTTTCATAATGGTGGACTGATTCTCTAAAATGATGTATTTCATTCCTTATCAAATGTCTAATGATGCATCCAAGATAGCAAATTTGTTCTTTAAGGAGATAGTGAGATTGCATGGGTTACCATGCAAGATTACATTAGATCACGACACAAAGTTCCTTAGCCAATTTTGGCACACTTTTTGGAAAAATTTGGGCACACAACTGAACTATAGTTCAATGTATCATACTCAGATGGATGGACATATGGAGGTTGTCAATTAGAGTCTTGACAATCTAATGCGATGTCTCGTAGGGGAGCACCTTGCACAGTGGGACTCTAAATTGGCACAAATAGAGTTTGCGTATAATAGTTCAATGAATAGATCAATTGGAAGGATACCATTTCAAGTGGTGTATTGATTGTCTCTTGTTGGAGTCATATATCTGTTGAAGGTGGAAGTTGTTACTCGCATCAACGTTGAGACAAAAGACTTTGCACAACATGTGCAAGAGGTGCATGAACAAGTTAAGAAATAACTTGAGGAGAGCAATACTAAGTATAAGGAGCATGCATATGTTCATCGCAAAGAAAATATATACTCGAAGGGGGAGTTAGTCATGGTGCATTTGAGAAAGGAGAGGTTCCTGTGAAAACATATAATAAGTTGAAACCCAAGAAGATAAGTCCTTGTCATATTTTGTATCATTTTTTTGAGAACGCCTATGAAATCAAATTGCCTGAAGGGTTGGATATCTCATTGGTATTCAATATATCTAATCTGTATTCATTCCATGCACTCGAAGATTTTGAAGACGTGTAGATGGAGGAAGCACCATATTAGAGGAGGGAGATACCTAAGAAGCAATGAGAGGAAATAGCGTAAATATTAGATTTGTGCATTGGCAAGAAAACTTGATAGAGCGAGTACAAAGAATATCTAATTTGATGGAAGGGTAAAGGACCTGAGGAAGACTCATGGATTTTTGAAGTTGAAGTAAACCGACTTGGGTGGCTAAATTAGTCATTCATGCAATCATAATGTAAGCCCCAAGCTCACATTATTTTTAGCAAGGGTGTGTAACGCAGGAGCATGCTTGTGTTTGTGCAATCTTGCATAGACCAAAAATAAATATAAAAACATATGTAGTGTTGTGATAGGCGTCACACAGTTTTGTATTATTTACGCACGTAATTTTGTGGTCTTTGTGACCGTTGCATTAATGACTCAGGCGGAAAAATATATTGTGGTCTTTGCACACACAATTCAGTGGTCTTTATGACTGTTGCATTGATAGCTTGGGTGGGAAATTATTTTATGGTTTTTGCACATGCAATTATGTGGTCTTTATGATCGTTGCATTAATGACTCGGGTAAGAAATTATTTTGTGGTCTTTGTGCATGCAATTCTATGGTCTTTATGATTGATACATTAATGGCTCGGGCATGAAATTATTTTGTGGTATTTATGACTGTTGCATAATGACTCAAGCAAAAAATTATTCTATGGTATGTGCACACATAGTTCTATGGTCTTTATGACCATTGCATTAATGGCTCGGTTAGGAAATTGTAAACTTATTTATTTTTTTAATTTCCTTAGAGCGAATATGTGTTTCTTGGTTTGGGCGAGAAACTGTTATTTGTAATTTTTATATTAAAGTTGGATTAGATTCCATTGTGGGGAGAGTTTTGGGAATATGGGCTTGATTGTAACACAAGAGGCTCAAGTGTAGATCTGCATGTAGTTATTGCAATTTTGTATTCTGTATAGATAATATAAAAAAAGAGTTTTCTGTTTTGACTTCCACAATTTTTCCTACTTCCGTTGTGTACTCCTATGCCCGCGTGCCTATTGTTAATTCAACTCGCATACAATGTTGCATCACTTTGATTCTTCAATATTTTTTTGAATTATTATTATTTTAAATTCTCCACAATCTTCTCTCTTATACCTTTCTTTTGGTGCATCCTTATGCACTTTTAACATGGCTTCTTTTTTTTATATAAGGGGAATCAATAACATCCTTTCATCTTTAACAATTGGGCACGAGGATCAGACATTCTCCTCGAAGTTTCTACCTTTGAACACATGTCAAATCATTGAAGTTGCCTCTATAACCCCTACATCTCCTCGATAAACACGATTCAAAATCAAGGAGACCCCCGATGGCTCAAAGTTGGTACCATCGTCCCCAAGCTAGCGCACATTCAACGGATTCAAGTTAGACTACTACCTTTGCCCTTATTGGGCATGCCCCCAAGGTTTGAACCTAGGTCTCCTCTTGGTAAGTGCCCAAAGTCTTACCAATCCACCTAGCCCTTGGGGACTTTGACAAGGCTTCTTTGAATTACTACTTCTTCCATATACTTTGTTGGTGTTGCTACTCGAAATTCAACTTTTGAGTTTTCTAATGGTTCTTCAACTCAATCTTTTGCGATAATTGCTTCTTGCTTCTCTTGGATCCTTGCTTCTTAAAATTTTTCTTCTAAATGCAACCATGAACTTGCACACTATCATCTACATTTTTTCTTTCCATTATATCCTCTTTATTCATTTCTTTTAGTTCCCTTTGAAGCCTTTTTATGGTGACCTTCAAACTAGCTATCTTTTTATATGGATTCCATTGACTAAAAAATGACGCTCCCTTTCATCCTAGGCAAAATTCTTTTTTGTAGGAAGATTTGGCCATTAATCATAAGCTTCCTCTTTTAAAACATAGAAAAGTTTGTGTATCTAAAAAATGGTCACTACAATATAGAGATCTAAACTTCATCCACTATTCCTAAGTATCAATGTCATCCTTTCGAGTGAAATTTGGTAACTTCATGATCTCAACCCCCCAAAATTCCAAAAGTAGCTAGGGTTTTGAAAAAAGAACTAAGGTTTTTAATTTTTAATTTTTATCTCTACTAATCCTTGTTATCATCGACAAAACAATTTAAATGTAAAATAATTGACATAAAAAAGGAATGCAATTGTCCATTACGACTTTGCATTAATCCATTACCAAGCTTCTCTTCTAAAAGGTTCAACACATATGCGCAGAGAGTTGTTAAAAAATGTGGACGACTTCGATGGTGACGTGGTTCTTCTTGATGGTGACATCGTTTTCTTCTCGATGGCAACGGTGATAATGCTAGAAAATTATTTTACCGATAAAACCTTTAATCTTCTCTTTCGCCTTTATGCACTAGTTCTTCTCAAATCATTAAAATTTAACTACTTATTATTTAATTTAAAAATAAAAATTATTGTAAAAAAAAAGTTATGTGAGTTGGTAACGACCGAGTGTTTGTCTAAGGGTTGCCTCATTTCAATTTCTTAGGGAGTCAGGAGTTTATCTCCTACCCAACAAACTATGAAATTGCACATACTAGAACCCTTAGTTATCAAATTCGTCGAATTTTTTACATAAAATTCGAAATTCATCGAATTCAAAACTTTAACGAATAAATTTAGTGAATAAATGCTAAATTCGATAGGAAAACAAAAAAAAACTAAACATAAAAGAGGTATAAAAAAACCCTAAAATCAATCATTCACAATTGAAAAATAAAAAAATTACTAAGAAGTACCAACCATTTATAAAAGCTTTAGATGTTTCCCTGCTAATGCTTATTGGAAAATAGCAGATAACGGAAAAAGCCCTCGCCCAAGCCGATTCCCAAAAACGGTCGTTTTCCTTTGCCACATATAACATCAAACCTTAACAGTTAGAATCGGCTAAACATATATTCACATGTTTAGCCCCAAGGGCTAGGTGGATTGGTAAGTGCTAGTCTATATTCACATGTTTAGCCCCAAGGGCTAGGTGGATTGGTAAGTGCTAGTCTGGATGGGCACTTGTTGAGAAGAGACTTGGGTTCAAACCTTGGTGGTGCCAGTTTGCAAAGGAAGTAGTCTGCTTTGAATCCTTTGAGTGCGTGCCAGAGCGACGATGACGGTACGAACCCCGAGCGAATGACGGTCCCCATCTCACACAGGGTCAACAATTAACGAGACGGATAGGTTTGGTGGTTGTAGTCCCTGTGTTTTGAACCCTGCACTGCCAGTTACTAAAAATAGTGGCTGTAGCCAACTCTCCTATGTAACCAAAAAAAAATAATAAAAATAATATCTTTAATTGTGATTATTTAAATTATAGCGTATGTATATTTGTTTTAGGGAGTTTGAATTTGGTCTCTTTCTTCCTATTTTAAACATAAAATAAATCTAACAGTTGATATCTTTCACGTCTCGGACTACTATTACTACTATTACCATTACCAGGAAACTCTTTTCTGCGAGTGAAGGGCGAAGTAACAGTGGATTTCACTGGTTTGGACGTGATCGCGGGCAGGGGTGGTGCTCCTTCCAATCATCTCAAAAGAATAAAACCATACCATTTATTGATCTCTAACTGTTGATATCTTTCACGGACTACGATCAATCCTTTCAATTAATATCTTTCACATCTTCGAACTACAATTATTTTTTTCTTCGTATGTGTTAAAAAATTAAAAGTTATAAAAATGTTTATATTTTTAAAAATATTTTAAAGTATTTAAATTTTTTTTTATTAAAATCAAATATAATTTTGTATCTTTGATTTTTAAATTTTATATAAAAATAAAAAATAAAATTATTTAAAAAAAATATATATATGCATTTATAATAATCAAATTTTATTTCAAATTTTTAAACTTATCAATTTTTTTTTTAAATACAAACTAAAACTGGATAACTAAACTAAAAAGAATGATTTTCCATAATATACAAAAACCAAAACTCAAACCACATAAAATTATAAAATTTAAATTGAAAAAAAACTAACCATACCCAAACATAAATTTCAGGTTCCAATCTCACGGGCTTGCCCATGCACAGACAGTAGCCCAGATCCGATTCCTCTGAGTGGTGCGCCAGATTGATTGATGACGACGGTGCAACCCCTATGCGTCCGACGGTCCCCATCTCATGCCAGATTACCATGTACCGAGACGGTAGAAGTCCTGGGAGCCTTCGCAGATAGTTTGAACCCTACCAACTGTGCTGGTGGTTACTAAAAATCGTGATTGTAACCATTGCTATATTAAAAATAAAAAAAAAAAAAAAAAAAAAAAATAATAATAATAATAATAAATAAAATTAAATTTCTATTGGATATGCATGTTATGCCATCCACTTAAAAAAGAACACTCAGACCTTCAACTCAGACTAATGTTGAATTTTAAACCGAAAAATAACGAAGAATTTTTTTTAAAGAGAATAAAACTTTCCAGTTCAAACGCAACCTATTACTACTTTAAAAGAGTAAAACCGAGGCGAATCATATGGCCGGTGGAGCCCAGGACATAAACCCTAATACATTTAACATAAATTTACAACCGCCGGAAAAAAAAAACAGCAGGAGGGCGCTTCTGCTATAAAATAAGATATAATAGAATAGCTTGAATATCTTTAACTGGAATCGCCGTTGACAAAACAAAACCTTTGGTCTGAAGCACCACAAATCCAGAAGAAGCCGAAGAACCTGTAGCAGGTACGAGTATGTAATTCATTTCGTTGTCTTTATTCTATATTTAAAGTATAATCTGTTTGGAAAAATGTCTTTACATTTGAAGTGTCTTCCATTATTACCTTAAACATGCTGGAACTTAAATGATGTAATGTTGAAATACAATTTTTTTGAAGTTGTCCGATGCATAGATGTTTGTGGCCATAACTTAGAATATGGAAGCCTAAATCCGCACAGTCACACAAAACCTAGAAAATAATTCAAACTTCTTTCAATCCACCAATATACCTAGCAATCTCTCACCAAGGGGAGATTCTTTCATCCATCAGACTTGTCTGACAGAATTCTCCGGGGTAGTATGATACTGTGCATTGCTGGCATTTTAATGATCATGAATTAGATCATGTAGCAGGTTTTGACTTCGATGATGTTTAAAAAATCATTTCAAAGCCAATAGGCCTTAGTGCACAGACCGTGGAGAGAAATTGCTTCCATTCTCTAATATTATGTGATGGTATGATTTGTGAACTACAAAGAATACTGCAGATTAATATATCACGTTAATTGCAATTTCGTATTTTAATTTTGTGATTATGCATAATTTTGTATATTACATATCTTTGAACTTTTTGAAGTTCGAAAAAACTTACCTCTTCTCAAACTGAAATTTTTGAACCTTGTAACTTGTCAACCCATAGAATGGAGGCATGATGGAGAATCATTTTTTATTTTATTTTGAAGAACTGAGAACTAGTGCATGTATTTTTCTAGCAATGTTATAAGACTTTTAAGTCATTTTTTGTCCCATGTGTTTTGCATTTTCTAAATCAATTAAGTGATGGATGAAGTTTTCATTGACTTGATCCCTGTTTACCATGTCCATTATAGATGTTTCAATTTTCTTTCGTTGGGTTCCCAGTTGGGATCTTTAACCTGCTGTGGATTTTTATCAGGGTTACTATATTTACGAGGACCATCCATATTTTAGATGTATACTAACAGGTATAAATGTTTTCAGATGGCTTCGAAAGTTGATCCATCTGGCTCTGGTTCCAACAGTGAGAAACCCCCTGAAAAACAGATAGAACCGGTGAAACTGCCTTCCTTCGAAGAAATTCGAGGACAAGATATATGGAACAACTGTGCGGTTCGCAGCGTAGTCAGTGGTGTCTTGGGTAAGAAATTAATTTATTCATAATCTATGACGAGAGACTGTGTATTCTTGTATGCTTTTTCAATTATGATACATGTATGTACAACTGACATAGAACCAATATAAGTATATATTTGTTTTTATTCTTTTATTCAAAATTAAAATAAATATATATATATATATATGTGTGTGTGTGTGTGTTTTTTGTATACATAAAGATAAGAATTTGGTATTAGCTTGTGTGGTACTAATTGATATGTTGTTGACAAATAGAATTACATATTTCAGTAAAATTGATAATTGATGATTGGAATTAGAAATCACAAGTTGTACAATTGCAAGAAAACCAAGTTGGATAAATGGAATAGAAACTAGAAAAACATGAAGAAAAAAGTCTGCTCTTGAAGCCAAATTGTTACAATTTCAGACTGAATATGAAGCTATATTGGTAGTTGAGAAGAAGCTACTAGGAAAGTAATTGACGGGGGACGTAATAATTACAAGATGTGACTGTGTTAATTTCTACAACAGGACTTGCTTTGCCCTTTACCTCAGCTACAGGGGCCCAAGGGATTTGTATCTCACTTAGTAAGGCAGTCTGTGTCATCTTTCAAGTGTTTATTTATGAGTTTCACTACACCACCTGTTCAGTCCTGTTTTTCACTTGCACTTTTAACCGACTTTTAAATCTGAGCTGCACACTATTTTTTGATTGGTGATGGTAGGGACATTGACTGATCCAATGGAGGGATGCACATATTTTGATAAAAGTAACAATTTTATAAAGTTTAATGTGCCCTAGTCTGACTCATAGTATAGTTATATGCAGATGTTTGCATCCAACCTACATGCTTGTAATGAATTATCATATATTTAAGTCATTGTTGATATAAGGAGGGATGTGCATCCATATGAAGCTTAATGCTAACTTTTATATATTTATTTATGTTAACCTGATAATGCAATTCGGTTACATCACATCGCTGCTTTGCACAAACCATAGGTTACTGCATCTATGATCCTATCAACTGCCTCAAAGACTACACAATATAAAGAAAGGGATGGTTTGCAACAGCTTACTACAATTTACTTGAGCAAGCTGCTAGATTTCTAATACTTGGACTCTAAAGAGAATTTGAAATTAATGACATAATGCAAGACATAACAGGTAAATTATATTCTATTGGGCCAATAGGATCAGTAAATTATATTTTTGGCGTTTCCAGTTGAGGCATCTCTCCTTTGTATTCAAGCTCCTCTTGCATCACCTCTAGTTCGGATACTCTTTTGCTCATTCTGCCGCAAATACAAGTTTATGAGCTTGATTGATATTAGAAGTAGCACCAGCAAGATGAGCCTTGTGACTGTCACCACCACGTTTTCTGTTATTAATAAGATTGGGCTTGTGGATGAAAGTCCATGCACATCATAAAGCAGAAGATGAACTCCACTGAAGTTGTCACCATTGATATCGACAATAGACACCATTTTAATTATCCTGATTGCACTTTATTCCATCTATCTTGCAGTTGTGTATCAATGCCATTAGCACTGTGGGATGGAACACATACTTTGGATTCTTGCAGGAAATAGAAAAAGGTAGAAAAGGGGGTTGGATGCCCAAGACAAGGGTGAAAAGACACAAAAGGAAACAAGTAAAGACAAATATTGGACAAAAGGCATGAATGTACATTAGAGGAAAAATCTGGACAGATAACCATAATAGTTTTTACAAATAACCCAAGTCCAAAGAGAGCCCTGTACATCTCATTTGCCATCAAGAGAAGAAACTTTGACCATTACTCCTAAACTCAAGGGCTACCACAGGATCTAATGATGCTCCCAGGAGAATGGCCAGGACTAAGAGGGCCAGCTTGGAAAATCCTGGGAGGACATGGAGTTTGACCCATCAAGACTCTTCTAGCATCCATGGCTGTGGAACCAATAGAAGAGGACAAGAAACTAGTAAGCTGCGCTTGGCTACAACTACTCGATATGTGAGGGGTGGCTGAAACCCAATGCCAAAGAGCTGTATATGTGATAAGGATGTCAGATATGTGATACTCCTCTTAGTCAAGATAAGAGGTTTACGGCCACTGAACAGGAAGCAACAATATCTTAAGGAAATAAGGTAAGAAATTACTGGGTTGATACTAATTCAAACAACACTCAATTTCTGAGTGGAAAAATTTAGAGAAAACCAGAGCGATTTTCACAAGCATAGCACAAACTTTGAAAAATCTCGTGAGAAGTTTCAATGTTTAGATGAATGTGGATAGGGACAATCTTTAGTGGGGATTCAGAGGGGAAGGAAAATATACAGATGCCAAGGGTTTTGTAACCTTAATAACATAGCCACCTTTCAATGTCAAATCAAAATTGTAGGGAATCTTATAAAATACCAAAGCCTGGCCCAATGGTAAGGCTTTTCTTTGGTTAGCAGTTTAGAGTAAGGTTCTTACTTAAGGTCAATTATGAAGAAGAGGCTTCCAAGGTCAGGGAAAACGCATAATGTGTGAAAATGAGGAGAAAACAATGGACCATCTATTGCGGTTTTGCCCTTTTCCCTATCAGATATGAGAGCAAATTTTCCAATGCTTTGATAAAAGCTTGGTTCTCCTTCAAGCGTTAAGTGATGTTACTTAGGATAAAAAATTAAAACAAATCTCCACACACTGTGGCAGTTGCTTCCAAGATGTTGATTTGGCCTTTTCCTTCAAACAAGTTCTAGAAAAGAAGACATATGGAATAAGCTGTTGAGGCTTATCAGTGAAACACTTCAAGTTCTGGACTTTCAAGTGGTTATGAATATGAACCCTTCTAAGGAACATTTTATGAAAATATGACCAAAATTATACAAAAAGATTTTTGTCCGTGGATTTAGGAAGATGACAGACAAGAAGGTTGAATGGGACCAAGTAATAGGGTTAAATTAAATTTCGACAAAGCTTAAAAAACAACCAAGTATCTCCAAGGTGAGAAGCCTTCTGCAAAATTCGAGAGGCTCTGTTTTAACTTTTAAGTGTTATGACAGATAGGACAAGCATCAATACCAATAATGTGGTTGAAACTGTTGGCCTATGGAAGGACTTATAATGGCATGGGAAGAAAAGGTTTCTTGCCTCACTGTTGAAGGAGACTCCCAACAATATTTTTTAATTTTTTAGATAACATGGTTAAATATGTTTGTCATAATTGGACGTTGGATCAGTTTCTGCAACCAAATATAGCACTCTCAAAATTCCCAAGAATAGGGCAGCTGATAGATTGTCTAAAGTGGGAGTTCATTGATGTATCAAAGGCTGAGGAACTTCTTCAAATCATTGATAACAAAGAAAAGTCAGAATGATTCCTTGTTTGACCTTTCTATCATTCTATTAGTCAATATAGTATATGTTATCCTCTGATGGCATTTCTTGTATGGTTTGGTCTTTGATATCTCCTACTGGGTTTCACTCTTTCCTCTGTCTTTGTCTAGGTGGTCAAGCCCATGCACTCTTTTTACTGGCATATTTTTGTCTTTCCAAGCTTCTTTTTTTGACATCTTTAAATCCCATTCCTTTATACTAATCAAGCCTATACCTTTTGAGATAGTTGGTGATGACAATGACTGTGCTTCTATATTACATCTCACTGGAGATTAATCTTGGCACTTGGATCCATTGGAGCTCCTTTCTATCTTTGTTGTACCTCAACTTTTAGATCTCTCTTAATCATTACTTTTAGCATGTTAGCGTTTATCCATTTTGGGTAACCCTCGAGGTTGTAATTTCACACCATACAGTTGTTCCACTTCAGAGTAGTTTACACTAGATTCTTTACTCTAGTTTAGCTTATTTTCGTAGTACTTTTTGGTTACTACAATGCATTGTAATTTGTGACAGCTCTTTTCAATGAGTCCCATTGGCCTACTTTGGCCATCTGTGGACATTACTAGAATTATTTTATTTTATCTTATCTTCTAGAGATACACAATTTCACTGTTTTTAACCATCCAAGATAACTTCCTAAGGTGAAGAGGACAGACCTTTCATACACCATCCCAAATAGCATTTTTTTGGGGAAGATTTGTAGTTGTATTGATCCAGTAATTTTTAACCTTATAGTTGCTTTTCCTGTTCAGTGGCCTTAAACATTTTATCTTGACTAAGAGTAGAATGATTTATCTGGCCATCCTTCTAGAAATTCACTTTTTAACTGTTTTTGACCATCTAAAATAACTTTCAAAAAGAAGAGGATGGAGCTTGCATATGCCATCCCATATAGCACATCCTTTGGGAAGATTTGTAGTCGTAAAGAACCACTTAGGATCATGGTTATAGAAATATTTCTCCTTGAAAATCTTTCTTCACTCTTTCATGGGCTCCTTGCATTTTCTCCATGTAAGCCTAGCTAGGAGGGCTATCTTTCCTCATTGGAAATCTAGGATACTGTTGAACACAGAAATCAACAAGTTCAATTTGCGCCCCTGACCGTAGTTCAACAAATAGATGGGGAGGTTTCTGCTCTCCCCATTCTCCAGATCTTGGGCCGGATCCCTTCTACTTTGTAACTTAGCTGAAAAACAATGAAAGAAACTAATCTAAAATGCAGAAAACAAATCTGATCTACTTTGTTTGAGAAGTGAGGGTGTAAGAGAAAGAAATTGCAAAGTGTAGTTGCTGTTCTCAATAAAAACCAAATTACTTCATTGTGTAGGATCTTTGAATACTTGCAACAATCAATTAAGGAGAAGGACTAACAGGGGAGAAGCGGGTAGAGCTATAGATTTCACACATTCATTAAGCAAAGGTCAGAGATGCAATCAAATATGAATGCCATGCACAACTCTTTATTGATTTTGCAATTTGAGTGTTTTACAATTCTTACTCCAAAGAGTAGCTTTGGTATTGCTTCAAAGGCCAAAAGACTTACAATGAGCATTCAACTCTTATTTATACTTGAACTTGTAGCCATAAAATTGACTATATAAAGTGTATCTTGGTGATAATTACAAGGTGACTACATCATCCTTTTCTGTTTACTAAAGATAGACATAGAGTGAGGTGCCTTGGCAGCGGGGTGCTTGAAAAGCAGGTCACCTAGAGAGTGGGTTGCCCAAAGAGTGGGGGGCTCGGAAAGCAGGGTGCCCTCTTCCCAACACTATACCAATTCTTGAATTATGCTCTGTCGTGCCTTTTGCCTTAGCTTGTTTGATAGACCTTTGTTTGGGGATCAAGGTTGCTTTGAAAGTGGGTCGTTTTGAAGAGTGAGGTGCTAAGAGAGAGAGAGAGAGAGATGCTTTGGTGATTGGGCGTTTTATGGTGTGGAAAAATGTTCAAAGTGAAGTGTCTATGAAGTCTGTCTTGGTCCCTTCACATTTTTCATACTAATTGCATGATAGAACTTGTTCTAGAAGCGATGGTAGTAGTCAACTACTACAATTCTAGCGACTTGTAGGGACATCAATCCTGATTGACGGGAGATCTTGGATGGTGCTTTATCCATTGAATCACAGAGTGTTCTGCTAGATTTCCTATGCCCTACTTACTTTGGTTGAACCATTGTTTGTAGGATTTCCTAGTTCTCATTGGAGGAAACCAAAGAACTGTTCAATGCAAAGATGTCATTGATTGGTTTCTTATATGCATCTCTTTGAAGATCCTCCGCTTCTATTGTTGTTATTCTTCCCTCACCTATAGTTGTTCCCACAAGGCCTTAATTTGTTGCTTTGCTTCTTGCCTCCCACAACTTTTCTTAGCCTCTAATTGCTTCTCTAGTCCGTCTTTCTCTTGCTCAAGCAATTGTACACGTTCCTTCAGGGACCTTTTTTCTTGCCTTGCCTGCTTTTCAATCTCTTCTTTTTCCATTAGGGTGGTCTGTTATTGGCCCCTTAGTTGAGCCGCTACTTCTCGCTCATGTTCAACAATCATCTGCAACTAGCGGACTTCTTCATGTTTTTGCTTTGGCAGGCTCCTTATAGTGTTGGGTTTCTTGATTTATTTGTAACACTTTGGATTTTAGGATATCTAGCATGTCCATGGTCGATATTGGACGACCAATTGGTCAAAATTTGGACGTCCAATTGGTGTTTCTGGTTTAGGTCAATTTGTCGGGATATCTGGAATTATGTCGATAGGCAAAGGAGTTGTGGTGGATGGATGAGGGAAGTAGTGAAGCAGAAGTGGAGGGATCGATGGCTTCGTTAATTCACATGAAAACCTGTCTCATGCTAACATCAGTGTTAGTCATTGTAGGTTGTAGGAGAACAAACCTCTATTTCCGTGTTATTTTTTATTTCAAGAATGATGGTTGTACAACTGATGTGGGTCTATATGGGGAGACACTTGGTCCATGGGCTTCAGTTGTAATAGTGGATGCTTAGTGATGGTGGATGGAGCATAACAGAAGAATGAAGAGGGATATTGGAAGAGGGAATTGAAGAAAAGGGTGGGAAAGAAGAAGTATGGGGAATAGAAGAAGTGGGTGGAGTAGGAGTGAGTGAGTCATGAGAAAAGGGGTCAGGATAATTCTGAGCCTCTGAAACAGCTGTTCCTACTTCAGCCACTTCTTCATTGGTGAAACGTTGTATAGGGTCCATACCTTGGAAATCTGTGTAGCCTTTGCTTTCAGGGTCAGCTCCTTTGTTATTCCTCATTCTCCTAATGCTGTGTATGTCCCAAATTATACTCTTCATGGTCAGCATCAACATCGTCATCTTCATTCCTATGACTGGCCTCATTCATCATTGCATCTTCCATTTCAGTTGTTTGAAGCACAATTCCATTTGCTTGAGATGATGGATTGTGTTCTGTGACAGCATCACATCTTCTGCCACTTCTCCATTGTAGGCAGATCAGATGCATAATCGTCACCCCCAGGGAATTCTTCCTCATCAACTTCTTTCTCAAACGGTGGTGAAACATTTGCCTTCTCTGCACCCTTAGTTTTCATGCCTAAGCTTGACTCCTGCCTGGATTGATTTGGATATTCTGCAGGTCTGTTCCCCTTTGAAATCATCATTTCCTTGACCCGCTTTTCGTTTTGCTTTCAGAATATCACTCAATGGATTTAAACCACTATGTAAGATTTTGTCAGTCTTATCTTCCTTTCTTCCTGAGGAAGACTTTGTCTGAGTTTGGGTTTACTTTTAATAGAGCCACTATGTAAGGATCCATGGAGTCTGGACTGTATAGAACTTGCAGGTTCTTCACTTTTCTCATGTTTCTTTTCTTCTTTAATTTGTGCAAGTGTTTTAGGACCAGCAAAATCCATGGTATTTGTCCTTGTTTCATTGTTCTTAAAAGTTTGACCTCTTGAGCCCCTAGTTTCTGATGACACTGAAGGATCTGCAAGCATACCCCTATCTTTCCTTGATAATTGCTTCTGAGATGGTCTCTCAAACCATGGCTGACTGGTGGGCTTCTAGATCAAAACCTTTTTGAATTTCCTTAATATTCAGATTCCACATTGTCAAACGAGTCTCACTTAAAGCCACCCGAGTCTATTTGTATCATGCCATGCAATCGTCTACTACTGTAAGAGCTTGCTGTGACTGATCTCTGTATGTTACATCATGATGTCTATGTTCATCATCCCTTATCCTCTGGCCATGATGAAAATCACCATGTTGACTATCTGCATGCTGCCTTTTTGAGATTAGTTTCTGGGGGTTTTGGAGCTTGCCCCCCTTGGGCTGCTCGCTGCCCCCTTCCTTCTCTCTCCCCGTTCTTCTTGGCATGCACTCCACTCTTTTGGACTGCAGCCCACCCTCCCTTTTCCCTCTTCACTTTGGACCGATTGTCGGGTCATGTCTTTGTATTTATCTTAGTTTCTTTCTTTGTTGGGCGCTTTAGCCCGCTCGCTGGTAGTTATTGTTGTCCTCATTATAGTCCCTTGGGTCTTTTTTGGCCCACCGTGGACATTAATAATATTTCATTTCATTTCATTTCTAATCCTTTAGCGGAACCAATTCTCCTACGCTTTGAAATGCAGTGGTGGAGATCCTCAATATTGTTCTGTTCAATATCATCTTCGATGGATAGGGACCTCCTTCCACGCACAATTGATCTCTCTGGAGCCCTGTCATCAAAAGAATTAAGTTGTTTCCAGCCAACATGGTCATATGCTCTGGGTTTATACAGATCATAAGCTCCATGCTCAGCATCGGGTTAACCTGTTCGATCATGCATGCTTGGATGATCATAATCATATCTGGCAAACTCTTGTTTCATATTTCTTTCACGGCTGTTAGTTGCCCCTCTCCCTAACTCCATGTTATGGTTAGAGCAGTAATCAGCATCCTCGTGATAGCTTAGTTGATCTGGTCCATTATCCACAAGTACATCAAATCCAGATGGTGATTCCCCCAACGATTCCTTAGCTTCCATGCAATTTTGCAGTCAATCCTTTGGAGGCTGAGCATGACGCATGTGAGTTCTGGTGATTGGAGCATCAGGTGCCCTTTGCCTTGTTAATTCAATCTCCAGATCTGATTCAGCATTATGCATCTTTGTCTTTGTATAAACTGGCTGAGAACACATTTGAGAGACAGGTTTTGCTTCATGTGGCACTTGCACTGCCATGGTTTGAATGCATTGCCACAGGGTTGCCCAACTGCCCTCCCTGCTAGGTGAATTCTCAAAAAGTCATCTAACCATATCCAACAATATCTAAAACCTTTTGGAACATTTCTATTGCATAGAAAATACTGATGTGATTTCTTGGCACCTCACAATGCCTGCAGCTCCTCCATAGCATAGCCGTCTCTCACTGCCCGTGTTAGAATCCCATCTTACTTTATGTACAGCTACTTGTTTTGAAGGGTACTTTTCAATCCCACTGCAAGCAAGCCCTTCAACACCTGAACTACTACATTGTCCTGAAGGAACCAAAGCCATGTCACCCACATCTTCTCTAATATTGTTTGTCAAATGCTTCCTGCTTGCTGTCTTCCTTGATTTCTTCCCACTGCGGCTCTTGGAAGGTGTCACAGTATCTCCATCTGATAGTGGTACTAAATCAGATGAGCCAGACTGGACATACTTGTTCTCTGCTGCAGCCTGTATATTAGTTCTTACAACCTGATTTGACTTGGATAGGAAACCATGTATGGATCTTGGAGTATCACTCCACTCATTAAGAGACTTCTTCATCCACACAGGAGTGAGGGTCAATGGGAAATGACCTTGAATATCCTTCCTTCTTCCATGAATGATCCACAAGAAAAGTGGGGTGTTTGATGTCGCATTTTATCTTTGTCAACAGCTTTCTTAGTAAGCTGAAAATGAAGAGCAGAACCATCCACACTGCAATATGCAACCAAACCTGTCAGTCTAGAAACTTGGACACTCCAAATTGTAAATGATGAGCAATAGTAACTTTGGAGCCCTTGAAACTGCGTTCCACAAAATGGTCTTCCTGTAGCAGGAGTATCTAATGCAGCTTTGCATAAGCTGAGAAGACATAGTGTGCCATCATCCATCGACAAAATGATACATCTTGGCTCATGTAACCAATCAAGACTTGTAATAATTCCTCTTGACAAATGAAGATCCCATAGGGGTTGGAAAGGATCCTGCAAATCACAAAATTGTATGCTGCCACGATGACTGCCAGTAACAGCTATTATTTTTACTTTCAGCATCACCCTGATTAGGAGCCCATGCTAATGCCCTAATGGCAAGTGCATCCATTGTGAAGCAAATCAAAGGCCTTGTATCTTGTGAAGATGAAACTTTTGGGTTGAATTTCCAGAGTGACCGTTCCATCATGACAGCCAGCTAACAAAAGATCATGAGGTGTTGTAGTTGACCACTCCAATGTAAGAGGAATGCTTTGGCATCCATCACTTTGAAGCTTAGAGCATTTAAAGACTGGTTCCAATTTTATAAATCGGGGATCCAAGCCACCTCTGGCATTGCTAGATGAGAATAAGAAATTCACTGCATTTGGAACAGGAACTTCCCATACTTTCATTGACCCATCTCTTAATAGAACAGCCAGATATCCCAGACGGTGTTGGTTTTGCAGGTCACTCTCAGTTAATGGTTGTCATTTCACATCCCATGCAATTTCTCCTTCATGTGATAGACATAAGGTCATTCCTGGCAACCAGATCTCCTCAAGGGGAACAGTACTGGTCTTATCAATAAGTGGTGCTGTTGCAGTAGACTTTGCTTTTCTACCTCTCGACCCAGCTCTGTTTTTTGGTATCATTTCCTCCATCAGTATCTAGGCACAATATAGACTTGTTGCCAATACTTACTGGTGTAACCTCAACAGTATTATCAATAAGCTTGGACCGAGCTTTATCTTTCATTTTCTTTTTACCTTTTTGAGCTATGAATTCAGCATCTTTACATGTTGCCTCTTGATAATGGTAATCTATAGGTATCCCCATAGGTATATCATCTTCTTCGTTGTTATCTGGCATTTTGACTGAATCTGGAACATTGCATTGCTCCACTGTAGGCTCCCTAGACAGGACAGGAGCAATATTATTGGAGTCATTATCTTCTTGATGAACAGGTTCAGTTTTATTCACTTGTTTCTTCCCTTGCACTTTCTGTCTCTTGGGAGGTGAAGCTTTCTTGTTCAAGTTGGCAGTGGTCCAGATTTGGACAGCACCTTTCCCACTTACAGGCCTACCAAGTCTGTGTAATGAATTGCCAGGTGGATGAGCTCCGACTGCAAGGTACTCATAGCTAATTTGATTTGAAGCTTCGTGCTGTCCTTTAGGACACCAGTCCAATGCCCAAACAGATCTACCCACATTTAATATAAAAAAATCATTGTGGAAGCTTGGAGGTCTCGATTTGTCAGAAGACGCTTTGTCCAACTCGGGAACAGCTGTGGCAGAAAATTGAGGAAGACTTGCTGCAAGGCCATTGTCCTCCTCCAGTTGAGAATCCTTGCTGTCATAAGCGAATTTCACTGTTCTCCTTTTTTAAATTTTAGGGGGAGGGAAATAGCCCCCATGCCCTTGTAGTGGGGCACTCCCCCCCCACCCGCCGCACTTGCTTCTTTTTCTTTTGAAATATGTTGGGCCAAAGAAGTGTCTCCTGTGCCTTAAGCGTGGGGCACTTCCCTGGAATGGGGCGCTTGTAGTGCAGGGCACTCCCCTAGAGTGGGGCGCCTATAGCGCAGGGCACTCCCCCGTAGTGGGGTGCCTTGAGTGTGAGGCGCTGCGCCTTGAGTAGGGCGCTCTAGAGTGGGGTGTTCCATAACTTGAATTGTTTTTTTGTCGCCCATGCTCTGAAGCAGGGTGCCCTTGGAGTAGGATGCTCCGTTTTTTTTGTTTTATAATTATTTTAGCGACCCTGCTTTAGGGTGGGGTGCCCTTGGAGTGAGGAAAAACACAAACCCTTTTTTTATATCTATTATTTTGGTGACCATGCTTTGGGGCGGGGTGCCCTCATAGTGGGGAAAACACTAAACTTTTTTTTTATATTTATTATTTTGGCGACCATGCTTTGGGGCAGGGTGTTGTTGGAGCGGGGAAAAATACTTTTTTTTTTTTTAAGGGAAAACGGGGAGCAGGCTCGTGTTTTGGGAGCTAGGTGCCCTCGGAGCTTTATGCTCTAATTTTTTTTTTGGTGACTATGCATTGGAGTGGGGTGCCTTCGGAGTGGGGGAATAACACTAATTCTTTTTTTTAAAGGAAAAACAGAGAGTGGGCCCCGTGTTTAGGGGGTGAGGCGCTCTCGGAGCGGGACACTTCGTTTTTTTTTTTTAAAAGTCGGGTGCCACTCAAGCAAGTGAGGTGAACTTCTTCCTTGAATTGGACAAATCATTTGTCTCAATTCGTTGGCGATTGTTCTTGTTGAGTGGGTGGCTTCCATTGATTGGCTCTGAAAAGTAACTGCCTTTCCTCTTGACACCTTTGTTCCAACTCAGAATCTTCCAACACCTATGCAGGCAAAGTATGCTAGATGGCATTAATAGCGTGTTGCCAAGAAAATTTTTCTAACTCAAAACTTTGTAGGTATCCTGTAGCAAACAATATACCCCCTCGATAGAGGAGTGCGTAAATTTGAAAATAAAAATCGTAGTTTTGCAAGCTAGAGCTATATTTTCCCGTTCGATTTCTCCTTGGTTTGAAGTTCAATACTGGACGCCTAGATAAGAATATTCCCTTTCAGCCTGGAACCATTTGGCAGTAAGGGTGGATGCATGAGCTTCTATGATTGTTTCCTTACTCGTTGTCTCATCCTGTGGTGGGCTTTGGTGTTCAAAGCTAGTTCAAGCTTTTGTTCCTGTAGGATCAAATAATCGATTATTGGTTAGCAATAGCAATCCTTGTTGATGTCTTGTTCTCCATAGCGTTGAACTACTGGAATGTGGGCCCTATCTTAGCCTTACTCCCCAAAATTGTGAGAAATCACATCATTCTTAGAATCATAGTTATGAAAATCGGAATCGACTCAAAATCGGGCTGCAGAAAGAATCAGGAAAAAATCGGCAAAGAAAATGCAAGTTTTCAGTCATACAAGCTTTAGCTGCACATGAAAGTGACAAAACACGTCTTGTATTGTTTATAATATGAATTTTAAAAAGGTACAAATTACAAAATGTCAAAATGTGTCAAAATGCCTCAATAGGCCCACTATCTAGTGTCTTGCAAGTCCTTTGCCCTTTGCCCTAGTAGAAGCTCTTGTCTCTCTTTGTTGATGTGCCCTTGCCGCTTCTTGTGCTCATGCCTCTTCTTGGTCCTTGGCTGCTATCTCCTTGCTAGGTCTACAAAGTTTTGTAATTCATCTGAGGAGAAGAGAGTCTCTTCTTGCTGCTCCTGCTTTGGATTTGTGATCCATTCGGATGATGAATCAATGTCGCTTAGGTGAATGGGTTTGATACTTGTTTCTGTAATAATTTTATGGTGGAGGCGAAGGTTGTTATGCACAAACACAAGATCGTTCAACTTTTCTTGTGTAAGCCTAGTGTGCTTCTTGGAGTGTATGTGCTAAAACATACTCTAATTGCGCTCACAATTTGAAGCGCTGAGAAGATTCTGATGGCCATGTGCTACAAATTGGGCATAAAATCACCAAAGTTCTCCCACAATTTATCTAAAAACAACAAAAAAAAAAGGAAATTTAATAATTCACATGTAAAATTGTAAATTGAGATTATTTTTTAAAACAAAATCAAAATATAAAATAAATAATAATTCGATGAGGGTTACTTGGCCTCAATTTTGATCTCATTCTCTTGCATTGTTCGCATAGGAAAAAGGAGGCCCCGACATTCCTTATAATCCTGTATCTCTTCACGTACCTTATCGCGCAATTGGCTAGCAGGGAACATGTGGTCAATGCAAGCCTGAACATCAACCTTCACCTCATAATCGACATGAAATGGAGTAGAATAAAAAACTTTGGGGTTGAAGTAGTAACCCGTTTCATGAAGAGGGCTATGGATTTGAGATGTCCAGTGGTTATCAATGATTGTCTAAGTGGGATTGTATTTGGTGCGGGCATATCCATAAAATTTGGCATTTGTCTCTTTTGCGCTGTCCATACCCTCATATACGTATCCCATTGCAGATTTTTCTCCATCAACAAGACGAAGAACCTTCACCAAAGGCTTTGACACCTGAAAAAAAGGAAGAATAATTTAAATAAAAATATTTTACAACAAAAAAAATTTCAAACTACAATAAAAAATTCCCAAACGGAAAAATATTTTATATAAAAAAAATAAATAATAAAATAAATTAATAAACTTAGTCTTGTACATTGATGGCCTCATCCATGGCTGTCCAGAAGGCCTCCTCAAACAAATAGGCATATACATTTTGCCCCTCAGGTGAGAATCGGTATCATGCAGCTTGTTCGGAATTCCAGTCATCGCTCACAAATATTTGCTTCAATTACTCTCTTGCATTATAGATGCTCTGCAATGTCACAAAGTTTGTGGCGAAGCATGTTACTCCAACCCACACTAGCTCCCTCCCATCAATATATCGCCTCATGAGGATAAGGACCCATGCATGGTTGTAGATGAATTTTGTGATAGCCCTAGCCTTTTGTACAACCTCTGCCACCCAAGGTTATTTTCCAATGTCTTCCAGGAGAAAATCGAGACAATGGGTTGCACACGAGGTTCAAACAATAGTGGGGAATCTCTCCAAAATCTTACCGACTACTTTATACGCTACTGCGTTGTCCGTGATGATTTGGACAACATTCTCCTCCCCAACCTCCAACACAACCTCCCCCAACCCTGCAAGCATTGTGACACTCTGAACTTGTGCCTATGCATCTACTGATTTGAGGAATGCAGCTCCTGCTGTAGAAGTAACCAAAAAATTAATTGAGGTTCTTCCCTTCCTTTCTGTCCAACCATCAGACATGATATTGCAACCCTTCGTCCTCCACACCTTGCGTTGGTCTTCAAGCACACCCTGAAGTTTTAAAAAAAAATTAATCATGCATGTGTATAAATTTAATCCCCTTTGATTTTTTTTGAAGTTTGCTTTTTAAAACATAATTTAATCATGCATGTGTATAAATTTAAGCACAACTTGAATGTTGTCCACAGATTGTTGAAGGAGAGGGCCCCTAAGGTCATCAAAAGTTGGCACCTTAAATCCTACTCTTCAACTTGCGAAGCCATCTATCATGTGCCACCGGTATGGAGACCTTGCCAAATTGAGGGGAATGTCGGAAAAATACCAAAAAGTGGCAATGGCTGTCCTCACTACGTTGTGCTTCTCCTGGTTCCACGTGGCCATACCCTTAAGCGTGGGTTGTGCCCCTAGCGTGGAATGCTCTACAAAATGGGACTCTTCCATCCCACTCCCTGCTTGTGCAATTGATGGATGTGAACTCTCATGTTGAAACTGGCTAAAGCTATTGTCGGTACAGGGAATTCGAGAAGGGGGGATGACATGGCCTTTGTTTGTCTTGAGTTGAGTTCTTTGTTTTCTTGATAGCCAAAGATCATAGCATCTACTTTTTGTCTAACTTCTTTTGACAGCTTTTGGCATGGCTTGACATGATTGCCGAATTTCTTTGCCAAATGGAATTTGAGGTGGTAAATACCTCCATGCAAAAGAGTGTCACAAAATTGCATATAGCTTCCCCTTTCTTTGGCCCTTCCCTGTCATACGCCACTGCTGCATCTCTTCTTGCCATTTTTTTTATGCATGCACATGGAAACAAGTAACAACAATGTTACAAACAATTACTTCAAAAAAAACCCTAAACCCTAAACCTTAGACTAGGGTTTAGGGTTGGGGTTTAAACATGGAACATTGACAGCTGAAAAATGGGCTTGCATACATAGTTACTAGGCAACAACATTTACTTAAAAGAAGAACAAAAAAAAAAACTAAACTCGACACCCTAGACTAGGGTTTAGGGTTTAAACTTGAAACATTGATAGCTGAAAAATGGGCTTGCATACATAGTTATCAGGCAACAATATTTACTTAAAAGAAGGAGAAAAGAAAAACCCCTAAACCCTAGATCTAGTTTTTTAAATTTCAACCTTAAATTTAATCTTTGGGAATATGCTTGAAAAAGAAAAAAACATTTGCAAACAGCCTTAATCTAAACCTAGTTTTGACCTAGAAAAAAAAAGAACTTTCAAAAGTTTTTCTTAGCTCGGATGAATCCTTTGGGTAGCTGTTGGTGGTTGTCGGATTCCTTAAAACCGCAAACAATCCGTTGTTAAGATGCCCTAATGTGTTTGGTTTGGTGTGGTACTAGGTAGGCAGACCCCTTTCTCCAATTTGCAATAGGTGAAATGAAAAAAACAGTGACTTTTAAGTAAATCGGTTTTAGCCTCTACGCATGCGGTTGCGGTCAACTTTTTCTGTTTTAATTGTCGATTTTTTAAAAAATAAGAAAAAATGGCCAAAAAATCGGTGATTTTCGATTTTACGTCAAGTTGATTTGGAATTTTGAAAAAATCACGAAAATTTGGTGAGTTTTTGGCAATTTTTGTAACTATGTTTAGAATTATGATCTCTCTGTTGCTTAGCATGGTTCCCTCACATGAACTCTTTTGGGCACCCTTGGAACTTGTCGATGTATCCCTTTCTGTTGCTCGGACAATGTCTGTATTTAGGGTAGAACTGCATGTTTCATACTCTAGAGGAAAATTTGTTTCCATTTTTGCTACAAGCTCTTTCTTCTCCAATGAAAATGTGCATGCCATAAACTTTGCTTTGGCCTTTGAATTTTCCTCCCCCAAATCCTTGTTGTCCACCTTAGGTTCTCTCTTCGGTTCACAGGATGTTCTGCTGATTGGGCAGCTTTCTTATGAGATTTCTTCTTTGAATAAAAGAAACACTTCCACCAATGGGGGCTTGTTCGACGAGTCTTTCAGTCTCTCTGGTGTTCCTCCCTTTGTATTGTTTCAATAGGGCCCAGTATAACGGTCTCATGTTCTAGTTGTGGATTTGCCTCCATCATTTCTACATATTTTCCTCTTTTTTATTTGACATGACAAACGCTTCATACTTCTCTTTCAATTCTCGCGCTTCATCTTCAGATGTTTCTTTTACTATCTGAGGCTCCATCACTGGTGAAGGGGGCATGAATCTTGATGCTTAGGTAGTGAAGCTCCTACAGAAAGTATTGACCCATCAAAGTGATTATTGTACATGAAAACACTTTGGGAAAATGCGTAATTTTCACCCACTAAAGATGTTTTTAATATTGCATTGTGTCAACCTAAGGTGCAAACACTTGACTCATTGTTGGTTGGTTCATCATGGGTTGACTGAATACGATGGGCTGATTCACCATATAGTTTTGTGATTGATCAGTCGTCTGAAGGCCAATTTCTTTGATTGGTCATCTGAAAATATCCTTGTTGAAGGAATAACATGTTTCCTTCATGGAGTTCATATTCCTATGTATAGTGTGATTGAAGAGTTGAAACCATATGCTCAAGTTCGTTTAGTTCCATTTGCAATTCTTGTTGTTCCTAAGGGGCTGGTTGACATTGGGGAGGTTGGTGAAACAGTGGATATTGGGCAATTGTTGAGGGTAAGGGTGTTGGATTTGCAGGGTGGGTGTTTAGGTTGTATGGGTTGGTTACTATTGTTGAGCGAATGTTGCAAGGTTTTGTTGGTGAATGAACAAGTATGGTTGAGGTACCTACCCATATTGTATAGGTTGGCCATATTGTCCCTGTTCATGTGACACTTGGTATATAGGTGGTCCTATAGGGACATAAGCGGGTTGTTGAAGGATTTGATGATTTGGTAACGATGACATTCCTGACATTGTTTAGGTGTTTTGATATTCATGAATGAAAAGGAAGATACTTCTAAATCACATTGAGGTGCACTGGCCAAAGCGAGAAATAAATGGAAAAACAGGACACTCCATTTGGCGAGTGGGGCACTCGAATGAGTGAATCGCTTAAGAGCGGGGCACTTGGGGAGGGAAGTCGCTCGGAGAGCGGGTTGCTCTGAGAGTGAGTTGTTGGGGATGCGGGTCACTTTGAGAGTGGGGTGCTTGGAGAGCGATTGCTTTGGGACTGTGGTTGCTCGGAGGGTGCTTGACTTTTTTTTTCTTTTTTTTGCTTTCACAGTCTTGTTCCCGCTCACACCGATCTTCACTTGTTGTTGCTTGAGTCCTTTCCTGAAAAGCAAGATTCACATATCACAAGTTAGGCAAGTTAATATATTAAAACAAAAACGGAGTCGCCATTTGCATGAAACATTACAAAGTATGAAATCTGAAACGGAACACAACTCATAAATTTTAATGAAGAGTTTTATGGGTTTCGTGCATTTTTGTGCAACATGCAACCCTTTTCATAGATTTTGAAGGATATGAAATATACTCGTGTATATTTGCAAAATTATGTGTGGGTGAGGTAAGACCGATTTTGTACCGAAATTGCACTTGTATGGCCCATCGGTCATGCCAAAACTGTTGAACATAGAAATCGACTAGTGCAATTTGTGCCTATGACTATAGTTCAACAAATGGATGGGGAGGTCCCCAACCTCTGGATGTTGGGCCAGTTCCTTTCTACTTTCTAACTAAGCTGAAAAACAATGAAAGAAACTAATCTAAAATGTAGAAAACAAATCTGATCTACTTTGTTTGAGGAGTAAGGGTGTAAGAGAAAGAAAATGCAAAATACGGCCAAGACTCTAGCGGGGTTTAGATCTAGTGCAGTTGGCGTTCTAAGAAAAAACCAAATAACTTCATTGTGTAAGATCTTTGAATTCTTGCAACAATCAATTAGGGAGAAGGATTAATTGGGGAAAGGAGGTAGAGCCACATATTTCACACATTCATAAAGGAAAGGTTAGAGACAATTAAATATGAGTGCCACGTGCAACTCTTTATTGATTTTGTAAATTGTGTGTTTTACAATTCTTACTCCAAGAGTAGCTTTGGTATTGCTTCAAAGGTCAAAAGACCATTACAATGAGCATTCAACTCTTATTTATACTTGAACTTGTAACCATGAAATGGACTACATACAATGTACCTCGGTGATAATTACGAGGTGACTACATTCTCCTTATTTGTTTACTAAAGATAGACATAGAGTGAGGCACCTTAGTAGTGGGGTGCTCGGAGAGTGAGGAGCCTACAGAGTGAGGCACTCGAGAGCAGGGTGGTTTGAGAGTGAAGCGCTCGAAGAGCTGGTTGCTCAGAAAGTGGGGCGCCTTCTTCCAAACATTTAACCAATTCTTGATTTCTGCCTTGCTTTGTCTTTTGTCTTAGTTTGTGTGAAGGACCTTCATTCGGGGAGCAAGGTCGCTCTAAAAGTAGGTCGTTTCGAAGAGCAGGGTGCTTAGAGAGAGATGCGTCGGTGAGCCGACGCTTGATGGAGTTGAAAAATGTTCAAAGCGAAGCGACTATGAAGTCTGTCTTGGCTCCTTCACATTTTTCATACTAATTGCCTGATAGAACTTGTTCTAGAAGCGATGGTAGTAGTTAGCTATTTGGCCATGACAAGAAGCCATTTGGCCATGATGCATTAACTAACTTCATGTCATACAAAGGTTTCTTGGCCTTCTCAAGCGAAACCTCTAACATAGTATCAACATTTCTGGATTGTCCATTTATGGGAAAGATCACCCCCCATCCAGTTTGTGAGAAGTCTGCAATCAATATTCTTGATTCTTAAGGATATCTACCATCCATAACTCGTCAATCATCTATACTTTATAGAAGAACCATACCTTTCTAAAGATCTATACCACTTTGGAGATATAAAACCTTGAAGAATCAGACCGCCATGGAGAACCAAACCTCTTCAAAAAACCAAACCGCTTCAAAGAATTAAACCCTCTTGAAGACGAGAGTGAAGGCCCATGATCAAATTTTGTTTCTTGTGTTTCCTTGCGCTAATACAAACATGACTGGATGAAGTGCCAACCTACTTCTGAATAACTTGACTTTCCCCTTCCTTGTCTTTTCAGGCTTCATTGGAAATTATATGCCTTGTTTATTTTTACCATGATCACCACCTGTCCAACCCCTATTTCTAAGCAATTTGAAGCAAATTCGATGTGTAGGTTCCTCAACAACAAACATGTTAGTAGGAGAACATTCATTGTTATTGTGGATAGAACCATCATGAGAAGCATTAGAAACATCATCAATAGAAGTGCTATCTAATGCTTCTCATATTTCTATTGATATAAGTGCTATCTAATAATTCATTTTTCAGGGGTATCCAAAGCTATGATGTTAGGGGTGGAGGCGGGATCATGTGACCAAGATACATCCCCTGGAATTTAGCCTTTCAAAACTTCAAATATGCTCTAGAAAGCCTCTAAAATTCAAAATTTTAAATTCAATATATGGCAGAAATAACCTCAAAAGGACACTTGACATTCATTTATTCACTGGACCTGTCCGAATGGACTGAACACCTATGCACTGACAGGACCAATATGTCACTTGTCACACAATGTTTCATTGATCATGTACAGCTGGACTGCCTGCATGTGCTGATTTGATTTGCTGTTTGGATGCATGAACAGACTTCTGCCACTGAACACCTCCTGATTGGCTTCGTCATGCCACATTGGACTGCCACTGAACACCTCTTGGTTCGCTGCTCCATGTGACGCTGAAGTTCCACTAGTAATTTGCTGATTTGCTGCACCTCTTTCCACTAGACTGCCACCTTAAGATTGTTTGCAGACCAAACTGCTCTGTTACAATGTGAATGTCTGCATGTCCCCTAAATAGGGGAGGATCCCTGTGGTCTTCTTATGTGGCTCTGTTATATTGGCTGAAAGGGTAGGGTTTTGAATAGTTACAGTGGGGAGCCACTTAGCACTATGTTGGCCTGCCAAGTGAGTGAGGGTTTGCTTAATGGAAGAGAGGATCCACAAAGAAGAGGGAGTGCATGGCCATCACATGGATGGGTCTTTTGCGGGGTGGGCCTTGTTGGGGTTGGGAAGAAGATACAACAAAAGGAACAGAGGACTCACGTCCTTCCTATCTCAAACAACTAGCCCATAGGGGCTGGCCATTTGGGTAAGCTGACAGTTAAGTCATAAATGCTCCTCCATATTAGTTGAAGTTGAACTCACTGAAGATTCTGAAGCCAACCAACAAAGACCAAAAGGATGGTGCACAGAATTGAATTTGTGACCTCCGACTTGCCAGTGACCTCACAAGCTTTACCCAGCCATTTAAGTTATGGTACTGCTTAAAAACAATCCCGAGAACTCTTTTTTTTTGGTGAGCATATTAATGTGTTCTTTCAATGATTTACTTCGCAAAATGGAGACAGGAAGAATTGAACCTACAACCTGCCGGGTGGCAATGAATTTGCATATCTATTTAATGAAACAATGAGACTCATGAAGTGAGTAGCAAAACGGGATGACACACAGATTCAAACCTGTGACCAATTTTTCTTTAATGTCTTATGACACTTTTTGCTGTCAAACAGCACCAAACTATCAACTTGCATCAACAAACTTTGCCATATAATTTTGAACTTCCTTGAAAGCTCCAAATACACTCCAGAGAATGCACTCTCAGCTTCAATATTTCCCAAAAAATTTGCTATAGGTCTTCACTCTTGAGGTATCTTTATCTTTAAAAGAAACATTCAAACTGCAATATCTCTTAAACCAGGAAGCAAATTTAGCCAAAATTTGAACCCTGGGTTGATGACAATGTCACCAATTAGCATTTGAAACATATCAGACAGACTTGAGAAGGAAAAAGAAAAAAGTGGAAAAACAAATATAATGGATTTCACCATTTTAATTTTCTGAGCTCCCATAGTGCTTACCCTAGTTACCAACAAACAAATTCCAAATCCTCATGGTTGTCACCGACTCACCTTAATCTCTTGTACCATGTTTGAGAAGCCATCAGTCTGAAGTAATAAAGCATTTGCATGGTTTCACGAGAGATTTGGAAAGTAAAAGTAAACTCAAGGATCCTTGGGATTCAGAAAGTAGATATCTAAAATAACTATAAGATTAAATTGATTTACTCAAGTGATTAATCATTACAACGAGTGATGCCTTTGTATAGATTCAAGGTGGTCAGGTATAAAATAGTTGGCCTCAACAATATATTACAAACTAGCAATAAAATTTACTAAATGCAAAATACAAGCTCACAACAAGGCCAGTACAAAATATGCCAAAGGACTGGACAAGTGGGTTTACATGCTCCAAAAATTGTGAGCATTTTGTAGTAAATGATGTATAGACTGGCCAAAATTGCTTTGTGCTGCTTCTTTTTTGTCCTTTTTGTCTGAAATAAGATTTTGAAAATAATCAACTAGTTCAGTGCTGACCTCTCTTTATCATTCCACAGGATCATTGTTTTTGTTTTCCAAGTTTGCAATTTTTTTCCACCGTCTTTTATCAATAGTTGTTTGGTGGGAGAGTATAGTGTTTTTTCACCTTCCTTCACCCACTGGATTCTAGATTTTTTCTTCCACAATACTTCTTTCATGAATGTCAGTCTATGGTTTAGCTCTTCCTGTTTTGGTGTCCTTGTTATCTTCATTCAATTCCTTGTGTTGGATCGCATACTGTACTTGGTGCATTCAAAAAACATGCTTATTACAAAATTTGAGCTTGGCATTAAGAATTTTCTATTTGTTTGTGAAAGCGTACATTGTGGATCATTGATGGGAAGTCCACTCTTGCCACCATGCCTTTATCATGTCATCAAATACTTGCCAAGCAAACAAAATCTTTTCAAATTTGACGGTGCATCTCCTTCATGGTAGGTTTTCACCTGTTTGCAGAATAATCTGTCAGGGATCGTATCCTTCACCATTGGGGAGAACTTTAAAATTTAGTATAAATGATCAACAAACCATCGAGCCAGTCAAGTGCTACCCATAAATTGATCCAGTCTCTCTTCTTTTAAATTTATACCTTTCTGCTGTGTAAACTGCAGCCATTTTATTTAGCAAAACACATAAATTTTAAAGCAGAATTTGCACAGAAAGTTCACGTCTTAGAAAAATTACACAGCAAAAGCATTCTGTTTTTTTTTTTGTACACACAACACACACGCCAACAAACTGATTCTACACTGTAGTTACAAGCACACCTAGGAAAATGCACAGCTGCAGTTACAAACTCAACTGGAATATGCACAACCGCAGTTACAAGCCCAGCTGGGAATCTGCACAGCTGCAGTTACAGGCTCAGCTAGGAATCTGCACAGCTGCAGTTACAATCTCAGCTAGGAATCTGCACAGCTGCAGTCTCAGTTAGCTGGGAATCTGCACAGCTGCAGTTTCAAGCTCAGCATTTCCACAGCTATGGGTTTTGGTCAACATCATATTCCCAACATTCTCCCCCTTGATGTTGAGAGGTCTCACAAGACTGCCTCTAAGTTTTAAGAACTGAGCTTTGGCAACTCCTTTTGTGAACACACCAATTGCTCTCAAGTGCTGCAGTACTTTAACTCTATTTTTTTCTTTTGTACCATATCCCTAATAAAATGATACTCAAATCATAGTGTTTAGACCTGCTATGATGGATGGGATTCTTTGCCAATTGAATATTGAATGCCAAAATTGATGCAATTGCTTTGATGCTTTGCATCATTGGTTTGGAATTATTTATACATAATTGCCTTGCCTAGTATAGCATAACAAATAGTAGCTACCTGGACTCATGGATTATGTGTTGAGTGGTTGGAACCATATAGTTGAGAAAATCAGTTTGGAATCGGCATGGAAAGGAATCAGGAAAAATCGGGGATTGGCAAAAAAAATGGGCATTTTTTCGTTGAAAAAAAGCTTTTTTCATGCATATCATAAGTTTTTGGAAAAAAGAGGGCAAATCAGCAAAAATTGGTCAGGCTGTGAATCGGGATTTTTTGCAGCTTTTCTTAACTATAGTTGGAACCACTTCAACTTACATTCACGCTAGTTTTGATGGTAATAATTCATAACATCCCCCCCTTATTACATCATAGATTAGAGTTTCTTGGCTCTTGCTCTTGGCTTTGGCTCTTTGCTTTTGACGAGGAGGAAAGGATAGCCACATGAAGGCGATGCTAGATTCTCTATGTTTGGAGCAGAGGGAAATTCCCCCTCTTGTTACATCATGATTGAAACATGTGTAGGGTTGCAATGGTGGGAATGGCCTCACTATGCTTCTTCAGTGGGAATTCCTAACAAGAATCAAGAGTACCTTTCACATACCTCAAGATTCTCTTGGCAGCCTTCAAATGAATTTGAGATGGTTGATTCATGTACCTTGAAATAGGAGAAACGACATAAGCAATGTCTGGTCTAATGTTAGTGAGAAACATCAAACTTCCCACAATGTTCCTATAACCTGTCACATTTACTTTCTCGTACACTACTCCATGAGCAATCGGAATGGCAGTTGGTTTACATTTGTCCATACAAAACTTCTTCAATATATCTTTAGCATACTTGGACAAATAAATTTTTTCTTCTTCATGTTGATGAACCTCCATTCCAAGGAAGTAATGCATCAACCCAAAATATTTCATTTCAAACTCTTTCATCATAGCATTTTTGAGATGCTGCCCATATAAATCAGATCATCTACATACAAACATACAAGAAGAATATCATTACCTTCTTTCTTGGAGTAGAAGGTAGGCTCACTCTTGCTCCTGTTAAAGCACTTTGATGTAAGTATCCATCTATTTGGGCATACCAAGCCTTTGGTGCTTGCTTGAGGCCAGACGAGGCCTTCTTCAACTTTTATACAGAGTCTTCTTTTCCTTTAACCTCAAAACCTTCTTCTTTTCCTTTAACCTCAAAACCTTGTGGCTGTTGTACATACACTTCTTCTTGTAAGTACCCATTCAAGAAGACACCACAAACATCCAAGTGATGCACACTACATCTCCTTTGGGCTGCCAAAGCAATAACCATTCTGATTATTTCTTGCCTTTCTACAGGTGCAAATGTTTCTTCATAATCAATTCCATACCTTTGTGTGAATCCTTTAGCAACAAGTCTAGCCTTATGTCTTTCAATACTGCCATCATTGTTATACATGGTCTTGTAGACCCCCCTTGGAACCCACACATTTCTTACCATTGGGAAGTTACACAAGCTCCCAAGTAGCATTCTTTTTAAGGGAATTGATCTCTTCTTGCATTTGCTTGCACCCACACATTATTAGTACAAACTTCTTCAAAACAAGAAGGTTCAAACTTAGCTTGAGACATCAAAGCATAATAAACTGACTCACTTTTAGGATCTTCTTCATTATCTCCATATATGTTCAGCCTTTCCAATCTTGAAACAACTCGATCAACTTCTTGAGCTTGGCCTCTTGTAAGCCTCCTTTCAAAATTGCTATCAAGCATTTGACTTGGTGGGTGAGCTTGAAGAGTTCTCTTCCCATTATTGACCTTATGAAGACTAAGGGGAAGAGAACTCGAAGAACTTGATGAACTCTCTGTAGGACTGTTTGAATAACTACTTGAAGGACTGCTTGGAGGACTTAATGGAGGAGTAGGCACACTAGTGGGTTGTTCACCACCAACACTACCATTACCAACATTGATGGTCTTACTATCTTTGCGTCTTTGATAACCATATACTCCCCCTTCATCAAAAATCACACCTTTAGAAACCACCATTTTATTAGTCTTTGGATTGTAAAGCCTATAAGTATCGCTATTTTCACAATATCCAACAAATTTGCAAGCCTCACTTTTTGGATCAAGCTTCTCCCTTGTCTCATCAGCAACATGAACATATGCTAAACAACCAAAAACTTTAAAATGGTTAACATTGGGTTCCTTCTCGTACATTGCTTCATAAAGAGTCATCTTGTCAATAGCATTTGTGGGACTCCTATTAAGAATGTATACTGCTGTAGCGACTGCATCAGCCCAAAAAGAATTGCTCAGCCCTTTGGTTTGAAGCATGCTTCTTGCCATCTCAACCACAGTCCGGTTCTTTCTTTCAGCCACCCCATTTTGTTGAGGTGTGTAGGCAGTTGTAAGCTGCCTCTTGATCCCATTCTTATCACAAAACTTTGTAAACTGCCTTGAACAATACTCACCACCACGGTTAGTCCTTAAACATTTAATTCTATATCCACTTTCATTTTCTACAAAGGCTTTAATTCTCTTGAAAATATTTACTCTTTAAAAAGTATACCCAATACTTCCTTGAGAAATCATCAATAAAAGTAATAAAATAAGATGACTTACCCAAGCTTTTGGTTTGCATTGGGCCACAAATATCAGAATGAACTAATTGGAGTGGATGTTGGGCCCTCCACGCTTTTCCTCATTTTTGGCCCACCATGGACGTTAATAAATTAATAATATTTCATTTCTTGGAAATCTTTCTCTAGCATGCTTGCCTTTGGCACAACCTTCACAAACATTTTGTGATCTTCAACTTTTGGTAAACCAAAAACCTGCTCTTGAGAAGTCAACAACTTCAAACTTTGAAAGTTTAAGTGGCCATATCTCAAATGCCACAACCAACTCTTATCTTCAATAACAACATTTGACAAGCTGCTGCCATTACCTCCAAACTTCAAAGGAAATATTCAATTGTTTGACATGGAAACAATAGTGACAACATTGTTCCCACTGTTCTCATCATATGATACATTGCTTGATTAAAAACTACTTTGTATTCTTTTCACGAAGCTGCCCAACACTCTAACAAATTATGTTTAAGATCGGGACTGTAATAAATATCATGAATTTGCTTTTTTGCAGCCACCTCCAAAAACTTGTTATCACCAAGCTTGATCTTGGATTTGAATTTCTCATCCATGATAGCAAACAACTCCTTGTTGCGTGTCATGTGGTTGGAACAGCCAGAATCAAGATACCAAGCCTCTTGAAGAGTCTTTTCTGATGGAATCAAAGAGCAGAGAACAGCATCAAGAATCACATAGCACACTTTAAAAAACAACAGAATTGGTCTTCAAATGAACAGCTGTGAATTGCTCACAAAAGATAGATATTACATGGAGACAAAGGCTGTATAAATAGCCTTATGCATACTTAAATAAACCTACCTAACAGGCCTGATCAGCACCTACTTCATCTAGGTTGGATGGGTGCTTTTAATACAGGCTTGACTTTGCATATGTGCACATGGGAGTAAAATAGTCAACATAGACGGCTAACATGAAGTAAATATTATAATCTAATATTCTAACATTTTCAACCTTGTCATAGGATAAGAACAAGTTGCTTAAAGCATCCTCATTGTCATTTGCATAATTTACTTTTTTTTTTGTTTCATTTGCAGTTTTTACTCTACATTACTTTTCAAATGTCCGTACCTTTTGCAGTAATAGAATTGGACAATTTTCTTGTCAAGTCTTCCTCTTTCTCTAGCAGCAGGTCCGCCTCTTCTTCGTCCTCTTCCTCTTGAAATTTTTTGATTCTGCCCCTCTGCCTTGTCCTTGGTTGCTTGTACTAGCACCATCTCTTATTCTTTCTTCATGTGACATAAGAGAATCAACAAGATGATCAAACTCCAATGTTGTCAAATCTTTGCTCTCTTCAATGATGATGGCAACATGGTTCCATCTTGGTGTTAGAGTTCTTAACACCTTCACAACAACTTCCATCTCCATTGTTTCTCCAAGAGTGGCCATTTCACTCTAACACAATATCTATTTACACTTTCAGCCTCTTGCATCCTCAAATTCTCAAACTCTCTCTTCAAGGTCTGCAACTTGACCACTTTCACTTGGTCACTGCCTTGGTAAGCCTCTTGAGAGCCTTCCAAGCATCCTTGGTCACTCTCAGAAAAATTACACGAGGATTCTGATTTTGTTTCCCCACACAACATACACCAACAAACTGATTCTACCATATAGGTACAACTTACAAGCACACCTGGGAAAATGCATAGCTGCTTTTACAAACTTAACTGGGAATATGCACAGCTGCAGTTACAATCTGAGCTGGGAATTTGCACAGCTGCAGTTACAAGCTGAGCTAGGAATCTGCACAGTTGCAGTTAAAAGCTCAGCCTTTGCGTCTCCAGCATTTCCACAGCTATGGGTTTTGCTTAGCATCATATTCCCCACGGTTATGAAAATCCTGATTAAATTGCAAGCCTATCCAATTTTTTTGGATTCGGCTAGAATTTCGATTCAAATTGCAGTGGAATAGATATTTTTGGAAAAATCAGCGATTTTTGCCAAATTTTTCCAAAAAATCTAGAATCATGATTTTTTTAAAAAGTTGCAATTCCCAAGGAAAAAATCGGTCGTAGCCGCACGGGCAGAGAAAATGCTATAATTGTTTTTTTCATTTTGCTTCATTTTTACCTGTTCCAAACTGGAGAAAGGGGTTTGCCTACCTGTTACCACACGAAACAAAACACACTAGCCACACCAAACAAAACACACTAGTGCATCCTAACAGCCGATTTTTTGTAGTTTGAAGGAATTCGACAGCCACCAACAGCTGCCCAAAGGATTCATTTGAGGTAAGAAAAACTTTTGCAAACTCTTTTTTTTTCTCTTTTTCTATTTCAAGCATGTTTTTTTTTTTTAAAGATTAAAACCAAATGCAACAGCCACCCAACTGTTGCATTTGAGCTAGAAATTTGAAAAACTAGGTCAAAGTTTGAGCTGTTTTTTTTTCCCTCTTTCAGCTGTCTTTTTTTTCTCCTTTTAAGTAAATATTGCTGCCTGATAACTATGTATGCAAGCCCATTTTTTCAGCTGTCAATGTTTAAAGTTTAAACCTTGAACCCTAAACCCTAGTTTAAACTAGGGTTTAGGTTTTTTTTTAAGTAATTGTTTGTAACTTTGTTGTTACTTGTTTCCATGTGCAGCCATAAAAAAATGTCGAAAAGAGATCCAGCATGGAAGTATGCAAAGGAAGGGGAAGTTTATTGCAATTTTTGTGGGTCTCTTATTCATGGAGGCATATACCGCCTCAAATTCCATTTGGCAAAGATATCAGGGCAAAATGTCAAGATATGCTCACAGGTGCCAAATGAAGTTATGAATGCATGTAATGCCATCCTCTCTAACAAAGAGGAGAAAAAAGACCTCAAACGAAGACAAAGCGAGGCCATGTCAACCCCCCCTTCTTGACCTTGTACAAACTATACCGGCAGCACCTTTAGCCGGTTTCACCACGAGAGTTCGAGTCCATCAATTGCACACCCAGGGAGTGGGATGGATGAGTCCCATTTTGCAGAACGTTCCACGCCAGGGGCACAACCCATGCTTGAGGTAATGGCCACGTGGAACTAGGAGAGGCACAAGGTAGCGAGAACGACCATTGCCACTTTTTGGTATTTTTTCAACCTTCCCTTCAATGTGGCAAGGTCTCCATACTAGCGGCATGGTAGATGCCATCGCAAGTTGCGGCGCAAGATTTAAGGCTCCAACTTATGATGACCTTAGGGGCCCTCTCCTTCAACAATTTGTGGACAACATTCAGGTTGTGCTTGAAGACCAGCGTAGGGTGTGGAGGAAGGGTTGCACTATCATGTCTAATGGGTGGACCGATGGGAGGGGAAGAACCTTAATTAATTTTTTGGTTGCTTCTATAGGAGGAATTGCATTCCTCAAGTCAGTAGATGCATCGGCACAAGTTAAGAGTGCCGAAATGCTTGCAGGGTTGTTGGGGGAGGTTGTGTTGGAGGTCGGGGAGGAGAATGTTGTCCAAGTCATCACGGACAACGCAACAACGTATGTAGCAGCCGATAGGATTTTGGAGGAGAGATTCCCCACCGTTTTTTGGACCCCATGTGCAGCCCATTGTCTCAATTTGCTCCTCGAAGACATTGGGAAATTACCTTGGGTGTCAGAGGTTGTACATAAGTCCAAGGCTATCACAAAATTCATCTACAACCATACATGGGTCCTCCAACTCATGAGGCAATTTATTGGTGGGAGGGAGCTAGTGCGAGTTGGAGTTACATGCTTTGCCACAAACTTTGTGACATTGCAGAGCATCTATGATGCAAGAGGGTCATTGAAGTAGATGTTTGTGAGCGATGAGTGGAATTCCGAACAAGCTGCTAGATACCGACTCTCTAGTGAGGGGCGGAAGGTATATGACTATTTGTTTGAGGAGCCCTTCTGGATAGCCATGAATGAGGCCATCAAGGTACAAGACTAAGTTTTTAATTTATTTTATTATTTATTTTTTTAATTTAAATTATTTTTCCATTTGCAAATCTTGTATTGTAATTTGTAAATTTTTTTTGTTGTAAAATATTTTTATTTAAATTATTTTTCCTTTTTTTCAGGTGTCAAAGCCTTTGGTGAGGGTTCTCCGTCTTGTTGATGGAGAACAATCTGCAATGGCATATGTATATGAGGCTATGGATAGGGCAAAAGAGGCAATTGCCTCATTTTATGGACATTCCCACACCAAATATGGTCCCATTTGGGATATCATTGACAGACGATGGACATCTCAGATCCATAGCCCTCTTCATGCAACGGGGTACTACCTCAACCCCCAAATTTTTTATTCTGATACATTTGATGTCGACTATGAGGTGATGGCGGGCCTTCAACATTGCCTTGACCGCATGTACCTTGATGTGGAAATGCGCAATAAGATACAGTTTGAGATGCAGGCTTATAAGGAATGTCGAGGTGTCCTTTTCCCATCCGATCAATGCATTCGATCAAGGTCAAATTTGAGGCCAGGTAACCCTCATCGAATTATTATTTATTTTGTCTTTTGATTTTCTTCGAATGTTGTCTTTTGATTTTGTTTTAAAAAATAATCTCAATTTACGATTTTACATGTGAATTATTAAATTTCCTTTTTTTTGGTTGTTTCTAGATTTATGGTGGGAGGACTTTGGTGCATATACGCCCAATCTACAGTGCTTGGCCATCAAAGTCTTATCTCAACCATGCAATGCTTCAGGTTGTGAGCGCAATTGGAGTATGTTTGAGCACATACACTCCAAGAAGTGCAATAGGCTTACACAAGAAAAGTTGAATGATCTTGTGTTTGTTCATTACAACCTTTGCCTCCACCATAAAAGAATTACAGAAACAAGTATCAAGGCCATTGACCTAAGTGAGATTGATCCATCATTTGAATGGATCATAGATCCACAATAGGAGCAGCAGGAAGAGCCTCTCTTCTCCATGGATGAATTACAAAACTTTGAAAACCTAGTGGAGGAGATAGCAGCCAAGGCACAAGAAGAGGCACAAGCATAGGAAGAGGGACACATCAACAAAGAGAGACTAGAGCTTCTGCTAGGGCAAAGGGCAAAGGCATTCAAAGACATTGAGGCATTGTATTTGACAATTTGTCATGACTAATGACACATTTTGTAATTTGTACCTTTTTATATTATAAGCAATACAAGATGTGTTTTGTCACTTTCATGTGTAGTTTAAGCTTGTATCACTTACACTATTAATATTTGATTTGCATTATGTTAATTCATTGTGACATTCATGAAAATAGTTTTTTTCAATGAAAATTTGCATTTTCTTCAGTTTTTTTTTTTTAATCAATATTTTTCCCATTTCTCGAATTTTCTTGATTCTTTTTCCAGTCCGATTCTATCCTGATTCTGATTTTCTCAACTATGATATTCCCAACATCCGTTTGTTGTTCTAGGCTAACAGGCCTTGAGAAGGGAAAATGTCCCAACTAGAATCAAACACGAAAGGAAACAAATCCTACATTTTGTGCCTTCATTGCTAGAGCCTCACTGTTTCTCCAAAGAATTTAAAATTGTTTTCAGATCATCAGCTATAATCCATTTCTCATAGTGATCAGCTGCCATATATGCTCGACAAATTCTCCTTTTGTTAACAAGGTGTGGGACATAGTTATCAGAGATGAAGGATAATCTGTAATTATTTCTCTACTTTTACAAGAAATCCAGTCCATAGATTTAGAGAGGAAATTGCATCCCACCTTGCTAGAATTCTGTAAAATAGCTTATCTTTGTGCTTTTCCTTCTACAAACACACATCATCTCCACTCCATGTCATAAACTAGTGACTGTCAAAGATATGTGTTTGAACTAAAAGTTTGGTCTCCTGTATGAAGAGAGTTTGATGGTGCTCCCTACTTACTAATTGTTTCAAATTTCAACTGTCCTTTTTTGGTTTGGGCATTTATACTCCTAATGTTCATGACACGATCTTCATTTAGGAGATTTATGTTTTTTGGTTAAATCCAAGACCTTTAACGGCTGAGCTTGGGTCTTCTTGACTACTTTTGCCAGAGACTCCTTTGGAATCCTATCACATGTGGTATCTCTGCCTTGCTTGTTTTGTCCATGATGAACTTTCTTCTTTTGGTTCTCAAACCATTTGATTTTCCCTTCACTTTGATTTATTGTAGCCTTCGTTTGCCTCTGTATGACCTAAGGGGAGGTTTTCAGTAGTTACCCTTACCTCCTCCATGAAAGCTTTCAATGATCCTTCTCTTTTTCCTGAGGGTCTGCCAAAAGTTTATTATTATTTTTAGAAGCATAATTTTCCATCAGTTACTCTTTTGGCTTGCCTTTTGAATCCTTATTGAATTGGGTCTTGGGGGCAATCTATCATCGGTAGAAGCTGTTAACTTCTTCTTGTTTTTGATAGGCCATGATTGAGTAGCTTGACTAATATCTGAGACTGGCTTGTTGCAGATCGAGTCTTTTCTTGGGTTTTTAAAAACCATCTTGAACTTCCATTGACCTTTGGTTTGTCTGGATAAGATTTTGCTGGTTTGGCATTTTCTTGCAGTATGAAACAAGTGATGGTATTCATTGCAAGACATATATAAATGGGATATACTCATGGTTCCAACTTAAGCCCTTCATCTCAAAAGTGACTAATTTTGGTAAAGATTGTTTTTGCTTTAGATTTACACAGGTCCTTGCATAATGTGCTTTGCTTTTTAATTGTGTCATTTTGTCTATTTGCAGATACTTATGGATGAAGTTTCTTGTTATCTCAAGAGCATGATCACACAAAGATGGATGTCCATACAAGTTAATACAGAGAGGAGCTTTTGGTGGCATTGCCTCTGTTGGTCCAAATCATATGTGCCAATAGATGAAAGACCCTCACCAATGAGTGCTTCTTTTGTACACCTATTGAATCTTTCATTTCTTTGGCACCTACTCATAAGATGCCTCAAAGATACCTCATTCTCCTAAGAATCAACATATCAATGTCTCCTCTACGAGGTTCTTGATATTAGCTGCTAACTTTGTTTTATCCAGTTTGAGAATTGGACTATCCTCCACGGCCTTGAAACACGATGAACAATGTGTTTTGGATTCTCTTGCTCCCTTAGGGTCTTGAAAGCCTTGTGAACTGCTTTTGATGAAGTTTTTTCCTTTGTATTAAACAATGCATTTTTGAAAGAAAGCCTTGCAGCGAGCTGGCCACAATGGTTGCAATTGTGTCTATTCTTGGCCTCTTAAGGCATAGGCTAAAATATTAGTTTTTCTTGGGCAAGACTTTTCTTGAAGCTCTGTTTTTCAATCAATACAACTATCATTAAGACACAACTCAATTAAATCATGTACACACACTAGTTTTGAATTTGAATTTGAATTTGAACAAGGTGACTTATTCAACAATGCAATACAAGGGGAATATATCCCAAAAGAAACCCTAAAGATAAGAAATTACTAATTTTGACAAATTGTCAATTTAGGCCAAAAACCACCATTTTTAGTAATTCACAAAAAAACTTGGGTAGACCTCCAAGTTAACACACATCATTGTAGCACCCATATTAGGCATCCTAAAAAATATCAACACCTAACCATGTTGAAATAAAAAGTTATTAAAGTCCGAATATTTTGGAGACAAACTCAAAATAAACACTAAAATCCATTTTCGAGGCACTAGATGAATGAATTAGGGCCCGAAAAATCCCGAAAAGGCCTGAAAAAAGCGACCAAGGCCCCTTTGCGACCTTGCCACGATATCGTCGTCCTCAATATCTAGCTCCTCATAAAATCTCAAGCCGATCTGATGGTCGGATCAAAAGTTATGCCCTCTGCAAGATAGGCTTCCGCATCATTCTCCTCTGGTTGAAAAGAAATCTGCGAGTTCCTTTGATCAAACTCCTGCAACTTTCTTCTGTCAATATTTTTCAGTTTTGACTCTGAAATCTAAGTATTATCTTCCTGTTGTAAACCTTCCCACTACACCAAGTATTTGTTGTAGCTTCCTTGCCTGGTACTGACTGTCTTCTTATCAAGTACTTGCACAATTTTTGCTTTCTTCTTAAGCATCTGCTGCTCCCAGTTTACGTCCTCTTCTTCTTCAACCCCATGAAAGTCATACAAATCTTAAACATTAAAAATTGGTGAAATATCAAAATCATTAGGCAACTCCACTTTATAGGCATTTCATTCATCTTCTTCAAAATTCTACATGGTCCAATCTTCTTATAGTTTAATTTGTTATATCTGCCCTTCGAAAACCTTTCCTTCCTGAGGTGAACCATCACCATGTCTCCCACCTCAAATACTTTTGTTCTTCTACTTGCATCTGCTACTGTTTTATACTTTGCATTACTATCTTGCAACTTCTTTTTGACACCTTCCTACAATTCCTGTATGTGCTCTGCAAATGCCTCTGCATCATCATTGATTTTACTCTGAATCGGTAGACCAATCAAATCTAGCACACCTTGGGATTTTTATTGTAAAAAATCTGAAAAGATTTCTCTGTTGACCTGTTGACTGAACTATTATATGCAAACTCAGCTTGTGGTAAGGCTAAGTCCCACTGTTTTGTTTTTTCTCCAACAATACACCTTAGAAGATTTCCCAAACTTCTATTTACTACTTTCGTCTGCCCATCAATTTGGGGGTTATATGCACTAATGAACTGTAGCTTTGTCCCAATATTCCCCCATAAAGTCCTCCAAAAGTGACTCAGAAACCTTGTGTCTCGATTTGAAGTGATCGTTTTTAAAACACCATGTAGTCGAACAACTTTTTAAAAAATAAATTTGCAACTCTAGTAGCATCATTAGTTTTTTGGAAAGCAATGAAATGTGCCATCTTAGAAAACTTATCTACTACAACAAAAATTGAATCCTTACTTCATTGTGTTAGGCATCCCCAAAACAAAATCATGCTCAAATCTGTCCACGGTCCTGTAGGAACTGACAAAGGCATATAAAGCCCTGTATTCTATGCATGGTCTTTAGCCATTTGGCACACTCTACATCTTGACACAAACCTTGTTATGTCTCTCTTTACCTTTAGCCAATAATACTTTTCCTCTACAAGAGCAATTGTCTTGCTCACTCCAAAGTGTCCAACCAAACCTCCGTTGTGCAATTCTCTAATAATGTTCTCCCTCATTGAACCTACAGGAATGCACAATTGCTTCCCTTTAAACAAATAACCATTTTGCATCAAATAATCACAAACAACACTACCAACTTCTCCCAACACTAGATTCTTACACTGCTTCACAATATTACCAAAATCTGGATCATAATCATACATTTTCTTAATTGCCTCAAATCCAACTACTTCATGCTCCATAGTAGTCAATAATACTACACGCCTACTCAAAGCATCAACAACTTGATTCTACTTACCTGACTTATGCTTCAAAACAAATGTATATTGTTGCAAAAATGATACCCACTTTGCATGCATACTGTTTAATTTCTTCTGGGTATTTACATACCTCAATGCTTCATGATCAATACATAACACAAACTCTTTAGCCACTAAATAATGTCTCCAGTGTCTCAATGCCTGCACAATAACATAGAATTCCACATCATAAGTAGAATACTTCTTCGCACACAGACTCATACTTTCTCTAACAACTCTCTTCTTTATCAACTTTGTCACTTGTCTGTTCAACTCCTCACTTTGCATTGGACTCATCCTATAGGCTGCTTGATTCGGAAGAGCCGATCTTGGAATTAGATCAATATGATGTTGGATATCCTTTTCTGGGGGTAATCCGTCTGGTAACTCCTCTGGTATGACATTTGCATACTCTTTCATGTGCATGCTGTTGTGGGTGGTATAGCAACATCCTCAGTATCCACCTTCTTTGCTGTAAACGCATAACAAAACCCAACTTCATTCATCCCCGCAAAAAATTCCCTAGTTGTCAATAGGCTTTCACTCTACCCTTCTTCCTTATGAGGTAACAAGGCCACTTTTACTCCATCTTTCCAGAATGTGTAAGTATTCCTTCCATCATGGGTAGCCTTCCTGTTATATTGCCAAGGCCTGCCCAACAATATGCGACATGTATCCATTGGAATTACATCACACCATACTTCATCCTTGTAGGTATTCCCAATTAAAAACTTAAACAGACACTCAAAAGCTTTGTCCGCACTATCCCGCACAAGAAAGAAGACAGGGAGAACAAGCTAGAGTCAATCTGGTTGAGGCAGAAGAGCAAACTGAGACAAAAGTTGTTGTAGACATGGGGGAAACTCTCATGATAAGGCGGACGATGATCGTCCCAAGGAAGGCGAAAGCGTAGGACAATGATGGTGGTGATTCCTGGTTGCGTACGAATATATTTCGAACAAGATGCACATTTGGAGGAAAGGTATGTAAGATAATTATTGATAGTGGTGGTTGTGAAAATATGGTTTCAAATGAAATGGTTGAGAAACTTAATTTTTAATGTGAGAACAACCCATATCCCTGTCGCATATTGTGGTTCAAGAAAGGGAATGAGGTGACTATAGATAAGAGGTGTCTAGTTAAGTTTTCAATTGGGAATACCTATAAGGATGAAGTATGGTGTGATGTAATTTTGATGGATGCATGCCACTTATTGTTGGGGAGGCCTTGGTAATATGATAGGAAGGCTACCCATGATAGGGGAAGGAATACTTACACATTCTGGAAGGATGGAGTAAAAGTGGTCTTGTTACTGCATAAGGAAGAAGGGTAGAATGAAAGCCTATTGACAACTAGGGAATTTGTTGCGGGGATGAATTAAGTTGGGTTTTGTTATGTGTAGACAACAAAGAAGGTGGATACTGATGATGTTGATATACCACCCGCAACAACAAAGTTGTTGAAAGAGTATGCAAATGCCATACTAGAGGAGTTACCAGATGGATTACCCTCGAAAAGGGATATCCAACATCATATTGATCTAATTCCAAGATCAGCTCTTCCGAATCAAGCAACCTATAGGATGAGTGCAATGCAGAGTGAGGAGTTGAATAGACAAGTGTTAGGGTTGATAAAGGAGGGAGTTGTTAGAGAAAGTATGAGTCTGTGTGCGACTCCAGCACTGTTGACACCAAAGAAAGACGATACATGGCGGATGTGTGTGGATGGTAGGGCAATCAATAAAATTACAATCAAGTACTGGTTTCGTATTCAAATATTGGATGATATGATGGATGTGCTAGCAAGGAGCACGCCGTTTTAGCAAAATTGATCTACATAGTGGATACTATAAGATTCGAATCCGGGAAGGAGATTGATGGAAGACTGCTTTTAAGACAAGATATGGGTTGTACGGATGGTTGGTGATGTTTGGAGTATCTAATGCACTCAGTATGTTTGAGGATGATGAACAAAGTACTGCGGGAATTTATTGGTAAGTGTGTGGTGTATTTTGATGACATTCTGATATTCAATAGGAATGATGAGGAACACCTGTTATATTTGAAATTGGTGTTAGAGTTTTTAAGGAAGGAGAAGTTGTATGCCAATCTGAAAAAGTGTAGATTCTTTTAGAAGAGTCTAGTGTTCTTGGGATTTGTAATCTCAGAGGATGGAGTAAGGATGGATGAAGAGAAGGTGAAAGCAATATGGGAATGGCACATTCCAAGAAGTGTGACAAAGGTGAGGAGTTTCCATGGCTTGATGACTTTTTACAAAAAATTCATCAGGAATTTTAGTAGCATTGTTGCACCTATAACAGAATGCACGAAGGGGAGAGAATTTGTGTGGACAAAGGCAACAACAAAGAGTTTTGAACTATTGAAGGTGTCAGAAGCGCTTGTTTTGATATTGCCAGATTTTAGCAAACTATTTGAGGTTGATTGTGATGCCTCACATGTGGGAATTGGAGCCGTGTTGAGTCAAGAAGGGCGGCCTATAGCATTCTTTAGTGAAAAGTTGAATGAGGTAAGGAAGAAATATTCTACTTATGATGTGGAATTCTATGCTATTGTGCAGGCATTGAGACATTGGAGACATTATTTAGTGGCTAAAGAGTTTGTGTTATTTGTTGATCATGAAGCATTGAGGTATGTAAATACCCAGAAGAAATTAAACAGTATGCATGCAAAGTGGATATCATTTTTGCAAGAATATACATTTGTTTTGAAGCATAAGTCAGGTAAGTAGAATCAATTTGCTGATGCTTTGAGTAGGCGTGTAGTATTATTGACTACTATGGAGCATGAAGTAGTTGGATTTGAGGCAATTAAGAAAATGTATGATTATGATCCAGATTTTGGTAATATTGTGAAGCAGTGTAAGTGTCCAGTGTTGGGAGAAGCTGGTAGTGCTGTTTGTGATGCAAAATGATTATTTGTTTAAAGGGAAGCAGTTGTGCATTCTTGTTGGTTCAATGAGGGAGAACATTATTAGAGAATTGCACAACGGAGGTTTGGCTAGGCACTTTGGAGTGAGCAAGACGATTGCTCTTGTAGAGGAGAAGTATTATTGGCCGAAGGTAAAGAGGGACATAACCAGGTTTGTGTCAAGATGTAGAGTGTGCCAAATGGCTAAAGGCCATGCGTAGAATACAGGGATTTATATGCCTTTGCAGTTCCTACAGGACCATGGACAGATTTGAGCATGGATTTTGTGTTGTGGTTGCCTAACACACAACGAAGTAAGGATTCATTTTTGTTGTAGTAGATAGGTTTTCTAAGATGGCACATTTCATTGTTTGCCAGGAAACTAATGATGCTATTCGAGTTGCAAATTTATTTTCTAAGATGATTTTGATATTTCACCAGTTTTTAATGTCTAAGATTTGTATGACTTTCATGGGGATGAAGAAGAAGAGGACGTAAACTGGGAGCAGCAGATGCCTAAGAAGAAGAAAGCAAAAATTGTGCAAGTACTTGATAAGAAGACAGTCAGTATCAGGCAGGGAAGCTACAACAAATACTTGGTATAGTGGGAAGGTTTACAACAAGAAGATAATACTTGGATTTCAGAGTGGGAATTGAAAAATATTGATAGAGGAAAGTTGCAGGAGTTCGATCAGAGGAAATCGTAGGAGCAAAGTTCTTTTCAACCAAAGGAGAATGATGCAGGAGCCTATCTTGCGGAGGGCATAACTTTTGATCTGACCGTCAGATCGTCTTGAGATTTTTACGAGGAGCTAGATATTAAGGAGGACAATGTTGTGGCAAAGTCCAAAGGGTCCTTGGTCGCTTTTCCCTGGTCTTTTCGGGATTTTGTGGGCCCTAATTCATTTATCTAGTGCCCCGAAAATGGCTTTTACTGTTTATTTTGAGTTCAAGTGTCCGACATATTCGAACTTTAATTTTTTATTTAGACATGGTTAGGTGTTGAGATTTTCTAGGACACCTAATATGGGCGTTACAATGATGTGTGTTAATTTGGAGGTCTACCCGAGTTTTTTTGTGAATTACTAAAAATGATAGGTTTTGGCTAAAAATGACAATTTTGCCAAATTAGTAATTTCTTTAGGGCTCTAAAATTTAGGGTTTTGTTTTAGGGTTTCTTTTGGGATATTTTCCCCTTGTATTGCATTGTTGAGGACGATGGATCCAAGAATGAGAAAATAAATCATTTACCTATATCTTAGTGAAATGATGTATTCTATGCCGTGTATTTTAGAATAATCAGAGTATGTTTCATATGCAAATATTTATGGTTCAAGTCCGTTTCAAGTCTGTTTAGCCATTTGGTTAGCCATCTACAGTGTGTATACAATATCGTCTATTTTGTATGTTAACTCCATACAAAACATATACACATACATAAACGTATGTGTCTAAAATACCTATGTGTATTATTCTATGGCTATTTGAACGACCACATATGTAGATGCTCACCCCTCTAGGGTCCTTGTTTAGTTGTATTTGGTGTTTCAAGGATGGGAACGCTATGTGCCTCTGGCATCCCACTTTTGCGGGACTCTGCTAAAGGCTGTCCTAAGGATACTGGGCATCTCTGAGATGCTAAGGGATGTCAACAAAATGTCTTCTTGTAACTTAATGCCAATGTTTTTTGTTTGTTTGTTTGTGGAAAACACCGCAATTGGGATGCCACTTTCGGGTAAGTCCCAAGGAGGCATGGGTATCTATTCCGCCAAAAACGCCTAGGGCTTGCACTTGGCCTACCCCCTTTGGCACACTCAAAGAGCATGCCTAAAACAACAAAAACACAAACAAACAAACACAAAAACACAAACAAACACAAAAACAACAACAAAAATAAAATAAAAATAAAAATAAAAACAACAAAAAACAACAAAAAACACAAAACAAACACAAAAACAACAAAAAATATAAAAACAACAAAAAACGCAAAAAACAACAAACAACGACAAAACACGAAACACACAAAAATAACCATAAAAACAACAAAAACGCAAAAAACAACAAACAACAACAAAACACAAAACACACAAAAAAACCATAAAAACAACAAAACAACACACAAACACAACAACAAAAAAACACACAAAAAACAAAAACACAAAACACAAAAAATACAAAAACATAAAAAACACCAAAAACATAAAAAACACCAAAAACATAAAAAACACCAAAAACCACAAAAACACAAAAAATAAAATAGAACGAGAACAATACAAAACAACACACACACCGAAAAACTAAAAAGAAGGAAAAAACAGAAAACAACTTTGGCCTTTCTAGGCCAAAAGGCTATTTAGGCAAAGATTCAATAGAGGAAACATAAGAATGATCAGTCTGAGCAAGGGAAATAAAATATCCTGACCGAACCAAAGAGGAGCAAAGACAAAGAAAAAAGGAACTAGGTATCTTTAGTACTCGAGCCATCCAGAGAAAGGATAGAAAGAAGAGCTTCCCTTATTTGCGAATCCCACCATTTGGGAGGGTGGTCGTAGTAAGTAAGATCACCTTTGTCCGAAGCCCAATTAGCTAAAGCATCAACACTTCTGTCCTGTTCTGTGACCACATGATTGTATTCAACTTTCAAAAAGCCCATCTGGATTAATTGAATCTTCTCAACAATTTTTTTATTCTCCAATCAACCTTATGATTCTTAGGAGTCTTCAATAGATTAATCATGACTTGAGAGTCAGATTCAAACAACACCTTCTTCCATCCGACCTTAACAACCTCTCGAAGGCCTCTAAGGATACCATACCCCTCAACAAGGTTATTGGAAAGGATACCCAAATTCTCAACAAATGTGATAACCAAGGAACCATATGAAAGTGTACCAATTCCTCCCGCACTAGCTTTTCTAGGGTTTCCCTAATGCCAATGTTTTTGGCTATTCAAGATAGGCTCTATTTTCAGAATTGATTATAGTAGTTGTAGGACTCAATCTTGAAGTCACCTAATGTTTTTTCTTATCCTTAATATTAAAGAGAGTGTGTCATGAAGATATGTCTAAATTTTTCTCTCCTTGATGTAGTCCTTTTGACATAGGATCAGCCATATTGATTTGATGTTGAGCTGGTGAGACTTGAGGCCCAAACACTTGAACGGACTGGTCACAACTTGTAATACAGCTATGGACTCACCATATTAGTTTTGATTTGAAGTGTGTTTTGAAACTTTAGTTGTAATTCACAATATTTCTTAGAAATGAACTGAAACAATCCATCCACTCAAATTTTATACATAAAGTGAAAAGGAGGACAGAAAAGAGAGAGATATGGTGTCACCCATAGGCATCATAATAATCATTATATCCGTAGATAAAATTACACACCGTTCCAATAATAAAATGAGTGGGAGAGGGTATTTATACCAATACCAAAACCTCAATTACATAATAAAGTTTAACCTAAGTTGACATAACAAGAGGGCTTGAGGTTAATTACAAGTTATAAAGAAGGTTTAACCATAACAAGGTTAACCATGGCCCATAGGGTTTACATAATAAAATATTACAATTAATTAATACATTGTACAATGAATGCCCTTAGGGCTATCGATATTACATTATACAATGTCGGCCTTGGTTATGAATCAGATTATAATATTAACACCCCCCAATAATCTAAACTAAGGGCCAGGAGAGAAGACCTTATTGACAATAATATCTTCCCTCCCATAATGGATGCTCTAGTGGGTCTTTTTAGTTGGGGAAATCCTTCAAAATCTCTATCATCATTTGGAAGACGTCCATTAATCTTCAAGAACTCAGCTTCAATCCTTTGCAATTTCAACAAGCAATTCTTCGTTGGATGTCCCTCCCTCTTATAGTATTCGCAAGTGGTCTTTGACTTCTTTGAAGACTTAGCCTGGCCCTTGAGCCCTTGGGTCTTAGCCTCCTTAAATTTGAATTTATTTGCATGAGCCTATATTTGTGGAGTTTCACCAAAATTCCTCATTGCCACCTAAAAATGAAGTAGGAGAGAAAAAAGCTGATGAAGAGTAACAGTCTTTTGAGATTCTAATAACATAGGAATCATATAAACAATTAGGTTCAAAATTTGAAAAAAGAGGGAGAGATTAGCAAGGACAATCTTCATGCATTCTACATCATCTTTATTTTTACCTCTAGAAGATGCAATATTTGCCCTCAATGCCCTGAATCTTGCAATATCCTCAACGTTATCAAACTCAACCAGTTCAAGAGAGAAAAACTCTAATTCCAAGCGACTTACTTTAGTAGTATTTACTTTCCCCAAAAACTCATGCAATTTTGACCATACCTTGATAGGGTCACTCTCCTCTTTGATTTGGAAAAAAACTCTAGTTCAATCAACAAGGAAAATAGGCATGGGCCTCTTCTCTTTGATGGTGAATTTCTTCATCTAGAACAACTACTTTATCCTCTTGAAAGATGCACTACAGGTTCTTACTGTGTAACACACTAAACATTTGGGTTGACCAAAGACTATAATTTCGCTCATTAAGGCAAGTAACCAGGGCTTTGTAATCCATATTACACAATTCGACCTTTAACACTGCAACATGTTTGTTAACTGATGATGCCAGTGCATAAAGCTCAAAAAATTGTGCGATTTGAAAAAAAAGGGCTGAAAAATGCTTTTGTATGCAAAAGTTATGGCCTTCGAAAGTTTTGCCCTAATGGACCCCCAAAAATTAAAAACTAAATCCCCAAACCTTAGTGCAGAAGCATCCAATTGCTTGCAGCCACTTGGCATAGAATGATTCGCCACTGCCATCCACTTATTCTCTACCACCTAAGCATCCTTGTTCTAGTGAGACTGTGACAAATGTTGCATATTAATTGGTGCAAGGGATATATTTATGCAAAAAAAATTCATATGTGATACATTGAGGTGCCACGTCGGTTGCCACGTTGGCCTTGAAATTTGACCATACAAGTTTCTTTGAAAAGTCTACTTGCGAGGATTGAACCTTTGTTCCTTGCCTGTGACCAACATTTCTCTCTTGCACTTGTGGGAGGAAATATGCTGAGGGAAGCAACAGACCTTCCATGCATTGAGAGAAGCAAAGAAAGGAGTATGCCCTGTCCGGGCTCAAACTTGGGTCCATTGAGTTGCTAGAACCTTAGCAAGGGCACACTTGCCAATAGGATAGGGCCTCTAAGTTGGCGGAAATTCCTCACGATTCCTTGAAATTCTAAGTGCTCTACCCAATCTAAATTCCTCAGCCCTTGTGTGCAAACTTTTGTCACAGTCCTTGCTTCCTTTCCCAAAAAGGTAGTGCGAAGGGCTCGAACTTGCGACCCCCTTGTCGTTAACCCTACCTCCATGCCCAATAGCGTTCAGAGAAATGCAATGGGTTCTGCATATCCTCTAATCGCTATAATGTTGAGTACGGCCCACGATACTTTTCCTAAAGGTGTGTGATGGAATTGTTCATGCCTCAAATTTCAAATTGAAATTTTTTTGCACCAAATACAAGGGCAGCCAAACTTTGCAAGGAATGAGTTGGAATTGCAAGCAAATACTAGGGATTACCTCGAAAATAATAAAGAAAATAGATTTTATTGGAAAAGATGAGAGATATGCTATGGAGTAGGGTTTCCTCTTTGCTTCTTCTACAAAAAATGCTTATGAATATTTGAGGAATAATTCTTCTTGAAACTTGGAAGAAAAATCAGAGGCACTAGGTTAGCTTCCTGTGTGACCAAGTCATGTTGCTTCATACCCAGCTTTGATACCATGGTGGAATTCACAATATTTTCCAGAACGAACAAAAGCAATATATCCATTCAAATATTATATAGAATGCAAAAAGGATGATAAGAGAGAGAGATGGTGGGCACCCGTAGGCACCATAAATAATCACTATATCCGTAGATAAAATTACACAACACTCTAATAATAAAATTAGTAGGAGGGGGGTATATATACCAATACCAAAACCCCAATTACCTAATAAAGTTTAACCTAAGCAAACATAACAAGAAGTCTTGAGGTTAATTACAAGATATAAAGAGGGTTTAACCATAACAAGGTTAACTGTGGCCCATAGGGCTTACATAATAAAATATTACAATAAATTAATACATTGTACAATGAATGCCCTTATGCCTATCAATATTACATCATATAATGTCAGCCTTGGCCATGAATTAGATGATAATTTCAACACCTCCCCATAATTTGAACTAAGGGGCCAAGGAGAAAAGACATTATTGACAATAAGATCTCCCTCCCCCCCCAAATATATATGCTCCTAGTAGGTCTCTGTAGCTAAGGCAAATCCTTCAGAATCTCTGTCATCATTTACAAGACATCCACCGATCTTTAGGAACTCAGTTTCAATCCTTTGCAATTTCAGCAAGCAATTCTTTGTTGGATGTCCCTCCCTCTTATAGTATCTGTAAGTGGTCTTTGACTTCTTTGAAGACTTAGCCTAGCCCTTGAGCCCCTAGGCCTTAGCCTCCTTAGATTTGAATTCCTTTGTGTGAGGGAGAGGTTAGCAAGGACAATCTTCATGCATTCTGCATCATCTTTCTTTTTGCCTCCAAAAGATGTAATATCTTTCTTCAATGCCTTGAATCTCGCAATATAGTCCTCAACATTATCAAACTCAACTAGTTTAAGAGAGAAAAGCTTTATTTTCAAGCGATTTAGTAGTATTTACTTTCCCAAAAAGCTCATGTGATTTTGACCATACCTTGGTAGGATCACTCTCCTTGCTGATGTGGAAATATAACTCTAGTTCAATCAACAAGGAAAACAGGCCAAGAGCCTCTTCTCTTTGATGGCGAGTTTCTTCATTAAGAACAACTGCTTTATCCTCTTGAAAGATGCACCATAGGTTCTTATTGCATAACATGCCAATCATTTGGGTTGACCAAATATTGTAATTTTGCCCATTAAGGCGAGTAACTTGGGCTTTGTGATCCATCTTACACAATTTGACTCCTAACATTACAATAGGTTTGTGAGTTGATGCCACCAGTGCATAGAGCTTGAAAAATCGTGCGATTTGAAAAACAAGAGGCTCAAAACGCTTCCATATGCAAAGTTATGGGCTTTGGAAGTTTTGCCCTAATGGACCCCCAAAATTAAAAAATTAAATCCCCAAATCTTAGTGCAGAAGCATCCAATTGCTCGCTACCACTTGGCATAGAATGATTTGCCATTGGCTTCCACTTATTCTCTGCCACTTGAGTGCCCTTGTTCTAGTGAGATTGTGACAAATGTTGCATATGGATTGGCTTAGGGGATACATTTATACAAAAAAATGTCATATGTGGCACATAGGGGTGCCATGTTGGCCGTCGCATTGGTCTCGAAATTCGCCCATGCAAGTTTCTTTGAAAAATCTGCTTGTGGGAATTGAACCTTTGTCGCTTGCTTGTGAAGAGCATTGCTCTAACCAACGCTCCTCCCTTGCAATAGTGGGAGGAAAAACGTTGAGGGAAGCAACAATCCCTACATACCTTGAGAGAAGCAAAGAAGGGAGAATGCCCTGCCTAGACTTGAATCTAGGTCCATTGAGTTGCTAGCGCCTTAACAAGGGCACACTCGGTGATAGGACATGGCTTCCATGTTGGCTAAAATTCCTCATGGTTCCATGAAATCCTATGAGTGCATGCAATCTGAATGCTCCATCCCCCATGCGCATATCGTTGTCCTAGTCCTTGCTTCCTTTCGTAAAAAGATAGTGTGAAGGGCTTGAACTTGCAATCCCCTATTGTAAACCTTATCTCCATGGCCAATAGCCGTTAAAGCAATGCCATGTGTGTTGCGTGTCCTTTGATCACCATAACGTCGAGGATGGCCTACGATCCTTTTCCTAAAGGCATGCAATGGGAGCATGTGCGTTGGTGCGAATTTCGAATTCAAAATTTTGGTGCCAAAAATAGGGGCAGCCAAACTTTGCAAGGAATGAATTGGAATTACAAGGAGATACTGGGGATTACCTCGAAACAACGAAGTAAATCGTTTTTTCCTTGAAAAGGTGAGCAATATGTTGTGGGGTAGGGTGTACTCTTAGTTTCTTTTGCGAAAAATGCTTATTAAGATTTGCGGAATAATTTGTCCCAAAACTTGGAAGAAAAAGCGGAGGCACCAAGTTAGCTTCTCGAGTGACCAAGTGACGTTGATCCATACTTGCTCTGATACCATATTGGAATTCACAATATTTTCCAGAAATGAACAGAAGCAATCCATCCACTCAAATCTTATCCAGAAAATGAAAATAAGGAAAAGAGAGAGATATGGTGGGCACTTGTAGGCACCATAAATAATCACTATATCCGAAGATAAAATTACACAACACTTTGATAATAAAATGAGGAGTGGGAGGGGGTATTTATATCAATACCAAAACCCTAATTATATAATAAAGTTTAACCTAAGCTGATATAACAAGAGGGCTTAAGGTTAATTACAAGTTATAAAGAAGGTTTAACCATAACAAGGTTAACCGTGGCCCATAGGGCTTACATAATAAAATATTACAATAAATTAATACATTGTACAATGAATGTCCTTAGGCCTATCAATATTACATCATACAATTTTGGCCTTGGCCATGAATTACATTATAATTTCAACAACTATCTCACAGTCACTTTTGATTTGAAGTGTGTTTTGAAACTATCTTAAGTTTGTCTATAGAGCTAACTCAAATATGGAAAGAGGCTTTGTCCTTGGGTGGTCGGGGCTTTTGTAGCTTGCGCATATATCATGATGCTCAAATAGCCAAATTTACTATTTAAAAGTTAAGTTTCAGAGGATTTGGCAATTCTTGGGCTAAATCAAGAGGCATAATGTTGGCCAAACACACAAACTTTTCATTATTAGTTTTATAGTTCTCAACACACTAGCATGTACTATGCAGCTGTTTCCTAACCAAAGACTGGTGAATATCTATTATTTTTAATACAATATATATCATACAGTTGGAAGTGTATGTTTCCTCAGGCATGAAAATATTTGGAAGTATTTTGCTTTTACATTGTTTAATGTTGCATATTCATGATAAAAAAATCCAATTTATGGCTTAAATTTGGTTTCTAATAAATTTTTATATTTTCTTATGTGTTGTCCCCAAGCCATCCTGTCACCGTCTAGGAATTTGAGACCAAACCCTTGTTGTCTGAGAGATGTGTCTCACTGTACCATGCCATCCTGGTCCTGGAAACTCCATGGAACATAGATATATACGTATGTGTATTTAATGATCTTTTCGTATGTGTGTTTATATTCAATTGGTAATCATGACAGTACAAAACTATTTATATTCATGCTGCATGTCACATGGCAATACATAAATAATTTACATTTTGGATTAGGCATAGATGATTGAACATATTTATTGCATTTTATGGTGTTGTATGTGTGTATCAAACATGTTACCATATGTATTTTTAGGTCTATATACTGCATATTTTATGTTTATCTTAGGGTTCCAATATAAATATTTTGTTAGATTTTTTGCGTCCATTTCAATTTAAGATTTGAAATTCTTATTGTGGGTAATAGTTCATATGGTATGTGAATCTTAATGTAGCCTTTAGTCTTGAATTGCAACTAACATAAATTTTGTTGCATATTTGAAGGAGGTGGACTTGGAATCTTTATGGGTTTGTTCTTAGGTGCTCTAGAAAATCCACTTATGCAAGAACAGATGACAGCTAAGCAACAATTTATTTACACTGCAAAGCAGATGGGAGGCAGGAGTTGGAACTCAGCAAAGGCCTTTGCTGTCATGGGATTAATTTTTTCAGGAGTAGAATGTGTTGTTGAGAAGGTGATCTAGAATGCAAAAGTTCATTGTATTTTCTTTACTTGTGCATAAGTTTGAGAAATCATGATGCATCGTATGAAATACACTCAAAGCATAAACTTTCTTATATTTGATGACAAATATTATTTAAATCATTTCACAGGCAAGGGCTAAACATGATACGACTAATACTGTGGCAGCTGGCTGTGTTACTGGTGGAGCACTATCTGCAAAAGGTGATCTTTAGGTTTACTTCAATTGAAATTGCTACTTAGGTTCAGATTACGGTTTATGTTTATTTACTGTTAGCATTTGGCTCATTAGTTTCAAGTGCCCCCTTCCTGCATCAACAAAATGTTCCATAGAGAGGGCCACTGGGATGCCCTTTATCAATTAAATAGGGTGTAGAAGGTGTTACCTTTACTAACAAGCATGGGTGTCTAACAAAATTATCTAGAATTATGGAAAAGCAGAGCCACAGACAACATAATTATGAGTCTGTACAAATGTTACATTGTACAAAAATAGTGCAGTTTCATAACCTAAAGATGGACCACAAAATATAATATGATTCAAATTGATCAACTATTGAATTAAGAGCAATAGTCTATCCCCAAAACCAAAATTGAAGTCAGTTATAAATACAGCACATAAAGTGAATCTCATCCCAAATGTTGATTTAGTTTCCATCATGCCATTTTATTATGTCTCAACAACTCATGACAATTTGGATGCTTCAGTGATAATCTCCTATTGGAGAGGTTACACATATGTCTGCCACTAAAGTTATGGCCAAAATGGTGTTTTAACAGTTCTTCTGGGAGGAGATTCTTCTCTTCACATTGTAAAATTCAGGGCACATGATTAGTGATTCTTTGTCCTTGATCCTCACTTTCAATGGGCCACTTTTCCAGGAATGACTACCTCTTAACATTTTAATGTGCCGAACTTGTTTGAAGTATGGTTTTTACTATTTTTTTGTCATTGCTTGCTTTTCATTTTCATTTTTATTTAGGCTGATAACTATAAATCTGTTTGGGTTCATAAGGTTATTGGGTGTTTTGGTCTCTTTATGGGCATTGCCCCTAGTGTTTTATTAACAATTCAATTAATAGGCCCTATTATGAAACTGAACTGTTTAAGATATCTACTTGTTAACAAACACGCCAACTATTAAGCTCTTTAATTTAAATATTTGGCTTGATTATTGGTGCACATAAGTTGTGAGTGATGCTATCAATTGAAATGTGCATTGGAGTTGTATGCTTTTAGTGGTATATGTGTGTCAGAGAGAGAGAGCATGGTGGCATTTTGCCATCCTGAAGGATTGGGCCAAACCTCAACAGCTGTAGATACAGAGTCCTGCTATACTGCAAAGTTGTAACTCCTAATATAAAAATCCAAGAGATTTTACAAATAAATTTCCAAGTGTCCATCTTATACATGCATCACATTACTAAAGTTTTTCCACAATAGCAACGAGCTAGCTTGTATGTGTATTATAAGAAAAAGCAGCTAGACAAGCACAGATACAATGATGTTCTGTCTAAATATGATCATTCTAAAGAGCTGAATTATGGTTTAGAGCTTTCATCAAGCTTGTTTATATGTTATATTCTGCCACAGTTAATGTCTAATGTTCCAAAAACAAATTATAATTTAGATGCTTCCGTCAAGCTTTCCTTTGACAAACAAGATAATGATATTCTCTAGAAGACTAGAACACTTCAAAAGAAACCAATGTTTTTTGATTTAAAAAAATGTGATCTCAAAGAGTCAAAATCCTCAACGATTGAAGCTAATACAAAACACATTTTTCTAAATGGCTTTACTGAAAATTGAATAAATTGAAAAACTCTAGGTTTGTCCACAATTATTAAATTAGTCATTAATATCTCGTAATTCCTTTCACATGGTCTTTGATGCAATTAGAAGCTGTCAAGATTTTCCTTTTGTATTTTAGTTTTCTAAATGAAATGTAAAGTATTATGAAAAGTGTTTGATTCTAAAAAAGTATAGATGAGAGATCCATGTCACTTCAAATGTCAGATGGTGGCTCTGAAGCTGGATATTTTGAAGTTTGATCTTTCTACTGGTTTAAACTTTAAATTACACCTTGATAAAGTAAGATAACACTCATTGTGGTTTTCACAATTTTGCCTTTGAATTAAGTTTTGTATTCATGATTTGTTTTTCTTATTCAACACAATATTATTGAGTTAGCAAAAATGAGTAATATACATATGATTTATCATGAGGAATTATTATCTATGGGCTGATTAATTGGATAATGTTTTGTGCTAAATTCAGCCATTTTTGCTTGTAGGTGGTCCAAAAGCTGCTTGTTTGGGGTGCGCAGGCTTTGCTACCTTTTCAGTTTTGATTGAGAAATTTTTGGATAGAGATTAATGGCCTGCATGTCTATTCTTCTTTACAGAGGGTTGGAATTGAATGGCTCTTGTGAAAAATCAATTCAATTTTTCCAATTATTTTAAGGATTATCTATTTTTTAAAATGAGGATTATCTATTGTTTTGAACTACTACAAAAGAGAATAGTTTTTGACCCTTTTTCAGAGTTCCACATATAACTGTGAAAGCTTTGATCCAATATCATACAGGCAATTATTTCACTTGTATCTTGTTATCATCTTCTATTTTCAAAGTTAATAATGGAAACAACAAACCTGGGAGCAGAGCCCTTCCAAATTTATGCCCAGGTTGTGTGCATTTCAATATTTTAGTAAAATATAAAAGAAAATATGCTTGTGTATAAAAGCATAAGCATAGCATAAGCATCCAATTCAATATTATGCTTATGCAGGGCCTACCTTTTTTGTCATGGGATTGTGGGACTGGCCATCTTGGTCAGTAATCTCTAAGAAAAATTGTCATGCATGTGAGGTGGATTTGTTACATGCTATGTATTGGAAAGATCACACAGGAGATGGATGCATAATGTTTTGGATATCTTAGCAATGAATTTGACAATGGGTTGGGCACAGTGGCCAGAATGTTCTTTTGCTTGGCACTACATTTGATGTGCACAAATGCATTGTTAGGGATCTGAAGTTTGTGTGCTTTTTAGAGTATGTTGTTGGTTGGAAAATTTTGCAGATTTCATTAATGAAAAAAATAGTACTCGCTTATTTTCAACGCAGAATCAGAATGATTGTAATAAGGGATGCACATTTCAAATTATGGATCTTTATAGTTTGGAACGGTTGTTCTATCTGTTTCATTTCGGATTTATCAAATAGAAAAAAAAAGTTATATATGTGATTAGAGTTCATTGGCAAGAAATACCAACAGTAACAGTGCATTAAAGGGGTGGCTTTAACCTCAAAAAGTAAGCATGAGCAGTGTGTTCATGTAGCACCATTCAAGAAAGGAAACGCAATATAGATGTCATTGGATAATGTTCTAGATAAAAAAATCACGAGGGGTAATTCTTTGTAGCCTCATATTTTTAAATCCGTTAAGCAAATACACAGATTGAGTATGCTGGCATTGTTTTCCTCCACAATAGTGGTCATTGAACTATTCTGTATACAAGCGTTAAAGGAATTTTTATCTCGTTAAATTATGAGCCCAGTATGAGCACAACAGACTACGGGACTCCTACATGTTAACATGGGTTCCTTAGGCAGCCTTAGCAAGCAATAATATAACCATAAGACAACTATAATTCATCATAAGACAACTATAATTCATAAGTACTCTTAGCCCGTTAAATAATTAAATTATGACCAACATAACATTATGAATTAATACACGTAAAATATACACGTAAAATTGTTATTCACACGAATGATGATGGGTTTAAAAGGCCTGCTTTGAAAAGGATAATTATTAAAATACATTTTGTTTTTATTTTTAAAATTGGTTATATGAGATTAAAATAGGTTTTCCTTGTATTATATTATGATCACATAATGATATTACAACAACTTGACTATTATGCTTGTATTATTGCACTTATGTGATATTACAACAACTTGACTATTATGCTTGTATTATTGCACAAGATTCAAATCTCGTTTCTTGGGAAGTCAAGGAATCATATCATTTGATCATAATCTTTAAATTATAAAAATGTTTTTAATCATTATTATTATTTTTTTGAACTCTTGAAAAGTATTATTCTATTTGGACCATATCTATAGGGACTATGTATGTATGAAACCTATATTTAATAAGTTCATCTTAACAAAAACATCATTTAACCATTGCCATAACATAGAAGCAAATAATGAAAGCAGAAAATAAATTTCTTGTATCATTTAACTTAATTTTTGAAGGTTAATATTTTATAGCGAAGGAGATGGTGATTAGTGAATAGCAAAGGAACATATAAGAGATAGTGAAAAGGTGTGAATTAGTAAGGAGTGAAAGACCAAAGCAAACGTTAAGGGAATAAATAAAGGGGAATGGAACAAGGGTAAGAATTGAAAAAGGGACAATGGGAAGGGGAAAAAGTAGAAGAAATAATTATATTTAATATCATATAAAAGGTAAGGATGTGCTTTAATTTTAAACATTTAGAATCATTACACTTTGATTAGATAGTATGGAGTAGATAAAGTAAAATTAATGAGATTCCCTAAAGAACAATGGGAAAATCCTATGAATTTGGGTGGAGAAGAAATGTACAACTAGTTGTGTCCTTTTAGATTGATGATTTTTTTTTTTTTTTTTGGTGGGCTACGTATTTAAAATAGTTTTTTCACATAAATAAGAAATTAAGTTTTTTTGTAATTGAGTGTAATGTAAGTGTAGATATAAAAAAAAATCAAATAAAAAGGAGACTAAGTAGATTGAGGAGTAACTAAGATGTAAGGATAAAGGTAATGAAATTATTACTAATGCTTTGAAGAAAGAAGAAAACAAGGAATAATCCTAAATGCGAGGATTGATGGGTTTAATCAACATGATGGAGTATTTTTGAAGTGACCAATTAGTTCTTTTGAAAAATTGTGCACTCTAAAACAAAAAATAGTGGCTGTTTTTCATCTTGAAAAAAAAAAGATAGCCCATGCCACAAAGTTTCAAGATATGATCTCATATTTTAAAGTGCTAACTCAAAGGAATCACCTTAACTATTAAAGATTTGGCTAAAGGGAGAATGGACTTAAGACCAATATATCATGAGGACAAAGAGATGGTCAAAGGTTGAAACAACAATGAAGGATATACCTGTTACATTTCTATGACAAAATAATGATTATGATAAATAATGAACAAAAAGCTAATAAATCAAGCCAAGAAATACACCACGAATCATAAGAATGGGGACCTTGAGGATCTGTGCATGGAAAATTAACGGTTCATCGTTGGATATGGTAAAAACTTTACATTCTTTTTACATGTTTTGATATATACCTTGCACTAGAAACTTGGAAATATGGAGGCATTGAAATCGTTGATATAAACCATAGGTTCTGGAACTCAAAAGATAATGCTCGAGGTAAACCTTTTTATGGTATGGCTTTTTATATTTGTATTGCTTCTCAAAAGTTATATGTGCCATCAATTTTGATGCAACATATTTATGCCTTGAAGAGAATAAAGGAAAAAACAAGATCTATATAGCAATTTTCTACTTTGCTTCTCTTTAGTCTCACACATACAAATTGCCATATCTTAGATCCATTTATGTTCACGATAAAAGATATTTAAGAATCTTTACAGGTAGTGGAAATAATTTTAGTTTGAGACTTCCATGCTATGACAAATTAGTGTCAAGCAAGTATGTATGTAGAGGGTAAAAATTCTCTATCGACAAAAGAACTTCATAAAGATTATAATAGGAATAATGGATGGCTAAGGATTTCATGTGATAAAGGTGGAATGCCAATAATAGCAAAACATACATTACCACTATATAGATGTTTCAATCTAATAACTAATAATGTCACTTCTTAGTTGATAGATATGAGAGTGTATAGTTGCAAATTTTTATAAGGACCGAATATGGTTGGTTAGTTAATATCACAAGAAAAATACATCTCATAGATAGGAATTTTTAAGATCAAAACTTGTATACAAGAAAAAATCAATCCAAATCTTAGGGAAGTGCATTTCTTTCCTTTCTTAGTTGACTCTTGAAAGAGTAGGTGGATCTTATGGTTCAAAAGCTTAAATTTTTCCTTTGGTCTCCTTTTCGTTTTCTAACACATTCTCTAGAATATAATTTTTTGTTGATTTATCACTTCAAAACCATTTAGGACCATTAGTTTACCTTTAGGATGATCCACTTTTCTTTAATTCCACTTTATTAGCTTAAATGTTTGTTTTTAGGAACAATGTCATTCTCATTGTGACAATGCCATTATTTAGCATTGCATTTTTATCAAGAGGTATGATGTAGCACACTTAATCAACTCAAAATTTACCTCTAGTCCTCTTTAGTCATTTCTAACATTATCATATTGCATTTTACCTTGGCTGATTTGAGTTCCCATGGTTAGTCGATGCTCTTGATGAATCAGGTTTAAACACTAGATTAGTACAAATAGAGCATTTTCCAATGCCATTTAACATCTTACCACCTATCAATTATTTTTTCATTCTAAATGATGTATGAGGATAACACTTAGAGGATTTCTTCTTCCAAAATTCCCTAGCACTCTTGTGCTAGAATTTTTATCTAACTTCTTATATCATGTATCTACTGGAAGTCTTCTCTAATTCCCTTATACAATCATCTTCTAAAGGAGAAATTACTTTCCTTATGTCAAAATTATTATTTGATTCATGACCAAGAGTTGACATTGTGCGATGTATTAAATGATAAGAACCAAAATGCTTTGATGATCATTTTTATTGATAAACAATCTTTGAATACAAGTTATGTTGCCTAATATAGAGCAAGGTTGCTAACCATGTGATTTTCTTAAATGAAGGGAATCACAACTATGTGACAACTCTTACGTAAATTTGCATGAGTGGTTCTAAAAAAGTTATTTTTAATATGATTTATTACACTAATGATGCTAGAATATATTACATTATTTGGTACATGCTAATGTACCACATTTGGTACATCTTTAGATTAGGAAAGAGTGTCCTAGATTAGAGTTTGAGTATTTACTTTATGCAATGTAATAAATGCACAAGTATTATTAAAGTGTGCAAAGTATTTTGGTATTGTAAATGTGCATAGTTGTCCATGTGCACATGAGTCCATAGAATAGGAAGTTGAAGAGTCTCTAGAAGAGTGAAGGCCAAGAGTGCTCCATATGAAGAGTCACTTTACATCCTATATGTATAGGACATGACATGTTTTGTAATATGGAAGTATGGATACTTGAGATCTTGATTCAATAGAGATACAATTTTCGTGAGCATTTATTAATGGCAATTTTATGAGTTATAGTTGAAGTTATTTTTGAGTTTTATACTTTTAGAATATTGCCATTATCATATATTTCATATTGCAACTTTATTTTGATCTTTTGGTTAATTTTATCTTAAGTATTTAGCTTCAAAAGCTAACAATGGTATCAAAGCCACAACAAGGTTTTGACTTGCATAGGTTTTAAAGTTGCAAAGGAGATTTCCACTGGTTAAGGAGAAACTAGTGAAGTTAAAGGAATTACCTCTGGAAAAGAAAACCAGAGAAGTTTGGAGATTTACCTATTCCAAGAGCAAATTTAGAATAGAAGGAAATTACAGGTCTTGAAGATAGACCTTGACATTGAGGAGATTAAGAGACCCTAGAAGGAGGTCCTATTGGAGAGTTTGAGAGATTGAAGGAGATTCCAGATTGCAAGTTGGCTAGAGTCTTTCCATAGGGTTGAAGGAGAACTCGTGAAGACTAGGACTCAACATAGAATTCTTTCCACTAGTTTTGAGAATAGCTAGTGAAGTTTATTGCTTTTAGAATTCTAGAAATTTAAATGCATTTGGTCTAAGTTTTTTGTTGCAAAAAATTAGTTCTCAGAAGTTGAGAAGCTTCCTACAATAGATAGAGAAGAATTTCACCTTCGATTGCCTGAAAGTCTATGTGCTTTCCTCGTGCAGGGATTAGTTTTGAGTTGCAGCAAAAGAATAGACATTGAAGAGGTCCAAGAAAGAAGGACCCATTGGAGATTGAAGGAAGAATATTGAGGAGAACCAAGAAGGAGGTCTCATAGGAGATTGAATATTGAAGACTGGAGATTGAAGGCTACAGATTGAAGAAGTTGAAGAGACCTAAAAGAGGTCACATTGAAGAACTTCCAGATTTGGAAGATTGAAGATTGAATATTGGAGATATAGGAGGACTAAGAAAAGGTCCTATTGTAGAATTCAGAAGCAACAGATTTTGGAGATCCAAGAAATCAAGGATAGATCTCATTGAAGCTTTGAGGAGAAGAATTGAGGAGCTGCAGAATTAGAAGACCCAAGAGAAGAGGTCTCAAGAGAATTTGGAGAAGGAGAAGAAGGCTAGAGAAAGCCTTATTGCAGAATTGGAGAAGCAACCATTGGAGAAGCTGAGAAGAAAGCTAGAGGAAGAAGAAAGCTAAGCAAGGAGAAGTTTTTGATAAGAAGGATTTGGGACAATTGTCACCATCCGACAACAAGCCCAAGAGGAAGAAGTTTTTGGCAAGAAGTTTGCCAAATTTTGGAGAAGAGTTTTGAAGATCTCAAGACATTCAAATTCTTGAGGAAGAAGACAATGAAGGAGATCATATTTGAAGTCAGAAATTGACAAGAATATTGAAGGAGAAGGGAAGATTGAAGAGGCCATAGTTTTGAGAAGTTTAAGGACAACCACAGTATTTTTGAAGGCTGATTTGAAAAGGAGAAGATTGCTGATTTTTGAGGTAGGAATTGAAGGGTTGCAGGAGAATAGATTGAAGGAGGTATAGAGCTGCGGTTTAGAAAATATTTGGGCAGATTTTGAAGTGCCCTTGAATAGGAGATTGAAGGAGGTCGTGACAGCAAAAGAAGGCAATATTTTGGAGATTTTCGTTGTAGTTTTGGACAACGAAACAAAGGAGGAATTGACTAGAAAGTTGTAGAATTTTTGGACAGCATTTGGGCAGCACTAATAGCTGCAAGTTTTAGAGTTTGAGAGAACATATTTGGAGGAGATTTGAAGCCACAAAATCAGATTTGTGGACAACATTAGAAGGAGAGAAAGAGCTACGATTTTGGAGAACTTTGGGGCATATTTGAAAGAGTTTTTGGGCAGCAAGCAAGTTGGTATTTGAGCAGCAATTAGAGCTGCAAAATTGGTAGGTTTTGAAGTAGCAAAGCACAAGAAAGTAAAGGTGCAAAACTTACAAGATCGAGATAGCAAAAGGGTGAATCAATCACCAAAGAAATTAGCTGCAAAAGGAGATCAAAAAGGTATGCATTTTTGGTGCTACATAAGTTTATTATTAAAGTATTAAAACCAGTCTACATTAAGTATTTGAGAGCACCATATTAGCTTTATTAAAATCTGAAGAAGGAAGTTGAAAAAGGAGTCTTCAAGCAAAAGGAGTTGGTAGTATTTGCATCCTAAAATCTGCAAAATAGAACAACAAAAGTCTAAGTTAAATATTACTTGAAAAGGAGAAATAAGAAGGGAATAACATTAATATTGAATGTTGTTTTTTAGCTCATAAAAAGTGCAGATTTATTAGAGTAAAAGAAATAGAGCAAGAGTATTTTTCTAAGCAAATTGAAGACCAAGAAAGGGTTGAAAGTAGAGCATATTTTTAAGTGTCTAAAGACACTAAGAAGCCACAGTCCAAAGGTGAAGTGAAAGTATCCATTTGGAGTAGTGAAGCACCACCATAGCTCAAGGAAGAGCCACCATCATTCAAGGGAGAGCCACCACCATTCGAGAAAAGCCACCATAGTCTAAGGAAGCACCGCTATTGCTCAAGGAAGAGCAACCATAGTCTAAGGAAGCACCACTATTGCTCAAGAAAGAGCCACCACTATCTAAGGAAGAGCCACCACCATCTAAGGAAGAGCCACCATAAAAAATGTAAAGCAAAGCTATCAAAGTTGAAGGTTCAATGCCATAATTTCATCCAAGGAGTCCAAACGAATGTAACTAAGATGTTTCTACAAAAGAAGGTGAAAGAGCATATGTACAAGTGATAGAACATTTGAAAAATTAGGGCAAATTCCAAGTGTTAAGGATTGGAGGAGACGTTACATGCAATGGACATGTGTTAAGCATTTTGGGTGTCAAATTGCACTAGGGCTGAAAGGAGACGTTAAATATTCATTGGAAGTGAGACACTTGCAAATAGTAATGCTCACAGTGTCATAATATCTTCAAACAAAGCAAAGCTATGTTATAGAAGCTTGAGGAGAGTAAGGGAAATGATTTTGAGCATTGGAAGCGTTTGAGTGCCATGTGGCACATGTACAGTGGAAGGTCAACAGGTTAGAAGCATTTCAAGCACCCATAGCAAGGAAGATAATGTATTTCAAGGAACCAAAGATAGTAGAGTGGAAGAGCATTTTGTAGAGAAGCGTTAGAAATAGGAGAACGTGCAAGCAAGTTCATTAATTGAAGATTGAGTGGAAGTAAGAAGGAGATACACCACTTGGCATTGCAAGAGAGAGATTCAAGTTACGTGCAACAAGGGAGTCAAAGGGTCAAAGATTGTAAATACGTTGCAATAGCAAGGATAAGGTGGAATTTAGAGCACCTTTGTAAAGGTTGAAGTTGATTAATCAATCAAAGAGGAGAGAGAATAATATTTCCAAGGAGGCCAAAGTATAGCAAAGATTCCATACGTGCAACATAGAAAGGAGAGCACCAATTAGAAGATGGTCAAGCACTATTGACCAAGAGAATTACCACATTCAAGGCTGAAGGTAATTCACTTTATTTAAATTTATTTATAAGCTCAAGATAGGAGGTATAAGGTTGCTTATAATTATTATTTTTCTAAGGTTAAAAGTGAAACTATTTATTTTGGAGGGATAAGAATTAATATTTGAAACCTTAGAAATCTGATTATTGCTATTAGAGAATTTTATGAAGGTTTGAAATTTGGGTTGAAGAATTTGAAGGAATAATTTAAAGTTTTGTAATTTGATTATTTGCATTTACAAAACAATTTGAAATATTTGCAATTTGATTAGATTGGAGTAATAAGGTTTTCTACATCAAATTAAATTTATAAAATTTGCAAATATCTTTTTATGGAATTTCTAAATTTCTAAGTTTGGAGTTATAAGGAATTCAACATCAACATAGGATTGAGAAATTTAGAAGTTAAAAGAAATTATATTCTTACAATTAAGGAGTCATAAGAAAGTCAACCTTAAAGGTTTAGAATTGCATTCAAAACTATCTTTTAACTTATTATCCAAAACATTAGGGAGAAATAAGGAAGTCTACAAAGGTTAATCATGACAACACATAAATTCTTTCTTTCAGAATCTCAACTACTTAAAGGTCCTAATTACACCTCATGGAAAAATAAAGTGAGATCAATATTGATAGTAGAAAAGCTTTGGGATATAGTTAAAGGAGCAAAGACTAAACCTACTGAAGATGATAGGGAAATTAAAAAATATGAAGAAGATGAAGCAAAAGCACTCATGATAATAAATTTTGCAATTACAGATGATATACAACCATATATTAGTTCAACATTGACTTCTACAGAATCCTAGAATACTTTATCCAAAATATTTGAAGGAAAGAATAAAGCCACCATCTTAAATCTCTAGACTCAATTGCATTCTCTAAAGGTTAACAATGGTGAAAGTATAGAATTATTTCTAAGAAAAGTGGCAGATATAAAAGGAAAGTTATTAACCTTAGGAGAGAAGGTAGAAGACAAATTTCTTGTTCAAGTAATTCTAAGAGCACTTCCTAAAATTTACAAGAACCTAGTTACATCTTTACAAATTTTGAGTAAAGATACATCATTTGATGAGTTGGTCAATATACTACAAGAATATGAAGTGGAGAATTCAATCAAATATGAAATGACTAACAATGCCTTAGTCTCAAAAGATAATCCACAAGGAAATTTTTCTTCATTCTCAAGGAACAAAACAAAATGGAGTGATAGTTTACAAGAAAAGAGGTCATAGTACAAGTTACTGTAGATTTATTCCAAGGAATCAGTACCAAAGAAATCAAACAAATTCAGGAAGCCAATCAAATAGTTTATTTAAACCAATAAAATATCAAAACCAATATAGACCACATAAACAACAATTTCAATGTCAATACAATCCACTTTAGCTACAATATAGAGAAGGAATCCAAAAGGGACACTTAGTTCAAGAGATACAAGAAATGCAAGAACTAGGAAAATATAGAACATGAAGCTAAAGCACTTTCAGTAAAAGTATTATTTTATGAAGATACTAATCATTTGCTTGATAAGAATACAAACAAGGAGCAGAAAGAAGAAAGAAAAAAAGAAGAGGACAAGTTGCAACAAAATTATGAAGACCATATCAAAGACTAAAGTCTTCAATAACCAAATAATGTAATACATGGGGGTGTTGAAATATATTACAATATTTGGTACATGCTAATGTACTTACTTTGGTACATATTTATATTAGGAAAGAGTACTAATTTAGAGTTTAAATATTTACTTTATGTAATGTAATAAATGCACAAGTATTATTAAAGTGTGCAAAGTATTTTGGTATTGTAAATGTGCATAGTTTTCCATGTGCACATGAGTCCATAGAATAGGAAGTTGGAGAGTCTCTAGAAGAGTGAAGGCCAAGAGTGCTCCATATGAAGAGTCACTTTGCATCCTATATGTATAGGACATGACATGTTATGTAATATGGAAGTATGGATACTTGAGATCTTGATTCAATAGAGATACAATTTTCGTGAGCATTTATTAATGGAAATTTTATGAGTTATAGTTGAAGTTATTTTTGAGTTTTATACTTTTAGAATATTACCATTATCATATACTTCATATTGAAACTTTATTTTGATATTTTTGGTTGATTTTGTATTAAGTATTTAGCTTCAAAATCTAAAAAATGATGTAATAAATCCTAATATTTCTCCCTTATTACATCATAATCCAAACATGGGTAGGTATACCGACAATAATACAAATAACCATATGATGGACTAGGACACACTTAATAGTTAATCAAATACACTTGAAGTAAGAATAGGAACACACTTAACTATTTGCAACAAGCAAGTGGGAATGGCTTCACTATGTTTCTTTTATGGGAATGGCCTCATCAAACACTTAATCATGGATAGGGATAAACTCAAATATCCATGATTCTTAAACACACCTAAACAGAAATATACTATCCAAAATCAAAGTTACAAATAAGACATACTATTATTCACAATAATTGTGAATGGGTACACAATCAATCACAAACAAGGTTGGACTAGGCCTTATTGATTTGCATAATCTTGTGAATGGGGATAAACTCAACCATTCACCTTAAGTATGGATTACATCAAATAATTATGATTGGGGATACACATAACTAAAATCATAGACAAGTGTGGCATGGGCCTCCATTAAACACAATATCAATGGAAATTATGGCCACACTGAATATCCCCTTGTGAATAGGGACACACATCAATTCACAAGGATCAATACTGAATCAATTAATTAATATATTCCTCATTATTCTTGTGGGGAGGGTTTTTATCATATACTTATCTAATAGGTACATGATCTACTCATAAAACTTGTATTATCCAAGAATAAACAAGTCTAGGAGAGTACAGGTTGTGACATGCAAAAGTGATGGCATGTTGGGCCACAACTTTTTTGAATATGTGTTGGCAATTTTGTACTTTGCCACATTGGAATTTTGATAGGAGCATTTTGATTGTAATACGATAAATATGTTAATTTGAATATAATATTTCAGCCGAATTCATATTGTAGTTGTTTTATTTTTCGTCTCTGTTTGTATATATAATATTTTGGCTTGGAAGACAAATAATGTTTAAAGGAGGAAGATGGAAAACTGCATTGAAAATTCAAATTTACATTGTTTTAAGATTTACTGAGAAATAATGTGTGGACAAAAAATTCCCTACAAAATGAAGACACATTCGCTTTAAGGAAAAGGGCCCTACACACTAAAAAGGAAAAAAGAAAGAAAGAAAATTAGAATGGAGAAAAATTCAAATATGTGGTTGCGCTCGAAGAAATAAATTGGTAAAATCGCGTTTGTCCCAAAGTTGAGACGAAGGCCTCATTCGCCCCATTTTGGGGTGAACGTATTTTAAATTTTGAAATAACGCACGCTCACCCGTCATAAGGAAAACAAGTTCGGCAAAGGATTGCATTCGCCCCAAAGTTGGGGCAAAATCTCCCTTCACCCCACTTTGGGGCGAATGTAATTAGAAGCGCGATGAAGAAAAGAGTCAACAACGTGCACATGATGGGAATGGGTCAACATTGTGTTCGCCCGGGTTGAGGGGCAAACACTCCATTTGCCTCTCCCTTAGGCGAACGTCCTATGGAGAATGAAGTCGCGCGAACGCGTTGGCGAATACAAAGTTGGATGAATACAAAGTTGGGTAAGCGATGTTTAATAGTAAACATCGCGTTCGCCCCAAAGGGAAGGTGACGGTCTTTGTCGCTCCTTTTGGGGGTGAATGCGATTTTAGAAAAGTAAAACAACGTGACTATCAAAAGGATTCTCATCTGGAATAAAAAAATGGTGGTCACCATGGTCAAGGAAGGGATATAATCTATCAAGGTTAAAAATGCATTCTCCATTAATGCACAAGTTTTTTAAAGGCGCCCAGAACAAGTTGCAAAAAATATTAAATAATTAAGGAAAGGAGTAACTCGAATTGTAGATCTCGAGCGAGGAAGGCAGTCGTATTAAATATGTAATGCAATGTTCATGATTTCTAAAGCAAACACGTGTTTTCAAGATGGTGAACATCCCCAATAAAATAGCCAAGTATTATAATTTTCTATGCACCAGATCCAGAGATGCAGATTTCATGGAGGAATTTCCTTAAAATATGGATCGCTGTTTTGTGGGAAGGTATTTTATTCCAAGGAGGAATTTCCTTGCTATGGTTCCTGATCTGTGATCATTTTGTCTCCATGTGCATTTAATGAAAGAGGCAAAATCCTCTATAAATACTACTCAATATTCATTGTAAAATGAGGTTAGACATTTTGCGAGAAAACTTCCCAAGTTCTCTGCATTCATAGAGGATACAAGGCTTCTAAATTTACAAGTTATCTTGTGTGCGATTTCCTTCTATATTTGTGCATTTCTATTTTACATTTGTGTTCCTTATTTTTTGTTGAATTTAAATTTTGCACCTAGATTTAAATGTTGCTAATGAGGGAGTGAGTGTTGGAGTGTTACTTTGGAGATTGTTTCTACAAGTTTATGAGTAAATTCTGTTGCTTTTCTTTTATTATATGCTATTTCATGCTTGGGTGAATTTTTTGTTGTTAGTCTGCCCCAAATCCTACACCTTTGGCCCGTGGCCATATTTATCATATCTTTCTGCAATTCCTAATTTCTTTCCTGCAACTCTAGCCTTTAACCAATGTAGGATTTAGCTTGGGAGCTATCCCTCTCTGGAGATTGACACGGAGAAAATTCCTTTCCTCCGGTCATTCAATGTTGGCCATATCTAGGGTGCACAAACATAGTTTTGTTGATTAGGCAAATATTTGACCAAAATTTTTGGCACTCCCGATGGGACCCCAAAAGTTCACACTCCCAACAATATTAAGGTTTGATGTTCACCTTCATGCTGAACAACTAGAAAATTTGGTGATTCGATTATACCCAAAAAACCTCCAAACATGAATATGGCAAAAGCTGTGTTTCATGATTACGAGATCGAAGGCCAAGAATCCCGAAGACCCTATTGAGTTCTACGAACTTGATATTAAAATATTAGGAGAACATCCTCAATTGGTCACTTTATGTCGTACGTCATCCTTACCTCACATATTTCATACATCATCGGTATCATCCTCACGACTAGCTGGTGTATTTTTTTCTCCCACAAGTCCAGTTAGTATCGCCACTAGCGTTCCTCAATCTCCACCTCATACCCTAGTTCACATGGATCAGAACCCACCGCTGCATCAGCAACAATAACCACCAAGGCAATTTCCAGCATGGAATAGCTCAAGGGCCTTGAATTTACAAGAACAAAATCCAATGCCTCAAGCAACTTTGAAGGCTTTGCCAACCTATGATGGTACTGGAAAAACTGCTTATGAGCATATTCAGGATGTGGCTTCTTTGGCTACAATCCATGGTATTACTGATGAAGACATAATGATAAAATTGCTGGTATTATTGCTAAGAGGAAAGTTGTATTGGTACCGATCGTTGCAACCTAGTACTATTACCTCATGGGATCAATTTGCGGGGTTATTAATAATTTTTTTTGTGAAAAAGCCAACCCATTCTCCTTACTGCATCAATTTACAATGATATAAAGGCACCTACAAGAGGGTATAGTTGATTTCAATGTCAGGTTTCCCAAAGCTGGCAAATAGTTCCTGATGGTTTGTGGTCCACGCATGAACAAACTACATTATATTACCTTAGGGTATTCAACATTGACATCGGCATGGCTATTTGGAAAACCAATGCGAATACCTTCCCTGATCTGTATATGCAAGCCCAGAAAGCTGAATTCAACTTGATTGCCATAGGCAAGCTTCCTCCAAAAATGACCATGCCTATCCTTCCTGATCTCCTTCAACATTTGTACTCAAATGTATTTTGCAACCCATGCCCTCTATGTACCCAGGTCCCTCATGGAGCTCGGGTCCACCTCAAATCGTCCCGATCCCTATCCCATAACTTCCTGCTCCAAGTTTTCTATAGCTACCCACTCTGATAATGCCACAATTTCTAGCACCCATTCCTTTCCCAACATTTCCCACATCGCCAACACCTCTACATTTAACAACACCTTTTGCACTCCCCAATCCTGATCCCTACATGGTATTGTTACAAGAGGTGAAATCTAACAACTCAGCCTTAAGGATGATATCAAACGAGCTTACGACGGTAAGGAAGAAGTAATTCAAGGCCAAATTTTGATCAAGGAGATTTAAAAATCCATCGATTACTCGAGAGCAAGCATATGCTAGTAGAGACCTTGAGAAGAGCACAACGGTGTTAGTAAATGAATATATTGGCATGACAAAAAATGTGTACTGGTGTTCAATGTGCAATGATACTCATGGAGAAGAAACTTGCATGGTGCACCTTAACTATGTGCAGATCCTTGCAGAAAGTTCAACTGGCGGACAAGTCAACATGATCAAGGAGGTTGATCACAATTTTATGATGTCATCCTTGGAGAAAGTTTCAGTTCTCATGAGATTCAAAAATAAGCCAGTAGCTGTAGATCTAGCTGAGTTAGAACTGTTGAAGGTGCCTGCGAAACCAAAGATGCAAAACAAAAAATTGTAGCCACCTGCGAAGGCACCTGGTACAACGACTAAGTAGCATGATTATGTCTTGCTGAAAGGCCTATTGCCTAAGCAAGCTCAAGAGAAGTCACAAACAAAGGCATCAAATTCACAACCTACAACAGCTACCCAAACACAAAATGAGATGAAGGAACATAACAAGGAGTGCCTCAAATAACCATCATTGATAAAGAGATAAAGGGTGGAATCTACTCAGTAGTACCATGACAAACACGAGCGGGTTGTAGAAGAAAAGACTCCAAGAGCATCTAATTATAATATTATGGAATAAATGAATAAGATACCAGTGAAAGTGAGCTTGTATGATGCACTACAGTTGCCTGGGCTAGTTGACTTGCTGCAAGAGTCTCTTAAGACTGCAAAATATCAAAATAAAAGTTCTTCTTAGATAGTGTTGGCATAGATATTACCAAATTTAGCCACTGGAAAGAATAGTCCACCCCCATTTTATTTGTCACTCAGAATGGAGGGGTGGATTGTACACAATTGCATGATAGATTCCAGTGTTGTGACTACTATCATGCCAAAGGCAATATGTGAAATAATGGGAACAAAATATATAAGAAGTAGCCCAGGAGTGTTGTAGTTGTATGGGACTCTGGTTAATATGGTGGGAGTAATCAAGGATATCTCCATCATTCTGCATAGCATGCCGTAAATTACTATTATCCAAGAAGTAGTGGTGGTTGACCTGGAACCATACTTTAACATGATCCTCTCAAGGGAGTTCACAATGAAGCTAGGAGGGTATCTTTCCTTGGAATAATTGCATTTGGAACTTCTATTTAAAGGAAAGAGAATTTGCATATATAATGAAAATCCATCGGCTTTTCATATTGAGAAGTGTTAATCTCACAATGACACTGTGAGGGGGGGGGTGAATCAGTGTGGCTCTTTAAAACTTAAAAACTTCAACTCTTAAAGCCAAAACAATGAAAACTTAAAACCACATAAAGCAAATATAACAAGAGAGCATCACACAACACAAGATGTACCGAGGTTCACCGGTTTTGGCTACTCCTCAAAAATTGACTGTTTGGACTCCCATCCAAATCCAGCCTTTGCAAAATATCAATTTTACAATCAATTTACTAGCACCCACTGGAAGGAGCACCAACCCCTGATTTATCTGCACCAACAGAAAGGAGCACCAACCCCTAATTTATCTACACCAACAGAAAGGAGCACCAACCCCTAATTTATCTGCACCAATAGAAAGGAGCACCAACCCCTGATTTATCTGCACCAACAGAAAGGAGCACCAACCCCTAATTCCAAGCACCAACTTGGACTGCAATTTTGAAACTATAAGATTGACATAAAAATGCCTCTACTTTATACAAGACCCTGATTGGTCTATTGCTAACCCAACCTCTCTCACTATTCACCAAAACATCACACACACTTAAGGCTCTGCTTACTGCACTTTTACAGCCCTCTTACAACCCTCTTGTTGCGCTTCTTACTGCATTCTTATGGCTCTCATGGCTCTGCCTAACGCTCTCTTACGACACTCTTCCAACCCTCTTTTTGCAGCACTTTCACCCTATTTCAGCAACAATTTAATTCTCCATGCAGACCTCCTTTTATAACAAAATTCTGATTCTATTTTTAACTTCCATATTTTCACATGCAGCTTATTAATAGAAACTTCTATATGTAACTCCTTTATCTCACAGTATTCTCTCATGCATCCTATTAATAGTTACGGCTCAAGTTTGGTCTTCGATTGATGACTTTCAGTTTAACTGCCGCTCGATGATTACACTCCGTAATTGGCCTTGTAACTATCGTTCTGACTTCAGTTCACTGTTCTTATTTTAGTTGCATGATTTTTCTCTCGTAATCGCACCTATAACGACGTATCGACTTGGTTAACTCTTCTTATTTTCTACTGATTTTCTTCTATGCACTGTAATCGCCGTATAACTTTAGTTAACTCTTCTTATTTTAGCTGCATGTTTTTCTTCTACAATGACCCCTATAACTGCCATAGAACTTCAGTTAACTATCACATATCTTATTTCGGTTGGGTTCTCTTCTTAGCTCGCGCCAAAGTGACCTATCACGAAATCGTGACACTTCTGCCTCTTTGTCCTCTTCTCGGCTTTCACTCGTAAAAACACATGTCACGATATCGTGACACTTTTCTCTTTACTCTTCTTGCTTACCCATGTCGTGATATCGTGACACTTTCGCCTCCTTGCTACTCTTCTTGGCTTCAACCCACAAAACACATGTCGCGATATCACGACACTTTCGCCTCCTTGCTACTCTTCTTGGCTTCAACCCATGAAAACACAACATGTCACGATATCGTGACACTTTCACCTCCTTGCTACTCTTCTTGGCTTCAACCCGTGAAAACACATGTCACGATATCGCGACACTTTCGCCTCCTTACTACTCTTCTTGGCTTCAACCCGGAAAACACATGTCGCGATATCGTGACACTTTTGCCTCCTTGCTACTCTTCTTTTTTTTTTTTTTTCTTCTTTACTTTTTTTTGATATCGCTGCCTTCTTACTTTCTCTCTCCTCCTTAAGTCACAAAATGCGACATGTCGCAAAATCGTGACACTTTCTCTCCTTTGCTCTTTCTCTTGCCTTCGGTTCGCGAAAACCTGACATGTCGTGATATCGCGACACTTTTTCTCCTTAGCTCTTTCTCTTGCCTTCGGGTCGTGAAAACCCGACATGTCGTGATATCACGACACTTTTTCTCCTTAGCTCTTTCTCTTGCCTTCGGGTCATGAAAACCCGACATGTCATGATATCACGACACTTTTTCTCCTTAGCTCTTTCTCTTGCCTTCGGGTCGTGAAAACCTGACATGTCGTGATATCGTGACACTTTTTCTCTTGGACTCTCTCTCTTGCAATATGTCAAAATTTCTTTGACTCTCTCTCTTGCAATATGTCATGAAATCGTGACACTTTTTCTTTTGGACTCTCTCTCCTGCAATATGTCGCGAAATCGTGACACTTTTTCGTCCGTACAAACTTCCTTGCAATATGTCACGAAATCGTGACACTTTTTTGTCCGTACAATCTCTCTTGCAATATGTCGCGAAATCGTGACACTTTTTCTACTTGCCTTTCTCTCTTCCAATATGTCATGAAATCATGACACTTTTTCTTGCTTGCGCTTTCTCTCCGAACATGTCATGAAATCGTGACAGTTTTGCTTGCTTGCTCTTTCTCTCCGAACATGTCACGAAATCATGACAGTTTTGCTTGCTTGCGCTTTCTCTCCGAACATGTCACGAAATCGTGACAGTTTTGCTTGCTTGCGCTTTCTCTCCGAACATGTCACGATATCGCGATAGTTTTTCTTTCTTCTCAACATGTCACGATATCATGACAGTTTTTCTTTCTTCTCAACATGTCGTGATATCACGACAATTTTTCTTTCTTGCTCAACATGTCGCGATATCGCGACAGTTTTCTTCCTTGTGATTTTCTTTTGATTTTTAGTATATGGGCCACTTCTATCTTTTGGAAAACCACTGTACATACTCTGAAGAACCTCTTAACTCCCGTCCACTGCATCAACCGATCTGTCTGACTATGTTGACAACAATGACAATACTGTTCCTGCACCTTGCTCAACAATCTCCCCCTTTGGAATTGTTGGCAACACACATGCAATTTCCTGTAATTCTTCTCCCCCTTTGACAATAATACCAAAGGGTTGCTGTAGACTCCCCCTGAGTCCATGCACAACATTCTCAAGCACAAATTAATACAGTTAGCAAAAATTACAAACATGAGCAAAAAGATAATCAAATATATAAATGCTCCCCCTGAGAATGTGGTCCCTCACTCAGATCTATCTTCAACTGTGTTGGCTGCTGGATCTCTATCCATTGAGACTCTATCCTCTGTACTCTGTCAATAGGCTCACATAGAACCTGCTTAACAAGCTCACATAGAACTTGTCCAATGCTGAATAACAAGCTCACACAGAACTTGTCCGAATCTACTCTAGTAAGCTCACCAAGAACTTGCCCAAATCTGCTCTAGAAATCTGTCCCAATACTGTCCTCAAATATTTCCCAAAGGCCTTCTCAAAGGCTCAATCAATCATGCTCAAGTAGTACTCAAAATGAACTCAACAATGAATGGCAATCTCAAATCAAATCAACTCAACCAATCATCACAAGGGACAACTCTCTCTCACACAACCCTAGTCCAAGTATGTATCAACCAACTCAAACATTTCCAACAATGCTCAACCACAAATATCACATAACAATGATACTCATGTTCTTTTCTAACTCAAGTTCTTTCACAACCAATGGGCTTCAACCACTATGCTTATAACTCGTTCCCTACCTTCATCAACTATTAACATCGGCAATCTCCACAATTTTCTTTAGCCTCTTGACTGCCACCTCCTCTGTGACTAACGACTTTGCCTCGCATCCGTTGTGCAGCTCAATGTCTCTGGTTTCTAATGGCTGCCATGAATGTTTTCATCGTCTATGCAGGTATTGATAGTGGACCGTTATATCTAGCATTGGAACCTCAATCTACGCGCAGTCATCAACTCTCGATATTCTGCTTCTTGCTAGGGCATATGTCAGGGCTACTCAATGTCTTAGACGAACGTTCTTCGGAGCATTTCTCCTCGCTGCGATCAAGGGATTCCTCGGGCAATATCTCGCATTTCTCAAATAATGCAAGACTTTCTTAGTTGCATAGGCATCTTGTCCTCCTTGACGCTTCACCACCCGGGCGCTATTTTCTCAACGTCTCTGCCTTGCATGTGCCACTTGGCACTCTTGACCAACTGGGTGCTAGTACCACTGTTTGCTTTGACTCTGGCATCTCTTTGACAATGGCTACTTCTTTAGAGAAAATTGATGCTCTCTTATACCAAATGATGTGATGTATTTTTGGTTAAGAAACGCACGCCTTCCCATTCACAACATGGATTCTATTTTATCTGTAGATTGGGAATGTTACAGGCTTCAAAACAAGCACCTGCCAGCTTATGCTTCCATGACACGTCGACCTGTGCTGCATGTTCTATCTCAGATAACGCCTATCAACTGCTGCATCGAAAACTTAGTTGTTCACCATGTTGTTCTGCTGAAGCACATCAGTTTGATACTCTCTCCACACACATCTACAGGAACTGAAACACATTTTGACAACTATACGACAACTCCCCGACTACTTTCTTTTCATCCTCAGATAACCACACAAATACATAGGAGCATTAAAATAAAACTTTAACATTGCTCCCCCTGAGGATGTGCTACCTGGAGCCGCTTAGTGCAATAGAGGAGTAATCTCCTTCAGTCCAAGGAGACACGATTTCCTCTCTTCTTTCTTTCTCCAATATTTCTTGAACTTAGGCCGAAGGTTTTCAACTGCATCCCTATTTTGAACCTTTTCGTGAACTTGAACATTTCTCTTGGGTGGTTGTCTCTTGTACATCCTTGATGGATGATTATTTTCCTTTCTTTGATGCACATGATTTCTTCCCTGTCTGTGTTGCATTCTTTGCGTCCGATGAAATCTACTGTCTTGCCTTAGATTAGATACAAAAGTTCTTGGACAAGACCTTGCTATGTGCCCATGACCATTACATTTAAAACATTGCACATGGTGTTCAACCGGAATAACGAGATGTATTTCTACCAAGCATAACTCTTTGATCTATTATTCAATCCACAATAAATTGCCTTGTGACCATAATGGTTGCATCTAAAACAATAGCCATTAAAAGCATTATTATGAATAAAGTGAGAGTGATAGAACCTCTTTTGTTGTGGTTGCTTTGTTGTAGATCTCCTTTGAGATTTTCTTCCTTTTGAGGATTCAACTTCAAGCTTTTCTTGCTTTGATCCTTCAGCAGTGGATTTCTTCTTCTCTGTAGCTTTAGAAGATGAAGGTTGTTCAGCTTCACATCCAAGACCAAGCTTACACATGGGGCTTCTTTGTTGCCTTATCATTTTATCTAGTAGCTCTGTGCTCTTCTCAAATTTGAGATTTGTATTGGCCTCTTCTAGTTGTTTCCTCAATAACACAATCTCCTCTTCTTGTTTGCAGCAAACAATCTCTTTCTCATTGATCTGTGACTTCAAGGCTTCTTCTAGTTTCTTGGCTTTATGAATTTGTAAGAAGAGATCTTCAATATTACCCTCATATTCTTCCAACTTCTTGGACAGTCTTTTGTTCTTTTTCCTTTCTAAACCCAACTCTTCAAGTGCAGCGATCAACTCACCTTCTAGATCTACTTCAACCTCTAGGTTTTCATCACATACTTGTTCTTTTTCTATTTTTTCTTCTTTGAGTGCCATATAAAGAACTTCACCTATTTCCTCTTCAGAATCCTCACTGCAGTTGTCTTCTGATGAATCGACATTCTTGGAGATGAAACTTTTCTTCTTGAAGTTGCCTTTTCTGAAATTTGTTTTGTTCTTCCAGTCACTTCTTTCTTGGTGCGATCCTTCATCACTTATGTTCTTCTCATTAAGTGGACATTTAGTTGCAAGATGCCCAATGCCTCCACAATTGAAACATTTAAACGGTAACTTACCTCTGTATTTTCCTTTTCCCATTTTTAGTTTTCGAACAAAGTTTGCTTCCGTTTCATCTGATGTCTCTTCTTCCTCGGATTCTTGTTTTGCTTTTATATTTTTATGTGCTTTAAAAGTAGCTTCTCTGTCTGTGGGTTTAGTTTTTCCTATTCTCATCTCATATGCAGTCAAAGAACCATGCATCTCATCCATACTAAAAGTATTTAGATCTTTAGCTTCTTCTATTGCTGAAACTTTAGAATCAAATCTTTGGGGAAGAGATCTTAGTACCTTTTTCACGACGACAACATCTTCCATTTCCTCGTCGAGTCCTCTAATCGCATTAATGATTCCATTAACTCTCAGCATGTATGCCTCTATGTTCTCATCGTCATTCATCTTTAATGCTTCGAACTGAGCTCGATGCGTTTGTAACTTGGCCTCCTTGATCTTGTCGTCTCCTTCATGAATGCTCTTTAGTTTGTCCCATATGTCTTTTGCCATTTTACAACTCATAATATTTATTAGTTCGTTGTCCATTAAACCGCACATGATAGCATTCTTTGCTTTAGAGTTATTCTCAAACAGTTTCTTATCGACAGCATCGGTTGGAGGAGTGGTGGGTATTGTGTATCCACTGTCTATTGAATCCCAAATGTCATATCCCAAAGCACAAAGATATGTCTGCATCCCGAGTTTCCAAAATGTGTAATTAGTTCCATCCAACAATGGTGCTTTGTTTGATGAGAAGCCTTCACCACCTGCCATTGCGTACTAATCCAAGATCAACCCTAGCTGATTTAGCTTGATAAGGGAAACTGGCTCTGATACCAATTGTTAGTTTCACAATGACACTGAGAGGGGGGTGAATCAGTGTGGCTCTTTAAAACTTAAAAACTTCAACTCTTAAAGCCAAAACAATGAAAACTTAAAACCACATAAAGCAAATATAACAAGAGAGCATCACACAACACAAGATGTACCGAGGTTCACCGGTTTTGGCTACTCCTCAAAAATTGACTGTTTGGACTCCCATCCAAATCCAGCCTTTGCAAAATATCAATTTTACAATCAATTTACCAAGCACCCACTGGAAGGAGCACCAACCCCTGATTTATCTGCACCAACAGAAAGGAGCACCAACCCCTAATTTATCTGCACCAACAGAAAGGAGCACCAACCCCTAATTTATCTGCACCAACAGAAAGGAGCACCAACCCCTGATTTATCTGCACCAACAGAAAGGAGCACCAACCCCTAATTCCAAGCACCAACTTGGACTGCAATTTTGAAACTATAAGATTGACATAAAAATGCCTCTGCTTTATACAAGACCCTGACTGGTCTATTGCTAACCCAACCTCTCTCACTATTCACCAAAACATCACACACACTTAAGGCTCTACTTACTGCACTTTTATAGCCCTCTTACAACCCTCTTGCTGCGCTTCTTACTACATTCTTATGGCTCTCATGGCTCTGCCTAATGCTCTCTTACGACACTCTTCCAACCCTCTTTTTGCAGCACTTTCACCCTATTTCAGCAGCACTTTAATTCTCCACGCAGACCTCCTTTTATAACAAAATTTTGATTCTATTTTTAACTTCCATATTTTCACATGCAACTTATTAATAGAAACTTCTATATGTAACTCCTTTATCTCACAGTATTCTCTCATGCATCCTATTAATAGTTATGGCTCTAGTTTGGTCTTCGACTGATGACTTTCAGTTTAACCACCGCTCGATGATTACACTCCAGTAATCGGCCTTGTAATTGTCGTTCTGACTTCAGTTCACTGTTCTTATTTTAGCTGCATGATTTTTCTCTCAGAATTGCACCTGTAACTGACGTACTGACTTTAGTTAACTCTTCTTATTTTAGTTGCATGATTTTCTTCTACAACTGCACCTGTAACTGCCGTATAACTTCAGTTAACTCTTCTTATTTTAGCTGCATGTTTTTCTTCTACAACGGCCCTTGTAACTGCCATAGAACTTCAGTTAACTGTCACATATCTTATTTCGGCTGGGTTCTCTTCTTAGCTCACGCCAAAGTGACCTATCACGAAATCGTGACACTTCTACCTCTTTGTCCTCTTCTCGGCTTTCGCCCATGAAAACACAACATGTCGCGATATCGCGACACTTTCGCCTCCTTGCTACTCTTCTTGGCTTCAACCCACGAAAACACAACATGTCACGATATCGTGACACTTTCGCCTCCTTGCTACTCTTCTTGGCTTCAACCCGTGAAAACACAACATGTCACGATATCGCGACACTTTCGCCTCCTTGCTACTCTTCTTGGCTTCAACCCATGAAAACACAACATGTCGCGATATCGCGACACTTTCGCCTCCTTGCTACTCTTCTTGGCTTCAACCCGCGAAAACACAACATGTCACGATATCGCGACACTTTCGCCTCCTTGCTACTCTTCTTGGCTTCAACCACACATGTCGCGATATCGTGACACTTTCGCCTCCTTGCTCTCTCTCTTCTTCAACTCTGAAAACTACATGTCACGATATCGTGACACTTTCCCTCCTTTGCTCTTTCTTGCTTCCGAAACTCACATGTCCGATATCGCGACACTTTTGTCTCTTTCTTTCTCTCTCCTCCTTAAGTCATGAAAATCTGACATGTCACGATATCGTGACACTTTTTCTCCTTTGCTCTTTCTCTTGCCTTCGGTTCACGAAAACCCGACATGTCGCGATATCGCGACACTTTTTCTCCTTAGCTCTTTCTCTTGCCTTCGGGTCGCAAAAACCTGACATCTTTTTCTCCTTAGCTCTTTCTCTTGCCTTCGGGTCACGAAACCCGACATGTCGCGATATCGCGACACTTTTTCTCCTTAGCTCTTTCTCTTGCCTTCGGGTCATGAAAACCCGACATGTCGCGATATCATGACACTTTTTCTCTCGGACTCTCTCTCTTGCAACATGTCATGAAATCATGACACTTTTTCTCTTGGACTCTCTCTCCTGCAACATGTCATGAAATCGTGACACTTTTTCTCTCGGACTCTCTCTCTTGCAATATGTCATGAAATCGCGACACTTTTTCGTCCATACAAACTTCCTTGCAATATGTCACGAAATCATGACACTTTTTTGTCCGTACAATCTCTCTTGCAATATGTCACGAAATCATGACACTTTTTCTACTTGCCTTTCTCTCTTCCAACATGTCACGAAATCATGACACTTTTTCTTGCTTGCGCTTTCTCTCCGAACATGTCGTGAAATCGTGACAGTTTTGCTTGCTTGCGCTTTCTCTCCGAACATGTCACGAAATCGTGACAGTTTTGCTTGCTTGCGCTTTCTCTCCGAACATGTCACGAAATCGTGATAGTTTTGCTTGCTTGCGCTTTCTCTCCGAACATGTCGCGATATCGCGATAGTTTTTCTTTCTTCTCAACATGTCGCGATATCGCGACAGTTTTTCTTTCTTGCTCAACATGTCGCGATATCGCGATAGTTTTTCTTTCTTGCTCAACATGTCGCGATATCGCGACAGTTTTCTTCCTTGTGATTTTCTTTTGATTTTTAGTATATGGGCCACTTCTATCTTTTGGAAAACCACTGTACATACTCTGAAGAACCTCTTAACTCCTGTCCACTGCATCAACCGACCTGTCTGACTGTGTTGACAACAATGACAATACTATTCCTGCACCTTGCTCAACAAGAAGTTAGTGGAAGAAGAGAAATCTCCAGGCATCGTTAACATGATGACCGAGGAATTTGGAGAAGTTGACTTGATGGAAGAAGCGCTTGGGTGAACTTCACATCAAAGATGAATTTTCACTCATGGATTTTAATGCAATGGTTGAAACAGACATTGGCTATTATACTGTGACCAAACTAGAGCAGATTGAAGAAAAGGTCCCTAACTCCCCAGAACATGTTGCAGATCAATTATAGAAGTTATATTTTGATGGCGCTAGATGCAAGAATGGTGTAGGGGACAATATTTTTTTGATTTCACCTGCAGGATTACAAATAACTTATTATTACAAGATCACTTGGAGTTGCTCAAATATTGCAGTCAAATATGAGGTATTGTGTCTCGGATAAAAAAAGGCTAAAAAGTTGGGCATTAAATAATTGCAAATTTTTTGTGACTTCAAACTCATTGTCAATCAAACCATAAATAAATGTGTGTCTAAGCAGCATTACCTGAAAGCCTATCGCAAAAAAGTGTGGGATTTGTTTGAGTCTTTCATGACCTTGAACATTTAGGTAATTTTTCGAGAGCAAAACAAACATGCAGATATTTTAGCCTCTTGGCATGAATTATTCTCCCATGAAGAAAATAGTCAGAAAACCCAAGATTTTCAGGGTGATCTATAGACCCTTAGTCCTTGAAAAGAAAATCTATTGGCAAGTATTCGACAATGACGAGCAAATAGTCAATTTTATAATCAAGAAAACCGCAAGTGCGAATGATAGAAAGCTTGTTGAAGAAGATATAGAGGGGATGATACAATTGAAGAACAATAATATTCCTAGGGGACTTATTTCATTGGAAATTTTATTTGATAAAAATGATATGATCGAGAAGCACATAATCAAGGTAGATGCGAAGGAGTATAAGGAGATGCGGCTAGAACCTGAGAAGATCATCAAAATTAAAACTGATTGCATGTCGAAAGAGTTGGAAGATATTAAGAACTTATGCTATGAGTACCTTGACATTGTTGCACGGAGCTATCAGGATTTGAAGAGATATGACAAGAACATGATCCAACACACCATTGAGCTACAAGAGGGAGTAAAACCTTTTTGGAAGAAACAACGGTCCATCAATCCCAAGATATAAGTACTTATGAAGGTGGAACTGCTGAAGATACTAGAGGCAAATATAATCTACCCAATTAAAAACTCAACATGGGTGGCAAACCTGGTGCTAGTACGAAAGAAGAACAGAGACATTCAATTGTGTGTTTATTTTTTCAACCTGAACCAGGTATCACTAAAGGATCATTACCCTCTATCGCAGATTGATCAAATCCTCCATGGAGTTGGTAGTGCACAGAGATTTTCATTGTTATATGGTTTCTCTAGTTATAATTAGATATGGGTGAAGGATGAAGACCAACATAAAATGATATTCACTACAAAGTGGGGCATGTTTGCCTATCAAAGGATGCCATTTGGACTCTCAAATGCTGGTGTTACCTTTTAGAGGGCCATGGATATCACTTTCAGTGAGTTATTGAATAGAATCATTGTAATATATCTTGATGATATGACTATGTTTTCGCATCATAGAAAAGATCACATTTCTCATTTGAGGACAGTGTTCGAGAAATACCATGAGTTTGAGATTTCTATTAATTTATATTAATCCAAAGAATTCAATATTTGTTGTCAAAGAAGGGAAATTTTTGGGTCATGTGATCTCACAAGAAGGGTTGGCAATTGATCCCACGAGAGCTGAGGTGCTCCTGAAGCTACCATTACCTGCCAAAAAAAAGGATCTATAATATTTATTTGGCCAAATAAATTTCATTCGCAAGTTTATTGATGATTTTGCTCAGGTGGTGAAACCCATGACTAATATTTTAAAAAAGAATATCGATTTTAAATGGATAGAAGCCAGAAGATGAGCTTTTTAGGAAATCAAGAAAATAATTATCCAAGCTCCAGTTTGATCAATCCTGATTATTCAAAATATTTCATTCTCTATGTGGTGGGTGAGCAAGACAGTTATGCTACAGTATTGACGTGAAATCAAGAATATGGGGATGAAAATCCCATTGCCCTTCTAAGCCATGTCATTGCGTCTCACTAGGAGAAATACAATTTCATCAAAAAATAGGTGTATGCAATGATGAAATCGTTGAAGATGTTCTGGTATTTTATCTCGTAGAGTAAGACGATTATTTATGTTATACACCCTGATGTCTGAAACTTCATTCTCCAGGGAGAACTAGGCGACAAAAGAGTAGGTTGGGTCTCAAAAATTCAAGATTATGACGTGGAGATCAAACCGACCAAGCTAGTTCATGGACGAGCTCTCTGTCAGGAATTGGCCAAAAGTGGAGCGTCAGAATCATTGGCTATGATGCAATAAGAAGAGGTTGGTGAAAGCATTTGTTTAAATAATACTACAAACAATCATGACTGGATATAGGAGCTTATTGACTTCTTTACTTCTAGGAAGTGTCCACCACACCTTGATGCTTCACATCATCAGAGGTTCAGGTTGCAAGCATTCATATATGTTCTGTTGCCTAATGGGATATTTCATAAGAATATTGATGGAGTTCTCCTCAGATGCGTGAAGGAGTCAAAAAAGGAAAAAATATTGGAAGAATTTCATTCTGGTCTCTTTGGTGGCCATTATGTAGGAAGACCTATGGATTTGAAAATCATCCAAGCTGGTTAATTTTGGCCTACTTTGTTCTCCGATGCTCATAAAGTAAGTCAACACTATGATAACTATCAACGGTACGTTGATAGGACCATGAAAGGAGCACTACCCCTACACCCAATTCAAGTAGAAGCATCCTTTCAGCAATGGGTATAGACTTCATTGAAGTCATCGATCCACATTCCTTCGTAGAACATAAGTACATTTTGATGGCGACTAATTATTTCACCAGGTGGATAAAGACTATTCCTACCAAAAAGGTAGATCAGGCAACTATCATTTCTTTCTTGGAGGGACTCATCATCCATTTTGGTGTCCCAAATTCTATTGTGATAGATAATGGAACTCCATTTATTGGAGCCAAAATTACTGAATTCGCCAGCAAGTATAGGATTTATCTCAAGAAATCATCCAATTACTACCCATAAGGGAATGGCTTGGCCGAATCTACCAATAAAAACTTACTACGAATTTTAAAAAGGACACTCAAAAATAATAAAAGGAGTTGACACCTGTTGTTGAACCAGGCTCTTTGGGAAGATCGTATATCTATAAAAAAATCTATTAAAACTTATATGTATGGTTTGGTGTATGGGAAAGAAGCAATATTTTTGTAGGCCAAACACAGGTTAATTTTATTCCTATTTTGTCACTGCCCGTGCATTTAAATTGTCAACCCAGGGAGCTTCGTAAACTTTAGAAGTGTCTCATACAAGATCACTACAATACTCACTTTGGGATGAGTCTGACTAATTCTATCATTAGGGGGTTTAAAAGATCAACGATCACTCATCCACACCACAATAATTTACGTATGAATAATTAAATTCTTAGGAAGTAAATATTCATACGTGCATCTTTAACTAGATATGAAAATAATTTCACTATGGCAATGAAAATAATAGTACAGGAAAAAAACCAGTGTTCCATGGGGACGCGTCCCCCCCTGAGGGACACATCCCCTCATTTCCCATGTCCCCCATCATGGGGGGACGATAAGGGAGACATTTCCCCCTATCCCCCTTTTTGGGGGATGGCTGGGAAACGTCACCGGGACGGCTGAGGCCTGTAGCCTCCCATATCTAGGATGTCCCCCTTTTTGGGGCATCCCTGGGGACGCCCAGCCGTCCCCGAGGATGGTTGGGCCCCATGGGGGACGCTCGGACCATCCCAGGGGATGACTGGGCATCCTTGGGGACGATCTGAGCATCCCCCATGGGGCCCGACCATCCCTAAGGATGCCCAACCATCCTCGGGGATGGTCTGAGCGTCCCCCATGGGGCCCAACCGTCCCCCACGGTTGGGCGTCCTCACCCAAGGGGGAAAAAAAAAATTAACTTAAAAAAATGTAAGGGGTGGGACCCATTTTGAGTCTCACCCCCATCAAACCCTAAACCTAACAAAACAAGGAGTGAAAATAGAAGACTTCACTTATTTCCACAACAGTATGAAAAACTCTTTCTACACAGGTTTTTTCCATCTCAACATGAATGGTAAACAAATAATTTAACCAAGGATAGTACCTGGCTCTATTTGTAACAAAACCCTAGATGTTCTTGGCAGAATTTGCACAAGATTTCTCTATTCACTATCTCGCTTCCTCTTTTTTTTGTCGATGTCCCATACCTCCGAGGGTTTACTGTTATAAGACCAAAAATGGTGCATTTCTAGCACCAAATCCATCTCATTCCATGTACCCCTCTCATTTTAATCAAAATCCACAAATGGGTTTTGCAAGAAGTCAGCAAAATCATAGGTTTGATTAGGGCATGGCTTCCATGAGGCAGTGCCATTGCATCCTCTTACTAGTTTGTAGTGATGGTTCAGACCTCCACTCTCTCTTTCACAAAAACTTAGGGTTCCAATATGAATGCGTGCAAGAAAAGAGTTGCTTTATATTTATTTGTATAAGGTTAGCCCTAATTTGGTTCTTGCCCCTTACTTAAAATCAAACTTTCAGGATTACAAAATTTTCCCACCAAAGCCAATACTAAACTAATTCACTTGTGGGGTCTAATCCCCAAGGACCTATGGTAAGGGTCTTTGGAATTATGCTATAATGCCATCATTACAAGACTAAAAGGAGGTTTATTTAAACAATACCAATTATTTTGGTATAGTGAATGAAAATTTGAACAGTTAGTGACTGAATTTTTTAAAAAATGACAGTATTTGTTTGAACATTGGTGGCTGAAAAAATGATGACTGTTATTACTTAAAATGATGACTGTTTGAACATTGTTTGCACTTGATATCCTTGGATAAACCTTCAAGTTATAGTTGTTGAACTTGAAATAATTAAATGGCTGCAAATTAGTAACTAATATGAATATGAAAATGTTAAATGACTCAATTATGACTGCACTTATGTGTTAGTAACTACTATGAATATGAATGGATGCACTTACATAATTGATTAGTAATATGAAATATCATTTTGGTTGGGTGTAGAATTCTGAATGTGTAGATTATTCTAAATTTCTAAAAAATTTCAATTTTTATAGTATTATACTAGCTGTCCCCCCCAGTCGTCCCCGAGATGTCCCCTAAAATCGGCTTGTCGTCCCCCACTGTCCCCGTCCTCCCGTCCCCCCGTCCCCTAGGCTCGTGGAACCTTGAAAAAAACATATGAAAGTAGGAAATTAATCTAATAAAGCACAAGTAAAAGGGAAGGAATACTGGCTTGGAGTGGGCCTAGGCTCCAGTAGCTCCCTTCCAACTGAACATGCAATTAGGAACTCTCAAAATTTATTATGATTGCAAAAGAATTAATACAATGCTTCTATCTCCTTAGAATGATAAATGTATTCTAAATCTAGATATCTATCAGAGAGGTTTGTGTGTGTTTATATAGCACACACACATATATTCTATTACAAGGAAGTTATAACAACAGTTAAGTCCATACTAAACTGGGATAGTTTGGTAAACGTAATCGACATCTGCTAAAAATAGGCATTGTTCCTAATGGTGGTGCGTTCGCTGATTGGTTCATGCTTCGCCTGGCATAGGTAAGACATTCTTGTCCATTGGTATAATTTCCAAAATTATCTTGTGTGACGTAGAACTAGAACCGCACCAGTCAACACTACCCATGTCTCTTTATTTGGTCAACTAGCAAAAATTGGAAGCGCCTTCTCTATGAGGAAGGTGCCTTCCTCATGTGCTTTGGCAGGCGCCTTCCTTATGTGAAAGGTGCATACTAATTTTGAGAACCTTCCTCACACAGAAGGTACCTACTAAGATCGGGTGCCTTCTTCATGCGGAAGGCGCCTTGCCTTGCATGGGGTGCCTTCATTATGCGAAAGGCACCTACGTATGTCAAGCACCTTCTTTATACAGAAGGTGCCTACCTTCTCCTGGAGCCTTCCTTGAAGAGGAAGGCGCCTACCTTCTCCTGGTGCCTTCCTTGAAGAGGAAGGCACCTATTCACCATGCCTTGATCTCGAAAGAAACAGAGTGCTAGGTCCATGAAGGACCTCGACTGATCCAAATCTATAAAAACCAACTACATTTCCACAAAAACACACTAAAACACACAAATTAGATAACACACAAAATTCAATTAAATAATTACATAATAATTCATAAAAGTACATAGTTCTTATTATATTACCGCATAATAATCAATGAAACTCATACAAAATATGAACATTTTTGAGACTCATCATCCCCCATGCCTAACATATGCCATGCCCTCATGGCATCAAACTATAGGTAGCCCTTCGTACTCTTCATCATTGTCATTTTCTAGTAGATCTGGCTGTACCTGCAACCTATGATTGCTTTTTTGGGGATCGACATCGAGAGGTGCAGTATTTCTTTTTCTGTGCAGAACTGTGGTGTTGAGGTGACCAGCTTCTATTATCTGCCTTTGCTCAATTTACTGACACTGCCTATTCAGGTTTCCTACCTCAGTTGCTACTAGAGGTGGTATAGCTAACATGGTCACTACTTCCTGAAATGCAGCTTCTGCAGCCTACCATAGATCAACCAACGAAGGCCTAACAACTATAAGAGGGATGTCATAATTTTCCCTCCTGAGAAGAACTACCTGGGCCTTGGGTAATTGGGTTGCTTTAGGTCTAAGCCCTGCATTTTATTTTGTACTGGTAATGACTTCTAATTTAGGCCCATATACCCCCCATATATCAAAATATCTTCATATTTTAGAGGGGCGTCCTCGGGATGACCCATAAATCTTCCAAAACTGATTGTCATCCACAAAATTAATGCAAATACTAGGGTCTCCCTGGACCTTCAAAGCTGATTTCCTAGCCTCCTTTGCTACCGCCATCTCTTCACATAGTTGTTCGAACCGCTTCTGCATCTCTGCTAATGGCTGCATATCCCACTCATCTTCGATTAGTTTGATGAAGGACACCTTCGCCTTCTTTTGAGCCATCATGGGCCATTTTCCTTTGGCCCTTTTAGAAAGTGCGATGGCTCGAGTAGGGGTTTCTCCTCCTTCCCGACAGGTGTCTCTTCATTGTGAGGGACTTGCTCTGATGTCCCCAAAGCTGTCCCTCCTTTCTTTGGTTGCTCTGGTACCGACCCTACAGGTCCCTTGGTCACTCTTTCCTCAAGTCTAGGGAATTCTTCCTTGACCCCTGGTTATATCTGTGGTTGCTAGTCCACACCAGGTTGTGTATCACTCAAGTCTATAACAAGGGGCTCCATTGGGATCCCTCACCCATAAATCTCAAAAATAGAGGAATTATCCCCTTATTTTGGGCTACTTTGATGAGCATCCGATTGGAATTACCCCTAAGAGAATACTCGTTTTAATGAGGTAGGGGAATTCATCGAGATCTCCATTGCCCAGTCGGTTTTAGTGGACACATCTCTCTTCTCTGTCTCCTTGGCATGAAATTGTCATTTCTTGTCCTGTAGCTGTTGGACCAGCTGCTCAAGCTAAGATATCCTTTGTGGTTGCTCCTCCAATTCCTCCCAGTGCATCGTCTGGCAGTTCTCCAAAATTTTTTGGGCCATCCAACACTCGGTTTGCCGTTCTAGGGCTGTGTCAACTTGCTGATTAATGCCCCCAGAAGTCCTTGCATCCTACGAATTTTGACTTATTAATTCTTGGAGGGTCTGGGCTACAAGACCAACCTCTGGGTCATATTATTTCTCCTATGATGATAGGAGCAGATATCACAGATGCCTTCTCCTGGGAATTGGTTCCAATTGTCATAATTGGGTTTCATCACTGGTGAGCTGTGCCCCTTCCTTTGTGAAATCGGGTAATGGTGATTGCCCTCTTTCCTCTACAAAATTGGGCAATGGTAATTACCCTCTGTATTCTACCTCCTCTGTAAGGCTTTCTTCATATTGCCCTTTCCCGATGGTAGAATCTTCTTGTCCTTCCTGACTATCATATTCCTCTATATTGGAGTCTTCATTTTGTGCTTCTATGTGGCGAACTAGTGTTGATATCAACTCGTGGTGGGCCAAGGCGAAAGGTGTACCCCTATGGTATCAAGCCGCTTCATCCTTCAAGGCATTTGCCAAGTAGAAGGGCACGTTGATTTTTCTTCCATGCATCAGGTGATTTAAAAACTACACATGATTAACGTGCAGATGGGAATATTTCCTATGCATGTGAAGAATCGAGCAACCTACTTGAACATCTTGATGAGGGTCGTTGATCATTCATCATTTAATCATTATGTGTGTCAATCCAGGGCGGTGTCCAGAGGCTATATACGATAGGAGGTGTTACAGATTGCGGGTTCAGTTTATTCAAGAACAGGTTTTATTGGTGGATCAGTTAGCATTTTGGGGGTTTTGTTGTGACCTTTAACTCCTAAGAAATGAAATGAACTCCTATTTACTTTTGTAGAAATAGAATTGCAGGAAATGAAATGACAGAATCTGAAAATTGCAGAAAATGAAATGTTGCTAAATTGAAATGACAGAAAAATAAAGTGCAGAATTTAGAACACACACACTCTTGCATGGAAGTAAATCAACTAGATAATATCAAAATAGAATTTTAACTACTGCAAAACTGAATCAACAAAAACTGCCAATATTGCAAAATGACAAGATATCTGGAAATTGTTGTGTACTGCAAAATTGAACCAATAATGACTGTAAAACTGCAAGATGACAAAATATCTGGGAATTGCTGTAAATACAAAGAAATGCTATCCACTACTGAAATTTGTATTGAAAACTACTAAAGAAATGCAAACCGGCGAGTCTCGCTAACCTGCTGCAGCAAGAATTCAACAAGAAATTCTATCAGAAATCGCCTTCCTCTGGCTCGCAAGTGGGCCCTTGCTTCCAAAACCAGAAGAAGGTGAGGAGCTATGCTAAGAAGATCTAGCTATTACTCATAAACCTCAACATGCCAATTGAAAACTGAAGATATTGCACCTTTTTATTCAATCTAAAAATGCATTACAGTAATGCAGGAAAAACCTGCAAATTATTGTTCTGCTACAGGAAAACTTTACTCTATCCTAATTTTGGTACTCTCTTGCCTATCTATCTATATTTCTATCTATATCTATATATCTATATATGCTCGACCATATGGGAGCTTTATTATTTATAAGATAACACTGATATGCTTGGTTCCTGCTTTGCAGGGATTTACATAACTGTTTTCCTAGACTGCAGGATTTTACTTTGTCCAAACTTTATCCATTCATTATTGTTGGGCTGCATCTATTGAGGAAATCACGTTAATATGAGTTGGGACAACCTCCTGGTCAATTTCCAATACTTTCCTCCATCGTTTTATCACTTTTTGACCACCTTCAGTTGTTCTCGCTATTCCCTATTCCTGCGTCGCTTATTCCTGCACTGCTCCGAAACAACAGGCAGGTGACCATTTGTTGCTGATCTATGGTCCAAACGCGTAGGAAGTAACGTGTTGACTTCTCCACTCTCCTTTCACACCCTTCTGCATCGGTGGCATGTGCTGGAGTGACTAATTCCAAGCCCTGTTGTATATGTACAGCTGGCTGGAACTGTCACAGTTACAGCCTGTTTTCCTGCACAGTCAGCTACAGTGACGAATTCTTGGTGCCCTTTTCCATTTGAATTAGTTTAACCAAAGGAACACCATATTACCAAGCATCAGATATTCAAACAAGTTCTAAATTGCTATAACACTACTGATTAACTGAAAAACAGGTGAAATTGCAGTAAAAACAGTAAAACAGAGCATATGCACTTTGTCATTCCAGAATTTGCAAACATCATTATATAATGCATTTTTCCATAATTAACATAAAAATCATAGTAAAAAGGGTAAGTCAAATGGTCAAAAATGTATCAAAAAGTGTTCATAGATGAGGCAATTCCTGGCCTCATCATTCCCCCCAACTTATGGTAATGCATGTCCTCATGCATTTTGTACAATGACAGCAGCACATAGATCCAGGTCTAGACATCTTTCATGAAATTTGAGTAATGCACCACCAATTTTATAGAATCCACTGACTGCCTTGATGGATTGAAACCACTGTTGGAAGTGCTCATCAGGCTGTGGGTCAGTATCAAAGAAGTAGGGAACAGGAGTAATAATTATGGGCATCCTAAACCTCAGACCTATCCAAAGCTCCTTGATTTCTGATATAATTAGGACAATGCCTTCTGCCCTTCTCCTTGACCACAACAAATTGGTGGGAGAAATTGGCTCTCTTTTCTGGAGAGAGATAGATAACTCACCCCATCTATTTTTACAAGCTGCCACAACATCATCAAAGAAATCTGCACAAAAATTTTGAAACTGGATTATACATTTCTGAAGGTTCCCTAAATAGAGTTGTTTCATTCTGACATCCCTCATGAATGTATAATGATCATTTGTACAATATCTGTGATTTAGGGGAGCAGGTCTGATAAGCAAAACAACCTGTGATTCCAATTCCTTGGTGAACTTCTTTTCTATGTCCCAGTAAATCTGATTTTGTAGAGTGGACATGAAAGCTCTAAGCTGTAAATCACCTGTATAAATGTGAGGCAAAAACATACTTTCTATGGGCAAAAAGAAATTATGCAAGAATAACTCACATAACAGGTTTTGTTGCTCTATTGGACTCTGCATAAATGCCTCTATGAATTCTTCAGGAGTGTTCAACTGATGAGGCAGCTCAGAAGCAAGTCTCATGATTTGCCAGCGAAGGTATCTCTCCTTGAGTAGGAGGCTATAAAATCTAGGTGGTCTTCTACACTGTATTGCATATTCTGCAATCTGGCATACATCCTTCACCTGTGTTTTTAACCTATTCACCTCTGTTTCCTTCTCTGCTACTTTGGTTGCTTCAGAGTTTAAAGTGGCAATCTTGCCCTCTAACTGGTGACACTGAGTCATCCAATATGCCAGGTCTTCATTGTACTTAGTTAAAGGCACTGTGTCTGGGGGTCTTACAATAGGTTGCATTTGTGCTACTATATTCACTTGTACACCAACTTCCACAGTTGGTATTACAACAGGAAAATCAGTTTGTGTTCCTTGTTCTGTTGTAATAGCAATGAGAGGAGAGGGTGTGGATACCTGATCTTGTGCTGCAACTTCTTGTTCCTCTACAGAAGGTGTCTGTGTTTCCTTGCTAAAGTGCAGTAGAAATTCTTGATGGACTCTCATCATCAGATATTGCCATTTCTGCTTCTTCTCTGTCAGGTGATCTCTATGCAGGTGCTATGTTTGCCTCAGAATGTTCAGCTAAGTCTAAGAGAATCTGGGCCCATTCATCCTGTGATGCTTCTGGTACCTCTGTAGACTGATATTCCAGTTGAAACAACTGGTTCTGCAACTCTTGAATTTTTTGCTGAAGCAGATCAATTTGTTGATCCTTTTGTTTTATGGTCTCTTCAGCTTGCTCAATCCATTGGGTCTGAGTTTTAACAACACTCTTTGCAGCATGCAATTGAGTGTGGATATCAATTTCCTCTTCGGACTCAGATTCAAAATACTGTTCAGAATCAACATCCATTAAAACATTCATATCACCCTCAACTATTTCAGAATCATATTTTAGCGGCTCCTCAGAATCAGAGTCAGAATAATCAACTAATGGACATACAGGGCTTATTGAAGTTTCATCCATAGTTGTATCCAGCTCCATAGTCTGTATACCTATGTCTGTCATTTCTATTTCAATATTTGGTTCCTGTGCATCCTCTGTTCTGGTTTCTCCTTCACTTGGGTTTGTGATATCTATTAGGTCTTCTGGCAGGGTTTTAGTTTTCTGAAGTCTAGCAGACCTTCTTAACCCTGTAGACCCTGGATACTTCTTAGCAGGTGGATGTTCTGTAGCAACTACAGATGTTGCTACTATTTTAGGAGCAGATTTCGAAGCATGTTCACTTGCACTTCCCATTTCTCCGTTGGATTGTACCGTATCTGCAAATGTTACCCTTTTTCTCTTTAACTGGGAACCAGATGTGGATGCCTGTTATTTTTGAGTTCTTGAAGATGGGGGACCATCTGGAGAGGGGGAAATTCTAATTTCAGAGGGTTCTGGTCTAGGGTTTCCTATAGATTCTTCCTCTACTTCTTCTTCCTCTTCCTCTTCCTCTGCTTCCTCTTCCTCTGCTTCCCCTTCCTCTGATGCAGGATTAGAGTCATTTGTTTCTGCCCAAGGGGCAAAGAAACGGTCAAAATTTCTAGGGTTGCCCCTAAAGTGATACTGACAAATCAATTTGATGAGCCCATGATGCTTAGGGCTTCCTTTCCCTACTTGGTATTTGCTGGCCATAGCCTTTAACTCCTGAAAAAGGTATAAGGGCACATTAACCCTACATTCTGGTTTAACTGCTCCATGGCGCAGATGGTTGAGGATACGAAGGTGTGGGCCAGATACAATAGGAAATTGGCCATCACAAGTGATATACCTCATCACCCACATTGCAACTTCATTCCAAGGGACTGGAAAACTAAGTCTTTTGACCCCCTTACAAACATTTCTACGTATTAAAAACTCAATTTCGCCATCCCCTTCTTTCGTAAACTGATTAACTAGGTTATTCAAAATATTGCGCCCAGTTTTTACAATCTGCAAGCCTTGAAGAGGTAATTCAGTGACTTGGCTGAGTATTTTGGGAGTTACCTGGATAGTCATCCCATTAATGTGCACTCGATTGTTGCGGAAGGTGCATGCGAATTCTACCGCCAAGCCCTCGGAATAGCCATCAAATTTGTGCAGGAATGGCAAAAATCCTCCATCAACGAATATTTGCAGGGATGCAGGGTCACTTTCTAGGTAACTAATGTTTTCAGGTTTGGCTCTGATTTTCTTTCCCCCCATGGCGTAATTTCCTGCCTTCTATTCTGTAGTTTCTATAAATTGGCAAAAAGTATGAGCGTGCGTCTGGTTTAGGGTTTCAATCATCGTAGCAGGAATAATAGCAGCGCAGGAACTGCTTCGAAACTTGTAGCATAATGACATGGCAATGCATGTGAAGTTATCACCCGTACCTTCACTCATTTTTGTTTGGACGATAGCTGTCACATGCAACCGTGAGTCGGTGACTTGTCTTTTCCTTTTAAACCAATGAACTCACCGCAGGCCACGTGTCATAACTAGTTTTTACACATAATTTCATTCCTACGCTTAGTGATTTATTCCTGCGCTCTGGGATATAAATAGTTTATTCCTATGCTTGTTAAATCATTCTTGCGCTCTGGGATATAAACAGTTTATTCCTGCGCATTATGGATTATTCCTGCGCTTTGGAATATAACAGGTTATTCCTGCGCTTTCCTTATTCCAGCGCACTTCTATTTTTTCATTCTCAGAGCAGAATTAGGCAGAGGCATTATGGACAAGGACTTTTCATTTTTGATTCCCCCTTTTTACATGCTTTTATATTAATCAAGGATATTTACACTATATACTAATGATTTACATTATTCAAAGAATGAAAAAGACACATACCTGTTATAACCATTTTATCTACATTTCGAGGTGCTCCTGCTGAGATTTCCAGCTAATCAATCTTTGAACTTAGGTAGGTGCAATCTGAAAATAGATGAAACCATGGTCATGAGACAAGACCGAACAATGATAGTGAAACCAACTAGGTAAACATGCCGAAAAACCGGTTTTCATGTAAACCCTAACTCAGGAGTGCCTCAAAGAGGTTTTCACTTCCTGAATTTTTTATTTGTTTTTTTTTTTTTTTCAAAATCAAATTCTTGTGTCAATCTGCTGAATTCAGTATGGAAGAAGTATTTTCTTCCCAAATGTGTACATTCAAACTTTCCACTTGTTTGAGAAATTCTGCCTTGTTGTATGGTTTGTGGTACAAACGAAGACGATGTCCATTCACCACCAACTTGCGTTGTGAGTCATCAATAGGTGTAAGACGAACAACTCCATTGTCAAACACTTCCTCAATTTGGTAAGGTCCAAGCCATCTGGTCTGCAACTTTCCAGGGAAATCCTTGTATTGTGAATCAAACAACAAGGCCCAGTCACCTTGCTAAAATTTTTGTTGCTTTATGTGACTATCATGCCACATCTTCCATTGTGCTTGGATTATCTCCGTCTGATGTAGTGCATCCATGCGTAGTTCATCCAATGCATCAAGTTGCAGAATACGCTCTTCTTGTGCCTGTGACAGATCAATACCTACTTCCAAAGCAGTTCGAAGAGTTAGTAATTCAAACTCAATAGGCAAAAGTGGTTTTTTTCCATAGACCAATTCATAGGGCGTAAATCCAGTGGTAGATTTCCAAGTGGTATTATAAGCCCAAATAGCTTCTGGTAATTTGTCTAGCCAATTTCTTTTATGGACTGCTATGGTTTTGGTCAGAATTCGTTCTAATTCCCTATTGGTTACTTCAACTTGGCCATTGGCTTGTGGATGATAAGGTGAGGATTTTCTGTGTTTGACTTGATAGAGGTGAGTGAAGGCTTCAATAACCTTGGAAGTAAATTGGGGTCCGTGATCTGTGGTGATAGATTGTGGGGCTCCAAAACGCAAAAAAATCTGTGAATACAGAAAATCAGCAACTTTTTCTTCTCTAGCATGCTTAAAGGCACGAGCTTCTACCCATTTGGTAACATAATCAGTACATACCAAGATATGCACTTTGCCTTGGGAAGGAGGATTAATGGGTCCTACAAAATCTAAACCCCATATTTCAAATGGTTCTGTTCCTATTTGAGGTTGTAATGGCATTTCATTAGTAAAGGTAGGTTTTCCCATTCTCTGGCAGGCATCACAATGTCTAATGTACCTCTTTACATCTTTATGCAAAGATGGCCAATAATATCCGGTTCCCAAGATTTTACGAATAGTGCTTTTGACTGAATAATGCCCTCCTGATGGTTCATCATGGCATGCCCGTAGGATATCATATACTTCATCCTGGCGGATACACCTACGTAAAACATGATCAGGACTGCACTTAAACAGTAAGCCCTCTATCCATTGGAAAGAAGCACTTTGCTTGATTAACTGTTTCTTTTGTTTGGGGGTAAAGTGAAGAGGAATCTTCCCTGTAGCTAAGTAATTAGCTATGTCTGCAAACCATGGAGATTGTACAGAGACAACAAACAACTTTTCATCTGGAAAGGTATCTTCCACAACTTCCCCTGTATCTGCATTTGGTATTCTTGACAAGAAATCTGCAACTACATTAGATTTCCCAGGCTTGTTTACTATGGTAACATCAAATTCCTGCAACAGAATCAACCAACGAATAATTCTTGCACTAACCAATGGTTTATTCATCAAATATTTGATTGCGGTATGATCCGTATGGATGAATACTTGGTACCCCATGATATAGTGTCGAAATTTGTTAATAGCATAGATTACAACCAAGAATTCTTTTTCAGTGGTAGTGTAGTTTTTCTCAGCTCCTGTCAAGTTTTTACTGATATAATAGATAGCATAATGTTCCCCATTTTCAATCTGTCCTAACACAGCTCCAATAGCAGTATTGGAAGCATCAGTTTGAATATGAAAAGGTAACTCCCAATTAGGACCTCTTAATACAGGTGGAGTAGTTAATTTTTCCTTTAAGTTTTCAAAAGAAGTTTGACATTCAGGAGACCAAACAAATTCAGAATCCTTCATGAGTAGAGCAAACATAGGATTTGCTATAGTACTGAAGTTAGCAATGAATCTGCGATAAAAACCAATGTGCCCTAAGAAACTGCGTACATCAGTTTGAGTTTGTGGAGGAGGGAGGTTTTTGATGACTTCAACCTTCTTAGGATCAACCTTGATTCCAAAAGAAGAGATATGATGTCCAAGGACAATTCCTTCCTCCATCATTAAGAAGCATTTCTCAGGATTCAGAGAGAGGTGGTATGTTTCACAGTGAATCAACACTTTTTCAAGCTGTTCTAATGCATATTCAAAACTATTTCCAAACATCGTGAAATCATCCATATAAATTTCAACACTTTCATTGGTTAAATCAGAAAAAATTGCTAAAATAGCTCTCTAAAAAGTTGTTGGAGCATTACATAAACCAAAGGGTAAGACCTTGTAAGCAAAGGTTCCCCAAGGACATGTAAAGGTAGTCTTTTCCTGATCTTCTGGCGCAACTTGTATCTGGTTATACCCGTTGAAACCATCAAGAAAACAGAAAAATTTCTTTCCAGCAAGGGTATCTAATACTTGGTCTATGAATGGTAATGGGAAATGATCCTTATGTGTGGCCTTATTTAACTCCCTATAATCCACACATACTCTCATTTTACCATTTTTCTTTGGAACAATGACCAGGGGTGATACCCACTTACTGTCTGAGATTGGATAAATGAATCCAACATCTAAGAGTTTTTCAATTTCTTCTTTCACAATTTCCTTTAGAGCAGGATTCAAGCGTCTCTGAGGTTGCCTTACTGGTTTTACATTTTCTGTGTATATCCTATGTGTACATACCTCAGGATGAATGCCAATCATGTCTTTATAATTCCATGCAAAAGCCTGAACATGTCTTTGTAAGACAACAAATAATTTGGCTTCCTGGTCCTCAGTTAGCCAGCTATTAATGTTCAAAAATTTACCTGGTTGGATTTCAATTTGTTTGATCCCTGGATAGATAGAACTAGCTGCTTCATAGTTACTGATTAATGCATTTAATGGACAATGATGTGGCTGTAGAGTATGAAATACTCTAGAATCTATCTCAAAAATGATACCTGGTGGAATCAGAGGACATTTGAAGGTGTTAAGGAGATGATGATGCCATCCATGTGGTAGAATGAATGATCTTTCTTGATTAGGCATGGATGACAGAAGTTCTGAATTTTGTTCCTCCTCTTGCCACAACAACCGATGAACAAGAGTTTGATCATCAGTTAGTCCTTTCGATTGTAATGTTTCAATTAGGACAGTTTCATTCTCAAATATTTCTCTCTCAGGTGTAGTGATTTCCTCAATATGTTCTTTAACTACAACTGTAGCCAAAGTGGCAATGGTTTCCTGTTCTTCATCAGATTCAGGATACCAAATTTGTCCAAAAAATTTAGTTGAAGGTTGAGCAGGTGGATACAAATAAATTTTCTTTAGGTCAACACCATTAGAAATGGTCATTTCCCCTGACCGAAAGTCTATAAAAGCAGATTGCAGTAGCCAACCAAGGTCGTCCTAGAATGATAGGGTATCCATTGATTGATTTTCTAGGCTGCAACACTAAGAAGTCTACAGGATATTCCCAAGAAGAGACTTCAATGGCTACATCTTCTAAGATACCTTCAGGTTTAGCAACTGACCTATCTGCCATTTCCAAAACTGTGGTAGTAGGACTGAGATTCTTGAGCTGCAATTTTTGCATTGTGTCCTTAGTCATAACATTAATTGCAGCTCCAAGATCAATTAGCACATTAGGAATTTGCATTAATCCAATAGTAATTGTAACTATTGGACTATCGGGGTCACTATATTTGGGAGGAACTAGTTTCCCGGACAATAAATCAGCTAATTTGCCTTCTACCTGAACGGTTTTAGGAAAGGCCTTCTTTTTACCAGGTTTCTTGATACATAACTCCTGAATAGTTTTTTTGAGTGAAGGCACATCCCTTATTGCCTGCAACAAAGGGAGAGAAATTGACATCTTTTTAAGTTCTGTCACTAATTCTGATTCAGGGGTAGTATCAATGTGATCAAACCTTTCAGGGTATGGTAATGCTACTGGAGAAGATTCCTGCATTTTTTTTGTTACTTCATCTTTTTGTTTTTGTTGCATTGTCTCCTGATTTGGAGGTTCTTGTTTCTCACTTATTTCTTCAATGGTGGGTGGAACAGGTTCAGGTAAAACCTTCCCTGAACGTAGTTGGATGTTACTACAGTCAAGTACATGAACTGTAGTAGAGTCTTTAGACTCAGCCTCATAAACAGGGGTTGTTTGTCTGGTATTATTTGGGTTAGTCACAGGTTGAGTTGGGAGTGGAGGTTGTTTCATTGGTTGCATTTGTTGATGTTGTGTTCTTCCCTAAAAATTTGGATTAGGAGCTAGCAGCAAGTTTTGAGCTTGCCCTTGATACCTTTGTTGTCCTTGATATGGTGGATATTGTTGTCCCCATCTTTGTCCTTGTTGTGTCCATTGTGGATGAGTTGCATTCCAAGGTGGGTTCATCCATCCAGGATGTGACCAATCTGGAGGAGCTGTCCAAGGTTGGTTCCAAGGTTGTGCAGGGACTTCTGCATGTCCCCATGGCATGTTCATATTCCAAGGAGATTGTCCCCAATTTGGAAACCGAGGAGCATTGGGATATTGTGTATAGCCACCACCGGATCTCTGCCCAATAGCATTAAGTTCTTCTGTTTGGGTGCCTAAGATAGATTTTAGATGAGGCAACAAAGGACATCTATCTGTTGAATGTTCCTTGGAACAAATTCCACAAATAGAAGTTTTGTTTAAAGGGCAATCCTGCAAGGCATGCTTATTCCTGCATCTCGGGCAATAAATTGCCAAAGGTGGTGTAGAATTGGATTTTATGTTTCTCTCACCTAATGCAGAATTGAGTTGAACAAGGATATCAGTTTTTAAATTAGCCATTTCCTCCATCAACTCCTTTATGTCATTATTGCCAAAATTCCTTTTCTTTCTTCGATGGTGAGTACGGGAATAGTTTCTACATAACTCCACAATATCTTCAAGGTCAAGTTGATCTATGTCTCCTTTTCCCATTAAATCTAACACTTCCCTAGATTCATCCTGCAATCCTCTTAAGAAGATAGGCTTTAAGAAATCAGGTTCTACAGGACCACATCTCTTTTGGACAAAGGCAAAGCGATCAAGGTAATCCTCTAAACTCTCATCTTCTTCTTGCTTGATCCGAAACAACTCATCTTTTCTGTTTCGTACTCGACAATAATCCTGATATTTATGTAAAAATGCAGTCTCCATGTCATCCCAAGTACGGATTGAATTAGGTTCAAGATTACTCATAAACCATCGGAGAGCAGCATCCTTAAGCGTAGAAGGAAACAATTTCAATTTTTGATTATCATTTATGTAGTCATAAGTCTGACATAACACTTTGAATTCAAACAGAAACTGATCAGGATCTTCTGAAACAGTTCCCCTAAAAATTGGCAATATGGATGGAGAAATAGTTTTCATGGGAGCATCTAGAGTTGGATCCAACCGGATGGGATATTCAAAAGTCCTAGGAGGATCATCAGCATACCCACCTGGTGGTGGTGCTGTTGCTGCCATAGTTATTTTCTTTGAGTTTGATGTGGATGGTTCAGTCTTAAGGGAATGTTTAGCAGAAAGTGCTGCCAAAAGTTCTTGTTCTAATCTATCCAAAGCTTCAGTTGGTGAAGAAGGTATTTCTGGCAATTCTTCATCTGATCATGAAGAACGCCTTGGTGGTTCAGAACTAGTTCTGATAAACCTCCCTCTTTCGTCTCTTGGCCTATGCATTCATGCCTATTTAGTAAATAAACTGAAATACAATATTTCAAAAATTGTAACACAATTCTTGACCTGTATCACTTTTCCTAACAACATCGATTGTTCCCTGACAACGATGCCAAAAATGATGAGGGTCGTTGATCATTCATCATTTAATCATTATGTGTGTCAATCCAGGGCGGTGTCCAGAGGCTATATACGATAGGAGGTGTTACAGTTGTAGGTTCAGTTTATTCAAGAACAGGTTTTATTGGTGGATCAGTTAGCATTTGGGGGTTTTGTTGTGACCTTTAACTCCTAAGAAATGAAATGAACTCCTATTTACTTTTGCAGAAACAGAATTGCAGGAAATGAAATGACAGAATCTGAAAATTGCAGAAAATGAAATGTTGCTAAATTGAAATGACAGAAAAATAAAGTGCAGAATTTAGAACACACACACTCTTGCATGGAAGTAAATCAACTAGATAATATCAAAATAGAATTTTAACTACTGCAAAACTGAATCAACAAAAACTGCCAATATTGCAAAATGACAAGATATCTGGAAATTGTTGTGTACTGCAAAATTGAACCAATAATGACTGTAAAACTGCAAGATGACAAAATATCTAGGAATTGTTGTAAATACAAAGAAATGCTATCCACTACTGAAATCTGTATTGAAAACTACTTAAAGAAATGCAAACTGGCAAAATTCTGCTAACCTGCTGTAGCAAGAATTCAGCAAGAAATTCTGTCAGAAACTGCCTTCCTCTGGCTTGCAAGTGGGCCCTTGCTTCCAGAACTAGAAGAAGGTGAGGAGTTATGCTAAGAAGATCTAGTTGTTACTCATAAACCTCAACATGCCAATTGAAAACTGAAGATTGCACCTTTTTATTCAATCTAAAAATGCATTACAGTAATGCAGGAAAAACCTACAAATTACTGTTCTACTATAGGAAAACTTTACTCTATCCTAATTTTGGTACTCTCTTGCCTATCTATCTATATGTCTATATATATATATCTATATGCTCGACCATATGGGAGCTTTATTATTTATAAGATAACACTGATATGCTTGGTTCCTGCTTTGCAGGGATTTACAACTATTTTCCTAGACTACAGGATTTTACTTTGTCCAAACTTTATCCATTCATTATTTTTGGGCTGCATCTATTGAGGAAATCACGTTAATATGAGTTGGGACAACCTCCTGGTCAATTTCCAATACTTTCCTCCATCGGTTTATCGCTTTTTGACCACCTTCAGTTGTTCTTGCGCTATTCCCTATTCCTGCGTCGCTTATTCCTGCACTGCTCCGGAACAACAGGCAGGTGACCATTTGTTGCTGATCTATGGTCCAAATGCGTAGGAAGTAATGTGTTGACTTCTCCACTCTCCTTTCACACCCTTCTGCATCGGTGGCATGTGTTGGAGTGACTAATTCCAAGCCCTACTGTATATGTACAACTGGTTGGAACTATCACAGTTACAACCTATTTTCCTGCACAGTCAGCTACAGTGACGAATTCTTGGCGCCCTTTTCCATTTGAATTAGTTTAACCAAAGGAACACCATATTACCAAGCATCAGATATTCAAACAAGTTCTAAATTGCTATAACACTACTGATTAACTGAAAAACAGGTGAAATTGCAGTAAAAATAGTAAAACAGAGCATATGCACTTTGTCATTCCAAATTTTGCAAACATCATTATATAATGCATTTTTCCATAATTAACATAAAAATCATAGTAAAAAGGGTAAGTCAAATAGTCAAAAATGTATCAAAAAGTGTTCATGGATGAGGCAATTCCTGGCCTCATCACATCTTTCGTAGGTTTATTGGAAGTCTACTTTTTTGTAGCCCTTCCTTCTCTATCTGCACACTTTCTCCCTCTAGCAATAATTCGATGTACTGTTTCAACATACCGCCCTTGTATATGATCTCGCCTGTGAGAGGCAAGCCGGTCACCTGGGAAATGTATTATGGGGTGATCAGAATATCTCTTCCATGCACTTGAGCTATGTCACCTCTCAAGGAGGTAGAAAATTCCTTGGTTACCTCCATATCTTGGTTCTGATAGACCAGTGTACAGTAATCGAGCCATCCCTCAACTTCAAACTGAGTCCTGACCACCGCCCTGATTCCTTTCGTGTCACCTGGATTATTTTTCTTGATGGTATGGTTCTTTTATCATCCTCCCATGGCGTCTTCCTTAACCACTCCTTTGTTTTCCTACCTTACCTTCTTAGGAAGGTGCCTTCTTATAAGGAATACGCCTAACCCTAGCATTCAATTTTGGGGTTGGCAAGGTATGCCTCTCGAGCCATAACATTGGCATAATATTTTGGCCATGGGGGGTGCATTATTTTTATGGCAGCGCTATTCTTCGGTACTGCATAGTTTATGAAAAATTATATAAAAATTTAATTAGAATTATGTGCATACTTGATCGAATGCTTCGTACATCATGGAAAATAGTGATTTGTTGGCCTATGACATGGAGGATGGGTATTTTACATGTGCAGATTACAAAGGACTTCGTTTCTATATTGTTTGAGATTCGATGCCAAAGACAGACTCTTGATTGTCTTGAAAACCGTCTGTCCATCATATTTGGGGTATACGCAAGGATCCCATCCCGTAACTTTGCAAGATTTTTGGTTGGGGCAGATTTCCATCACCTGGGATCATAGTGGTAATCTGGTGCTACCCAATCGTGTGTTGATCTCATTTGAATTGAGGTGCACATGAAATAAAAGAGCTGGCTGTACTCGAAAGGCACTTTTGGTGCCTTCCCAATGTGGAAGGTGCTTTAAATGACTAACACCTTCCCTAGGTGGAAGGAACTTTTGCTTGACGGTGCCTTCCTACTGCAGAAGGTGCTCAAGAAGAATGGTGCCTTTCTGCTATGGAAGGCACTTTTGAAGAACGATGCATTCTTGCTACAAGCACTTTTGAAAGAACATCGCCTTCCTGCTGCGGAAGGTGCTTTGAATGGATGTGCCTTCCAGGAGTGGAAGGCACTTTGAATGGATGCGCCTTTCTGGAGTGGAAGGCACCTTGATCATAAATTTTTTTTTTTAGGAACCCTCGACGGACACCTTATTTATAAGGAAGGTGCATTATTTCAGTTGGGTGCCTTCTTTATAAGGAAGGCACCTTATTTCAGTTGGGTTCCTTATTTATAAGGAAGCCACCTAATTTCAGTTGGGCACCTTATTTATAAGGAAGGCGCCTTATTTAACTTGGGCACCTTCTTTATAAGGAAGGCGCCTTGCCTCCAACATGATACCTTCTTCATGGTGGCAAACGTCCACATCAGTTAGATGCCTTCTTCGAGGAGGAAGGCACCATTCCTTAAGTGGAGAGTTTTCTTTGGAGATGAAGGCTTTCTGCAAGGCATTTTCTTAGCAGCCACGTTGTGATTGTCTGGGCAAGGGTGATCAAGCCTCCTCATACTTACTTCATGCTGCCCCAACATCTTCCTATTGGGCCTAGCGTGTGATTTTCCCCCTAGAGGAGAGTTTGTTGCCATCCCTAAGGTTGGATAGATGCTACTTCTAAACTATATGCATAGGTGGTGGGATGCTGAGCTGATTTAGGCTTGGTTTTCTAGATACCTATTTTTTGTGCTGTTAGGCCCTTCACCTACAAAAAGAAATGAAAAAGAAAGAAAAATACAGGCAGTTAGATGCATTCCATGCCTATTATGCCCTGAAATTAGGATGCCTACAACTTGCATACAGGCGTCATCCCTATAAAACACACTATAAGAAATAAATAAATGTAAACTAACTAATTTTTGTGAACACCTCTGTGTCCACCATTCTACTTGCTGAGATTTTTGTCTAGATTTACAAGGATGGGGTCTCCCCCATGCCTGCTCTAGACTCCACCAATAAATTCTCGGACGTGCTGTAAGGCCGCAGTTGGTGGCCATTAACTATCAATACAACATTGCTGCCATCAATGGTCTTGACATGCACAACACCATTTTTGATGAGCTCTACCACCTCATACGGTCCCATCCACCTCTGCATTAATTTTCCCTTCCATTCCTGGAACCTAGAATCGTACAAAAACACCCATTCTCCCTCCTGGAAGTACTTTAGCTTAATGTGATGATCATGCCACTTTTTTCTTTGCTTTTGTATGATATTCGTTCTTTGTAAAGCATCCATTCAGATTTTGTCTAGCTGATTCAACTGTTGAACTCTTTCTTTTTGAGTTTCTTCCAAGCTCAAATTTAATTCTAAAGCAGTTCTCAATGTCTTAATCTTGAACTCGATGGGCATAACTGCACTCTTCCCATAGATCAACTGGAAGGGTGTGAAGCCTGTGGTGGATTTCCACATGGTGTTATACGCCCATACTGCCTTCTGTAGTCATGTAGCCTAATATTTTCTATGTTGCTGCATAGTTTTTATCAGGATGTTCTCAATCTCTTTGTTCGTCACTTCCACTTACCCATTTACCTGCAGGTGGTAAGGTGTAGTCTTGTTGTGCCGAATTCTATATTGCTTCATCAACTCCTCAATAAAATGAAAGGATATTTCTATCCTTCTGTTTAAAGAACTTACAGATATAATTATAAACCGAGCAGAATGACGAACGTAAATATCGAATAAGAAAATGCAGTGAGTGAATAAAATAAATCAATGCCACTCAAGGTGGGCACACCCTCGCCGTATAGGCTAAATGCGAAACGCAGATGAAAATTATAAAAAATATAAGATGATCTTTCAATTAAACTATTTGTGAATCATATATACTAAATTTAACACGCTTGGAAAATAGCCGACGTATACTATGTTTGGAGTGTAACATGACTCCCCTCCTCGAAAAGCTTTGTCCTCAAAGCTGGAAATGTCTGGAAGATACTTTCAGGTTCCCATGTGGCATCTTCCTCTGGTAAATCTTGCCATTTAATGAGAAATTCTTGAATCTGACGTGATCTCAGTCTTCGGGTTCTATGTTGTAGTATATCTTCAGGTTGGAGATGTATGCGTCCTTCCTCATCGAGCACTGGTAAGTCTGATTGACTTTGTACTTTTTGACCAATTACTTTTTTAAGACATGAAACATGAAATACCGGGTGTATTCGTGATGATGTAGGTAGCTCTAATTGATAGGCTACTTCTCCAATGCGGCGCACAATTTTGTAGGGACCATAGAATCGTGGAGCCAACTTTTGGCTGGACTTTATCCTTAACGAGGATTGTTTGTAGGGTTGCAACTTTAGGAACACCCAATCACCTATATTAAAAGTTCTCTCTGATCGGTGCAAGTCTTGTTGTTGTTTCATACGATTCTGTGCTTGGACTAAATTCTCTTTGAGGATGGTGAGTGTAGACTGCCTTTGTTGGAACCAATCATCCACTTTGGCTACTTTGGATGATCCATGTACGTAATCTGCGACTGCTGGAGGTTTGGTGCCATACAATGCTTCAAATGGAGACATCTTAATTGAATAATGGTAAGAAGTGTTGTACCACCATTCTGCCAATGCTAACCAATGGCTCCATTGGTATTGTTTATCTTGAGCAAAACATCTTAAGTACGTACCCAAACATTTGTTAACTACTTCTGTTTGACCATCTGTCTGTGGATGGTAAGCTGAAGACATGTTCAATTTGGTACCACTAAGTCGAAATAACTCCCGCCAAAAGTTACTAGTGAAGATGGGATCTCTATCACTTACAATATTTTTTGGCATACCATGTAATTTGAAAATTGAATCCATAAATACCTTTGCCACCTTGCTTGCGGAAAACGGATGTTGTAAAGCCTGAAAGTGAGCGTATTTGGATAACCGGTCTACGACTACGAAGATTACTGTCCCGCCTTCTGACTTTGGAAGACCTTCAATAAAATCCATGGATATATGTTCCCACCGTCGTTCAGGGATGGGTAATGGTTGTAACAATCCTGGTGATTTGACTGTTTCTCCTTTATTGCGCTGGCAAACTTCACATTCCGCTACCCATTGTTTGACTTCTGCTTTTAATCCTTTCCAACAAAATGATTGTTTGACCCTTAAATATGTCTTCAAAAATCCTGAATGTCCTGCTGATGGAGAAGCGTGTGATTCGTCGAGGATCTTTGATTTGAGTTCTGAATTGTGTGGAATGTAAATGCGGTTCTTCTTCCGGAGGATTTTATCTTCATAAGAGAACAAAGGGTGTTTAGAGGACCCTATAGATAATTCATGAATTATTTGGGCAGTTTCACTATTGGACAACCATTCATCTTGTAATTGATTCACCCATTGGGAGCAAGGACCTGAAATAGCGTTAATGACTACTTCATCTTCATATTTCCTGGACAGCGCATCGACGGCTATATTTTCCTTCCCTTTCTTGTATTCGATAACGAAATCATAGCCCAACAGTTTGGTTAACCACTTATTTTGTTTCGGATAAGAAAACCTTTGCTCCAGAAAATGCTTGAGGCTACTATGATCTGTTTTTATAATGAAGCGGCTACTGATTAGGTAGTGTCTCCATTTTTCTACTGCATGAAGAATAGCCAACATTTCTTTTTCGTATGTTGATCTTCCCAAATTTTTCTCGAAAAGTTGTTTACTTTCAAATGCCAATGGATGACCTTCTTGCATTAGTATAGCCCCAATTCCTGTTCCTGATGCATCACATTCGATAATAAATGGTTTGTGAAAATTGGGAGTTGCTAATCATCGGAGTTGTACACATGGCTTTCTTAAGAGCTTCGAAGGCTTGAGAAGCCTCTGTCGACCAACGAAAAGCATCCTTCTTTGTGAGTGCGGTGAGAGGTGCTGCAATCTTACCATAGTTGTGCACAAACTTGCGATAGTAGCCCATGAGACCCAAAAAACCACGAAGTTTCTTGATGGTTTTAGGTAAAGGCCATTCTTGAATTGCCTTAATCTTATTGGGATCCACTTTGACGCCTTCGTGTGAAACTATATGACCAAGATACTCGACTTCTTGAACACCAAATGAACATTTGGAACGTTTAACAAATAATTTTTCTTTGTGTAAAATGTGAAGGGCCTTATCCACATGATGTAAATGATCCGTCCATGTTTTGCTGTATATGAGAATATCATCAAAAAAGACTAACACAAACTTACGGAGGAGTGGGCGAAACACTTGGTTCATGAGACTTTGGAATGTGGATGGTGCATTAGTGAGACCAAAAGGCATGACCAAAAATTCGTAATGACCTTCATGAGTACGAAAGGCGTTTTGGGAATATCTTCTTCTCTAACACGGATTTGGTGAAATCCGGAGCGAAGGTCTAATTTTGTAAAAAATTTTGCACCATGCAACTCATCTAATAGGTCATCTATGACAGGGATAGGGAATTTGTCCTTGATAGTGAGTTTATTGAGAGAACGAAAGTCAGGACACATACGCCAAGAGTTATCTTTTCGTCTAGCCAAGACTACAGGTGAGGAATAAGGACTAGTGCTGTGACGAATGACTCCATGATCCAACAAATCCTGAATGATCTGTTCGATTTCTATCTTTTGTGGTTGAGGATAGCGATAAGGACGATTGTTAGGAGGAACACTCCCTGGAATCAAATGGATGGCATGGTCATGAGATCGTTTAGGTGGTAATCCTTGAGGTTCTTGGAAAACCTCTTCGTAATGTGTTATGATGTCTTGTAACTCTAGAGCAATAATATCCGAAGTTGCTGGAGATTGTTTTTCCAAACAATTAATTTGAGCTATAAACCCATATCCACCCTTTTTTAACATCTTCTCCATACTATGAGAGCTCACCATTTGTGATGGAGGAGTAGTAATGCCTTGTAAGTGAATGACTCGTCCATTTTCCTTCCATTCCACAAATAATTTTTTGAAGTTGAAGCTAACCGTGTCTAATGTTTCCAACCATTCAACTCCCAAAATGACATCCGAGTTCCCCAAATTCATGACGAAAAGGGATCCAAACCAAGTATAAGTTCCCATTTTTATGGAAACTTGAGATGTGCGACCAACACATTGTGCGTTCACCCCGTTGGCCACTAGAACCAGGAATTTGTATTTGTTGGAAGAGTTAATGAATAAATTCAAAGCTTTTGCGGTTTTGATGTCGATAAAATTGTGGGTACTACCGGAATCAATTAGCACATTCACCTTTTTCTGGCGGAGAAATCCTGGTACCTTGATGGTATGGTGGGCGGTTAAACCCATGAGAGCATGCACGGAGATCGCCATTGTATCCTCTTCTTTTTCTTCTATAGTACATGGTAGGTCTTCTGGCATAGGTTCTTCTGGTTGGTAAGGTTCTTCCTCTTCTCCTTCACATTGATCACCTTCAATATGAAAGTTTTGTTTTTGGGCACATGCTTGTTCCTTGGGGTGATGAGTGCGACATTTATAGCAAAAATATCTTGATGGTTGATCATTTCTACGAAAGGAATTGTTGCGATATGAAGGACGACTATAAGTTTCACGTCGTGCAGACAACTGATGTCTCTTCTCGGCCAGCTTGGCTATTCTTATACAATCGTTCAGCAAGGTTGGATTGTGCATGTCTACCTCCACTCGAATACTTTCTTTCAAACCATTGCGAAAGGCTCCTACCACTGTGTCGGGACTGAGGTCTAAAGTGTATGGTAGTAAACTGGTAAACTCCGAAACGAATTCGCTAACTGACCCTTCTTGTTTAAGAGATAACAGTCTTACTGTGTATGATGATGTAGCTCCTTCATCAAATCTTTCTAAAAAAGAGGTAGTGAATTTTCTCCAATTAATAGTAGCTCCTTTCTCTCGTTTAAGCCATACAAACCATTGGTAGGCCTCAGTGCCTAGTTTTGATGCAGCGAAAGGGACTTTATCAATTTCCTTAATTTGATATAAGTCAAGAATGCCTTCCATTTTGGCTATCCAACCACGAGGATCATGACCTTCAAAAGTGGGCATATCAATTCGTGGAAAATTATTATTATTAGGACCTCTCGGTTGGTGATAACCCGTGTCCCTTTCTTGATTTTGGTTATACCGCTGTCTCTGATAGCGATCCCTGTAATTATCCGAATCACCTCGTTGTTGTTCCCAATCATCATTAGGATCGACATTTTCTTCATTCCTTTGGGCATGGGAGTGATTTTGGGGATTAGTATTGGGATTAGGCTGGTTTTGTGCTTTCACAAGGTTTTTTAGGAGGAGACCAATTTCGTTCATACCCTCTAGTAAGAGTCGAAGAGAATCATCATTGGAAACGGCTGAGTTACTTGAGTTTCCTTGTGTGATGTTTTCGTGAGTTGGGGGAGGATTAGTAGCCATAGGATCTACTAGTGGATGATGTGGATTATAACTACCAATTTTAAAAGGAGAAAGAGAATTTTTTGTACCTGGGCTTCGATTAGGTCTTCTTGCGTTGTTATTGGTCATCTCTGAGCTTGATAATCGACCGTCAGGCCCTTTGATCCAACTTCTACTCATGCACTGCTCAAAATGTCTTGCTTAGTAGTCCTTGAACTTCAAAATTTCTTGCTTAGTAGTCCTTGAACTTCAAAATTTCTTGCTAAATTGAGTTATTAGTTGGCAAAAGATTTGTTGTTTTTTTTGCCTTACTGCCACTCCAACTGCGGCGCGAAATAGGATGTGGTGGGCTCCGTGAGAACAACTGCAGACGCCATGGACACGACCCGACTAGACACAGAAAAGGATACATGTGATAGCGACAACCTGACACGATACGACACGGCCCAACGAATGCGAAATCCAACCAACGAGATGCTCGACACGATGGCTACAGCCCAACGAATACGAAACCCAACCAGCTAGACGCTCGACACGACGGCTATAGGACACGACTGATAGACACGACGAACGGATGACACGAAAGACACACCAAACGGATGACGCGACAAACGGACGATGAACGGATGACACGACAACGATACGACGAATGGACGATGCGACAAATGGATGATGAACGGACGACGCGACAACGATGCGACGAACGGACGACGCGACAAATGGACGACGAACGGACGACGCGATAAATGAACGGACGAGCGGAAGACACAACGACTAGACAGTGGACACGCGAACGGAAGAGACAGAACCGAAAGGTTGCTTCAGGAGCTCCACGGGCATGTGACCGAAGTCACACTTCACAATGTGCTCGATAGTCCTTATTAACTGCCCTCGGGGGGGGGGGGCCCCCCTTATGGAAATACCTTACGTTATGCGTCGCTAATTTTTTAATTGCGCAATTTGATTGGTTAACGACTCCTGCGTTTCACAGCTTTCGCGGACGGATTTGCGTGGTGATTTAGACTACGATTTGAATCGTGATCCCAACGTACGCCTTCAGCCAAAAGTATTTATTGTCTCCAGGTGTTCCTTGTGGTGGAGGAAGCACTGTTGCGTCAGATGGTATAGCGTCTGTTGTTATGCTCTGTGGCGATGCCGGGACGTCTGCGCAGTAGACGATATAGTCACCCAACCGTCGTGGAACGCGAATTGGATTTCTCTTGCGTGTTTGAAGGGTGATCTGGTAGCTGAATACCAGTTATTTCTCAAGGACGCTAACCAAAAAATGAATACAGTGGATGTCCGCCTGCTGCCGCCAGTAGCGTGAATGGGCGTGGAATCCCTACCGCCGTCACCGAACCGGTCTCTTGATACCACTTGAAAGGATATTTCTATCCTTCTGTTTAAAGAACTTACAGATATAATTATAAACCGAGCAGAATGACCAACGTAAATATCGAATAGGAAAATGCAGTGAGTGAATAAAATAAATCAATGCCACTCAAGGTGGGCACACCCTCGCCGTATAGGCTAAATGCGAAACGCAGATGAAAATTATAAAAAATATAAGATGATCTTTCAATTAAACTATTTGTGAATCATATATACTAAATTTAACACGCTTGGAAAATAGCCGACGTATACTATGTTTGGAGTGTAACATAAAATTGGAGGTAAATTGAGGCCCCTGGTCTGTTGTTATCTCTTTGGGGACCCTGAATCATGTAAAAATATAAGCAAATAAGAAATTAGTGACTGTTATTTCCTTCGAATCCATTAATTCTTGAACATCCACCCACTTGGTGACGTAGTCTGTATAGACTAAAATAAATCTCCTTCCTATCAAAGGTGGATTAATTGGCCCCACAAAATCCATGCCCCACTTATCGAAGGGCTCCAGGTGCACTTGAGGTTGAAGGGGTATTTTGTCCCGATGGGTTGGTCTGCCCATTCTTTGGCATTCATCGCACTTGCTGGCGTAGGTGACTGCATATTTAAATAGAGTGGGCCAAAAGCACCTAGCCTATAGGATTTTATAAGTAGTCCATTTTCTCGCAAAGTAACCCCCACATGGTTCATTGTGACAAGCTTTCAGTATTTTGTAGAACTCCTATTCTGCTATGCATATCCTTACAATATGATCACATCCTATTTTAAACAGGAGGCCGTCAACCCATAGAAAGGAAGCACTCTTCTCTATTACTACCTACTTTTCTCATGAGGAGAGAGCAGGCGAGGTTCTTCTACTGGCTAAGTAGTTGGCTGTCTGCATACCACAATGTTTGTTCACTGATGGTGAACAAATGTTTTGAAAACTAGTCTTCCACTACCACATGATCTGCTGGTGTCAATATGGATAGAAAATATACTACCACATTGTCCTTGCTTGGATTGTCAACTATTGTTATGTAGAACTCTTGCAATAGTATAAGCCATCTGATAACTCTTCCACCAATGGCTGGTTTTCTCATTAAATACTTGATGGATGCATGGTCCGTATTAACGAACATCTGGTATCCGATGATATAATGGCAAAATTTATTTATGGCAGGCACAACCATAAGGAACTATTTATTCATCACTGTATAGTTGAGCTCATCCCCTACCAAGTTTTTATTGACGTAGTAGATGGAATAAAATTCCTCCCCATCCTTCTGCTCGAGGACTGCTCCAATCGCATTGTTGGATGCATCGCAATAGATATGGAAGGGTATGTCCCAATTCGGTCCCCTTAAAATTTGTGTAGATATCAGCTTCTCATTGAGCGACTGAAATGCTCTTTAGTAGCCTTCCATCCAGTTGAAATCAAAATATTTAGACAATAGCATGTGTAGTGGTTTTGTAATCTTACTGAAGTCGATGATAAATCACCAGTAATACTCGATAGATCCGAGAAAAATTCTCACATCTCGCTGCATTCTGGGGCTAGGTAAGTCCTTGATGACTTCAATATTTATTTGATAAACCTTTATTCCTTTCGCAAAGAGATGGTGTCCCAATACAATGCCCTCTTGCATCATCATGAAGCATTTTTTATTACTAAGGGATAAATTATTTTGTTCGCTTCTTTTGAGTACTATTTCCAAGTTCGTCATTTCTTATTCAAAGGTTTTTCCATAAATAGCAAAGTCATCCATGTACACTTTGACCGCATATCCTATCATGTCTGAGAAAATGCTAAGCACCGCCCTTTGAAAAGTGGTAGGTGCATTGCATAACCCGAAAGGCAACACCCGATAAGAAAACGTTCCCCATGGGTAGGTGAATATTGTTTTATCCTGATATTCTTCTCCTATCTAGATCTAGTTGTATCCACTGAATCCATACAAGAAGGAGAAGTACTTTCACCCAGAAAGTGTATCCAAGACTTGATCGATGAATGGGAGTGGGAAGTGATCCTTTTTGGTCATTTTATTTAACGCCCTGTAGTCCACACAAATTTGCCACTTCCCATTCTTCTTGGGGACCACCACAAGCAAAGACACCCACTCACCATCAAAAATAGGATAAATGAATCTGGCAGACAAGAGTTTTTGCATCTCTGCCTTGACAATGTATTTCATTTCCAGATTCATTCTTATTTACGGTTGCCTTCTTGGAATTGCTTGCTATTCAAGGTATATTCGATGGGTACAAATTTTTGGGTTGATACTTTTCATATTTGAGTAATCCCATGCAAAAGCCCATTAGTGTTTTACCAATATTTCTTTTACTTTTGTCAGCTGTGTGGGGGTCAAACCACTACTAATGTTTAACGTCTTTCCTGGGCCAACGTTTACCTACTAAACATGGTGGTTTTGGGCACCGACCAATGGTGACTCAGGCATGGTGATGGAGGATTCTCCTTGGAGGAATTCCATGATAGCGCCATCCTCATCTTCATCCTCCACCAATTCATCCAATGCCATCACTAATTGGATTATGAATAACTCATTATCTCTGTGCTTGGTCAACGTAGGCTCTCTCGACGAATCAATGGATTGTGTAGGGGGTGAAATGGTCAACCTTTTGACATTTTTTCCATTGGATATGGTCATTATCCCATAATGATAGCTGATGTAAGCATCAATTGTCACCAACCATGGTCTTCCCAAGATAAGCGGGTAGCCACCCAACCTTGTTTTAGACTATAAAACTAGGAAGTCGGCTGGATATTCCCACGCATCAACTATCACTATTATATATTCAAGCATTCCTTTTGGTGCTACTGTTGATCGATTGGCCAACTATAGCATAATTGAGGTAGGTCTCAGGTTCATGAGCTGTAGCCTCTGCATGGTCTCCTGAGGTATTATGTTGATGGCTACACCAAGATCAACCAACATATTGGTCAAGGAATGTCCTCCAATTCTTACAGTTAACATTGGGCTGTCTGGGTTTGCATACTTAGGATGACACGTCTTCCCCATAATTAAATCTGCCAACTTCCCTATGACATTGATAGTCTGGGTTACTTTCCATCCTAACTTTCTTAGGCACATCTCCTTTATCGCCTTAGTATATATCGGGATATCTCGGATAGCTTGAAAAAGTGGAATTATCACTGTGAGATTTTTCAAGCTAGAAAGAATATCATACTTCGGTTGTGTTTGTTTCTTCTATTATTACAGCCAATTAGGAAATGGATCCTTTGTTCTCTTAGCCACTTCTTCTTCCATATTTTCTATAAGAGTTGTTTCTCCTACGTTTTCCTCCTATTCTATCAGCAGAGGTGTCTCTACTCCTAGTTGTCTATCTGATCTAAGATGAATAGGATTGCAACTAGTATGATACATCAGATACATATCACCTTCTACATTGTATGCCAGCTGATTTAATCTATTATTTGGATTTGTCGTCGGTTGTGCAGGTAGTTGCGCAGGTCTCACCACGGGCAAATCTGATAGGTTTTGCTGGAGGTGAGCTGGTACTACATTTTGTGGAGCTGGATTCCATGGATAATGGCCTCTCCACTATTTCCCAGGATATTGATATGGCATCCAGGGCTGCTGGTTTGGAAATGTTGCTCCTGAGGGTGTGTTGAACCAAGGTGATGGCCCCCACCACCCCATGTTAGGTGGTTGAGGTTGGCCTTGTGGCATGTATGGTCCTCCCCGTATGATGGCATTCCTGTTGGCATATTATTCCCAAGGGATTATGGCAAAATACTCTAATTTCCTATAAAATAGGCTTCCATGACATCATCATCCTCCTTGATATTGGGCAATTATAGGAAAAATTGAGTCTTATGATTTAGTTTGCACACCGCACATACTATGACTTTGTTCTCCAGGCATGCATTCTTTGCATGCTTCCCTCTGCATTTTGAGTAGAAATAAGCCAATGCTACTTCATTTTATTACTTATTTTTCTCCAATAGCAGTGTGTCCATTTGCAATGCCAGAGATGAAAGCATCTTGCTTTTCAAATCTTCCAGCATGTTGCCTATTTCTATTTTTGTGACCGAAGCAGTTGCTTTTATGGTTCTAGAAGTGCTCTTGCATCTCCTTCTTGAGTAGTTTTGGCATAGTTGTCGGATATCTTCCATAGCATGTTGGTAGACGTCACCTCCAAAAATCATGTTGAGAGATTCTAATGGTTCGTTGTTAAGTCCTCTTAAAAAAATGCTTTTAAGAGACTTTTCGGCTAACTTCGCGTGAGGAGATCGTTGAATATTGAAATTGAATCTCTCCCAGTACTCCTCAAGAGACTCGTCTTCTTTCTACATCATGCTCAGGACCTCCTCTCTGGAGTCTCTTGCTCTCTCGAAGTCTTGATATTGCTCTAAAAAGAGCTTCTTCATTTGATCCCATGTGGAAATGTGTTTGTCTCTCAAACCGATGAACCATCACAGAGCTGCATCATCTAATATGTAAGGAAAGAGCTTCAGCTTCTACGTATTAGATTTGTAGTCCATAGACCTACATAGAACATCAAACTTAAATAGAAACAAGTCAGGGTCTTCGGTTGGGTAGCCTCTGAAGGTGGGAAGGTGAGCAAGGGATATGTTTTTAATTTTGGTTTCTCCTACTCCTTCCTCTATCGAGAAGCTAAAGCTAGATGAAATCTCTTCTTCGGCCATTTTTTTAGGAAATGTGGTCTCTAATGCAGTTCTTATGGCCTCATGATCGTTCAAATTTTTTTGAGTCAAGGCTCTGAAGTCTGCTCGTGTTATCATCTGATACTCTACAAATTTCCACAACAGGGCTTCCTATGAGGGTGTCCTTCTAAATAACGGGTTTACAATGGTTTGTTCTTCCCCCGGTTGGTGGGATGAGGAAGCACTTTGTACAAAGTGAGGATTATCACTCTAGTGGACTACTGGTGATAAGTCTAGGGAATCTAATTCAAATTTAGAGTGTTCGATTGACTAAGATTTTGGTGGACTTTGTTTTACAAAATGACCTTTAGGTTCTCTTTTTCTAGAGGAACTCATACAAATTCAGATGGAAGATTTTTAGGTATTGCATTTAATCTAGTAGAGGCATTCCCCCGGTAACGATGCCAAAATATTGCAGGTGAAACACATGTTAATTTTGTTCCTATTTTGTCATTGCCCGTGCATTTAAATTTTCAACCCAGGGAGCTTCATAAACTTTAGAAGTGTCTCATACAAGATCACTACAATACCCACTTTGAGATGAGTCTGACTAATTCTATCATTGGGGGGTTTAAAAGATCAATGATCACTCATACACACCACAATAATTTACGTATGAATAATTAAATCCTTAGAAAGTAAATATTCATACGTGCATCATTAACTGGATATGAAAATAATTTTTCTAAGACAATGAAAGTAATGGTACATGAAACAAACCTATGAAATTAGGAAATTAATCTAAGAAAGCATAAGTAAAAGGGAAGTAATACTGGCTTGGAGTGGGTCTAGGCTCTAGCAGCCCCCTTCCAGCTGAACACGTGATTAGGAACTCTCAAACTTTATTATGATTACAAAATAATTAATACAATGCTTCTATCTCCTCAAAATGATAAATGTATTCTCAATATGGATATCTATCAGAGAGGTCTATGTGTGTTTCTATAGCACACACACAAATCTTATGTTATATGGAAGCTACAGCAACAGTTTAGTCTAGACTAAACTGGGACAATCTGGTAAACGCAATCGACATTTGCTAAAAATAGGTATTGTTACTAATGGTGGCATGTTCACTGATTGGTTCATGCTTCACCTAGCGTAGGTAAGACATTCTCGTCCATTGGTACAATTCCTAGAATTATCTTGCATGACATGGAACTGGAACTGCACCAGTCAACATTGCCCACATCTCTTTATTTGGTCAATTGGCAAAAAATGGAGGTGCCTTATCTATGAGGAAGGTGCCTTCCTCATGTGCTTTGGTAGGTGCCTTCCTTATACGGAAGGCGCATACTGATTTTGAGCACCTTCCTCATGTGGAATATGCCTACTAAGATCGGGTGCCTTCTTCATGCAGAAGATGCCTTACCTTGAATGGGATGCCTTCCTTATGCAGAAGACACCTAAGTATGTCAGACGCCTTCTTTATATGAAAGACGCTTACTTTCTATTGGCACCTTCCTTGAAGAGGAAGGTGCCTACCTTCTCCTAGTGCCTTCCTTGAAGAGTAAGGCACCTACTCACCATGTCTTGATCCTGAAAGAAATAGAGTGCTAGGTCCATGAAGGACCTCGACTGATCCAAATCTATCAAAACCAACTACATTTCTACAAAAATACACTAAAACACACAAATTAGATAACACACACAATTCTATTAAATAATCACATAATAATTCATAAAAGTACACAATTCCTATTATATTACCGCTTAATAATCAATGAAACTCATACAAAAAATGAGCATTTATGAGGCTCATCAAATATTACCCACTCACATTGAGCTTCCAGTGCTCTAAACATTGCAGTTATTTAAATATAGTGATGAAGAATATAAACCGATGAATGCGAGGTTGGCACAACTATTGTAGTTGGAGGAAGATAGAGAAAAGTCCTATCAAGCATTCGCTGATCACACTAAAGAAATGTGGAAGTGGTTTGGAAAGAAAATGATTGAGTGCAAGTTTCAGGTGGGAGATTTAAGGTGGGAGATTTAGTTCTCAAATGGAACGAAAATAAAGCCAAGCCGAGGAAACACCATAAGTTTGATGCAATCTGGGAAGGCCCTTTTTAGTTTTTTGTAGTGAATTCTACCAATGCATATCATCTTCGTGACATGGAGGGCTGGGATCTTCCTATTTTGGTGAATGGCCTTCATTTGAAGGCTTATATTCAATGAGTTGGTTTTAAAAGAGGTACCATCTTGTAAATATGTACATATTTTTCTAGCATTTTATTTGCTTTATATATATATATATATATAAATATATATATATATATATATATATATATATATATAACAAAAGAGAAGAAGAAAATAAAAAAATAGAAAATAAAATAAAATTGTTTCTTTTAGAATTAGTTTTGATCCAAATCTATTTTGGATATTGAAAAACTTTGGTTTGAAAAGATATAGCATTACGAAGTTCTTAGCAAGGAAAGTGCTTAAAAAGAACAAGTATATGATAAGAGCCAAAAGTTATTTCATCCTTCACAATCTGTACATCTGTGATTAGAAATGAAAAGGATTTTAGGCATTTCTCCTAAAGGAGAAGCGCAAGGTCTTAAGCGCCCATTAAGGGTGAACGAACAAATCAAAAAAAGGAAAGTGCTGAGTCAACACGTTGTTAGATTCGAAAAAATTGCATTCACCCTAAAGAAGGGACGAAACAACCGTTCGCCCCTAATTGGGGTAAACACATTAGAAAATGTGTGCCTTCAAAAGGAAAGAGAAACAAAAAGAAAAATAAAGGGGGGAACCACAAGAAAATTAAAAAATTATTTCACCAAAGAGGAAGGTAAAGTTATGGAGCGACGTGTGCGATGTGTTCGTTCGCCCGAAGTGGAGGCGAACGCATTAATTTTTCTTAAAAATATACGCTATTTTTAAAATATTATTTTTGGTGATTAAGAACATCTTTGCTTGGCGTGGGATGACGAGAATTTGATAAAAGGTCTTAGCGCCTTAGTTTTTTGGGCTAAAATATTTCAAATATTAATTTGAGGCGCTTTTAAAAGAAAGGAAAAATCTAAAAATAAAAGCCCTAAAAGTAGTTGTGTTTTTCCAAGAAAAACAAGTTTTTTCTAAATCTAGATGGAAAAGAAAAATGAGAAGGCTTTAAAAAAAGGCTGCTCACTGAGAAGATTTACCAAACAAGATGAAAGTGCTTGGGACTAAAAATAAAAAGCCAGAGAGGGGAGACAAGTGCGTTCCGAATTTTTTTTCGCCCATTCTCTTTCGAAAGCACTTGCAAAAGAAGTTTTTCCCTAAACGCATGGCAGAGATTGGAAATGTGCATGTAGGTTGGGGATTGATCTAAGGCCATTTAATTCGAACGTGCACCTAGATTTGCATAGGAGAATAATTTTGTTTTCCCAATGAGCATAAATACACATTATTGATTTTAGGTGGCCCATTTGTTTTTTTCAAAAAAGCTTCGATTGCCAGGGCACATTTTACAATAAAACTACACGACGAAGATGGGCACACTTCCCAAATGTGGTCTTGTGGTGATTGAAAGGAGATACCATTAAAGCATTGGGAGTAGTTCCAGGTGAGTGCATCAATACACACATTATTACGAAAGTGCTTAGGGCAACTCAATATTTATTATGATAGTTGGGAGAGCGCTCTATATAAAAGACCAAGTAAAAATCTGTAGCTTGTTTTTTTTAAATTTCTTTACTATCGTTGTGTTTCCAAACTATCTTTGCAAAAATTTTCAGAGCATTTAGAGCGTTTGTAAGAAGAAAGAAATTATGGGAAAATGAAGTAAAGAGACTCAAAATACTACAGAGGTTGTAGAGCCTAAGAGGTCATAAAAAAGAGGAGGATCTAAATCCAAGAAAGCCCAAAGAAATAAAAATGTTGATTTAGATCCATATGCTGACACAATGGCAAAAATTGGTGACTGTGTGATAACACACAAAGGTGTGAAAAAGTTACAGCAAGATGTCAAAGTTGTAGTGAATCAGAGGGTGAGGTTAGAGAGTTTGTTGAGAGTACCCTACCACTCATAGTTATTTTGGTACCTGTGTCCACTCGTACACCCGTGTCCTAAGCTAGTGCAATTGATTGCTCAGTTTTACGACCCATTTACAAGGGCAATGAGGAATGCGAAGAGAGAAATAATTTTTACCATCACCTCAAATGAAGTGTGGGAAGCGTTTGCATGTGGTTTGAAGCCTCCTTATGTAATTTCAAAAAATATATACCCATGAGAAGGAGGATAGACATGTCTCTACAGTAACTATGCATCAATTCATGGAGACACAACTAATTAAGGAGCCACCAATGGGGTAGCTCCCAAACTTGTCAAAGACACTCACTGAATTTAAAAATTTAGATATTTATTCCATGCTGGTGTGGGTGGCGAGTTTGCCCATGAACTCTACTATTCATGAATGGCAAGCAGCCCTAGCATAGTGTATATGCTAGACTGAATTTTACTCTCCATCGACTATGAAGCAAAGCACCAATCCGATTTTATTCGATTGGGCCAATTTTATTTCTCAAATATTGAATTTCTAGTTGGAAAGATTGTAGATTGGGGTAGAGGCGTCCTTCAAACATACCTCTTTCCTGGTATGATATTTATTTTTTCACTTGCAACCATGTTTCCCATTTATCGTGGTAAGATAGATGGATAAAAGAGATGAACTTCTGTTGGTATATATGTGGAATTCAATTTTGTCAAATAGGGAGTCATATTACAATTTTAAAAATTTATTTTTGGGACCGACCATAGAATTACTCTATTGTACATGTGAAAGGGTGTCGTGAGAGTTGAGAGAATTAGTGGTTACCATAGAGAAAGAAGATATTTTTTTGCTCACTCAAGGCATGGTCATGAGAATTTTTGGCTTTACAGGTAAGCCATTTTTGCTGCCTTATTTTTCCACCATGCATGTTTTTGCTATGGAAGTAGTACGCCAATAAGATTATGTAAATGATGTATACGGATTAGGGTGTAGCAAGAAAAAAAATATAATATGCCATTCAAGTTTGGAAGTATAGAGGTGAGTCAGGTAGGGAAAAATAGGTTGCTTATAGTGATGCTACATGATTTGGGTTTGATAGAACTACCACAGCGATGGAGGTATGACCCATTGGGGAAATTTATAGCGATAATAAAAGCCAAGTCATTTCACTATTGTTCGCGGCTCAATATTGAGAAAAGGTAAAATAATTTTGATGGGCCCGACATGAATTGGTACATTGAGGATATGACATCTCTCTCCTTGGCATGATTTCTATGAACAAGAGGCTGAACATAATTTGAAAAAATATAAAAATTAGATTCCTCCTCCTAGGTTGTTCAGCTAGGTAAAAGAAAGTGAGCCCAAATGGACTGAAGAGAAAATTACGAACTGGTGGATAATGTGAGTTTACCTAGAAAAGACCATCACTCCCTATGGGTTGAAGTTGGATGAGACATTTTTAGAGACCTATGATGAATTTGTTGATTCTTACTAGCCTATCGCTTTCACCAATATTTTGCATCGAAGTTTCCAATATTTTGATAGTGGCAAAAGCGAGGATAAATATGAACACTCATTAGTTGAAGAAGATATTCTGAAGGAGGAAGAACAATAATATGTTTTTCGATGAAGGTCTCAACGAACAAAGAAAAATATTTAGGAGGCACCTACGTCAGAGAAGTTGAATGTTTAGAATGCACCACCATTCTCTAAAGCGACGAAGAGATCAAGGACTAGCATCATTTCTTCTTCTACTATGTAATTTTTGGTGGTTGCAGTTTATATAGTTTTAGTTGTTTCAGCAACAATTGTTAATCCTACACCAAAAATAGAGGCTCCAATAATGGTTGCGTAGATATTTCCAATGATTTAGGAACAAGGGGAGGACCAACAGTCTAAAATTTCTCAGGTGGAGGTCTTGGATTTTGAAGAAAACATTAACATTGAGGAGAGAGTGGAAGAGAAATAGGAGCAACAAGATGAAATTATTTCATAGCCAGTCCCGTCTTCGTATAACATGGCACTTGCACCTGAAGGTACGTATTCTTTTTCTTCTTCTTTCTCTTACCTGGAGTATGTAGTGACTTTTGAGCCACTCCCATTATCCACCCTTCGATATGCCCTCTGTATCTATTTCACTTCCTTCTTCTTCTATTCCCGAAGTCATTGCTGCTCCTTCATACCTTACCTTTTATTTAGCCTCCCTTTCTTTTAGTTCATATGTGTTAGGGCCGAATCCATTTTTATGCCCTTCCCCTTCCATTGTCGCCATCACTTTTATTGAGGTTGTAAGTATGCAAGCTCCTCCTAGAGTGAGCGTAACTATAGCCAAACCCGGTTCTTCCATCCATTTCATCGTTTCAACCCCTTTGCTTCTAACCATCACAACCACCTCTTTTGAGCCTAACCACTTAGAAGTTTTGATTCCATTCACTTCATTTTTGGAAATACAAGCATTGCCTGATGTTCAGATGGCACCGAAACAACCTGACATAGAAAAAATTAATTGAGTGCACCTGAGTTCTTCACAATGGTTGAAGAGCAAGAGGTAAAAGGAGGCCCTAGATCTAGCTTGACCAATCAATAAGGTTACCTTCAACCCAGTAACCATGGAGTCTAACATGACTAGAATCACTCCCTTAGTTCAAAAGCCACAAGGAGAAATGTTGTCGAGTGATTATGTCTATGAGACTATAACAAAAGATCTCACCAATATTGATCCAATGGAGAAAATGAGCAACATATAGGTTGATATGAGTTCGGTATATTTGCATGGCGAATACTACAAGGATAAATATTTTGAGAATGAAAATAAAATTATCAAACTTGAAAATGCCCTAGAAAAAAGTAGAGCTCAAAAAGAAAAGATCACTATAGAGAATGAATACTTGCACCAACAAGTTCGAGTGCACTTAAAATAAATATATGTGGCCTAGATAGAGATGTATTCACTCCGAAAGTAGCTAGATGCCATAAAAAAATAGCTAGCAGAGAAAGCCACACAAGCTGTAGGATTTTCTTCAAAAAATATTAAGGAGGTGTGACTTCATTTGACCCAAAAATGTGAGAAGCTGGTTTCTCAGGTAGTTCAAGTATTACATTATTTATGGGGGGCTAGAATACATATTAAGATGGGACAATATCTCATAGATACCACTGAGGATATGCTGGAACAATATATGGAGATGGCCGTAAATATTCAGGCCTTAGCTAATTCCAGCATCAACATAGTGTTTGCCTAGGTCGAGGGGTGAACTCTTCGTTCGCCTCTCCCTTGGGTAAATATCCTCTGGAGAATGAAGTCGTACGGGTGAGATGATGAATGGAAAGTCAAGTGAATGTAAATTTGGGCAAGTGATATTGAATAGTCAATGTCGCGTTCACCCCAAAGGGAAGGTAACGGTCTTTGTCGCTCCTTTTGGGGGTGAACACGACTTTAGAAAAGGAAAACAACGTGACTATCAAAAGGATTCTCACCTGGAATAAAATAAATGGTGGTCACCGTGGTCAAGGAAGGGATATAATATATCAAGGTTAAAATACATTCTCCATTAATGCACAAGTTTTTTAAAGGCACCCAGAATAGGTTGCAGAAAATATTAAATAATGAAGGCAAGGAGTAACTCAAATTGTAGATCTTGAGTGAGGAAGACAACCGTATTAAATATGTAATGCAATTTTCATGATTTATAAAGTAGATACATGTTTTCAATATGGTGAACATCCCAAATCAATTAGCTAAGTTTTCTAGTTTTCTATGCACCAGATCCAAAGATGCAAATTTCATGGCAAAATTTCCTTAAAATATGGATCGCTATTTTATGGGAAGGTATTTTCCAGATTTCCAAGGAGGAATTCCCTCACTATAGTTCTTTATCTATGATCATTTTGTCTCCATGTGCATTTAATGAAAGAGAAAAAATCCTCTATAAATACTACTGAGTATTCATTGTAAAATAAGGTTAGACATTTTACGAGAAAACTTCCCAAATTCTCTGCATTCATAGAGGATACAAGGCTTTTGAATTTGCAAGTGATCTTGTGTGTGATTTCATTCTATATTTGTGCATTTCTATTTTACATTCACGTTCCTTATTTGCTGTTGAATTTAAATTTTGCACCTGAATTTAAATGTTGCTAATGATGGAGTGAGTGCTGGAGTGTTACTTTGGAGATTGTTTCTGCAAGTTTATGAGTAAATTATGTTGTTTTTTTTTATTATATGCTATTTCATGCTTGGGTGAATTTTCTACTGTTAGTCTACCCCAAATCCTACACCTTTTTCCTATGGCCATATTTCCCATCTCTTTTTGCAATTCCTAATTTATTTCCTGCAACTCTAGTCTTCAACCAGTGTAGGATTTAGCTTGGGAGCCAACCCTCTCTAGAGATTGACACGGAGGACATTCCTTTCCTTAGGTAATTTAATATTGGCTATATCTAGGGTGCACAAATGTATTTTTGTTGATTAGGCAGATATTTGAACAACAATATGACATCATTACAATTATGCTTTCTAGGTATGTTGCATTTCCAATGATGACCAAAATGAACATAAGAGGATTAAGACCTTAGACACTTTCTTACAGTAAGTTTAATTGGATTTATCAACCCATATACACAATCATAATTAACCACCCCAACCAATATCTCATTTTTCTATTAGGTGTTTCATTCCCATACATCAAAGTTATTATTTTTATTTCACCTATCAAAATTTTTTTATTGTTTGGAAGTGCATTCCCATGAGTGAAGCTTAGCCCCCAATAGATAGTATTGTTGGATCCACAAAGAAAACTTGGTTGGAACCTCTTTTATCAAGCCTGCTAGACCACAAAGAAAAGGAACTAGGTAGACTAAAAATCTGATTAATTGATAAATATTTTGCAAGATCTTCTCCAAAAGGATATGTCATAGGTATAGGTAAACTCAACATAAATGTTGGATGATATAATAATTCTGCATCTGATCAGTTCAAGGTGCTGTTGCTCATCTCAAAAGAATACAATCATGTATACAATATCAATTGATATAATAGTTGAAATGCTCATTGCTTATGGTATTTGAGAGATTCTTGTACTTGTTTTAGGTGGATCACTCCCACATATTTGTCACCAATAATAAACATCACTCCATAGGGAGGTCATAAATCATTGATGATAATTTTTAGGTTTTTACTATTGGCATGATAAATACTAATGTTTTTTCTCTTTTATATATTGTAAAACTTAGGCTTGGTGGTAGTTGACATACGGACATGAGACAAAATATCGATTTGCACCTGATTTTTCTTGTCAAACTTGATCTAGTGATCTATTTCCTTGGTCGATTCCTTGAAGACACTCAATTTTGAGGTACTCATAAATAAAAAATTAACATATTCAAAATTCTAAGAGACCATGCTAAAATCATGTTGTGCTTGGTGTTTCCACATGTTTTTAATGGTTACGATAACATTTGATCCTTAAGATTTTTCATAACCCTTCATAGAAGTCATAATAACATTATCTACAATATTGGGCTCAACAATAGCCCCTCTCTTTATTTTGTGGATGTACTTGTGCTTTCCCTTTCAATATTATGGGGCCTTTATGACCTCCTAGTACCATTTATCATACCCTTACTCCATCGATTTTGTGTCATAGGTAGTCTTGAATGACTTGGTCATACTATCCCTATAGCCATGGTATGCTTTAACCTTGCTATCCAAAACATTTGATTCATAATGGTGCAACTACCTGCTCACCATGTGAGCCTCCTAACTTGTAGAGTGGGGTGCATGCATAAAATGACTATCAAGGTACAATGGATACTACGCCCATGTATGATACATTGATATATTTTTAAAGAAACATGACCAAGGAAAGATAATGTTGTGCATCATTAGTTTTTATTGTATTTAAGACAAGAATTTATTGAAATAGTTCAAATTAGAGGTCATACTTTTATTATTTTCTCTTACTCTCCCAAATCTTCCAAAAAGGTATATGCAAGTTATCAAACCATGGAAAGTCAGATGTCCTTGCTACACTAGCTTCCATATATACTAGAAATTCAAAGTTACTTGAGACATAAATATTATTAAATTGCATTCGCTTATGGTCCAAGCTATGGTTGAAATAAAATTATTCACCACATAGCAGGGTGAGAGGATGTTCTTACCATCCCTTCAATGGATCATCATGCTCTGATACCACATGATAAAAACTAGAATGCTTCAGTGATCATTTTCATTGATAAACAATCTTTAAATACAACTTATGTTACCCAATATAGAGCAACTTTGCTAACCATGTGATTTACTTAAATGAAGCAAATTACAACTACCTAACAAATCAACATAAATTTGCATGAGTGATTCTAACCACTTTGAGTTTAATATGATTTATCACATCAATGACATAATAAATACTAACATTGGACAAGAATAAGGGCATTGCATTGTACAATATATTAGTTGTTTTCATAATATTTATTATGTAATCCCTATGGCTTGTGGTTAACCTTGCTACGGTTAAACCCTATTTATGACTTGTAATTAATCTAAAAACCTCTTGTTATGCTGGCTTAGGTTAAAATCGATGATATAATAGGGATTTTTCTATTGTTATAAATAACCCTTCACACTCATTTGATTAACCCTATTTATGACTTGTAATTAACCTAAAACCTATTGGCATATGAATTGAAATCAAGTAGAGCTTGAAACTATGACTATTATCTTCCAATATTCTGATTAGGCATGCATCCTCTAATCATAGTACAAACCTCAATATTGGATGGATTAAATATTACTCTAATCCAATCTCCAGAGTAGGTTGGTATTCCTTGTCAATTGATAGGATGTTGAATCATTTAAGCTCAATTAAATGTTTAAGAGATAGGGTAGAAATGGTTTTAGGGTAAGAAAAGTAACAATTAAACAGTGGCTGGATAAAGCTAACAATATAGGCATCTACAGGAAAATATCTGAAAATCAATATCTAGTGTTTCATACTTACAATTAATAGCATTCAAAATAGGGAGTCTTCATGGATTAAAGAAATAGAGACATACTTCAAGAAATCATTTCAAACATCTAAGATACTAATAATCCAAATAGCAAAATTAGATCAGTACCTAGACTAACAGAAAATAACTTCTTGCAAGTATATATTCAATCATGAAAGATTTCAAAATACTCTAAGCTAGAAATCCAATATTAGCAAAATAGACTAACCATAGCAGCAATAGCAAACATGCATTCACAACTTGAATCCCTTAAAATATTATAAAAGACACCAACCTGAGGTAAACATCCAAGTAATGTTCCTTCTATTGATTTGTAGAAAGTATTTACACAGAAGGGCAAGCAAAAACTCTAGAGATGACCCTAAAAAATGAGGGTTCAACCTCTATTTATAGTTTTACATGTTTTATAGATTAAGAAAAAATAAAATATTACAAGGAAATAAAAATGCTAGATCAACCAGGTGTTGAGGTGGAAACCTTTTATTCATTTTGTATGAAATAAGAAATCGTGGATCTTACGCATCCTATGCAACTTGACCTCTACATTTTTTTGGAATTTCATGGAATTTGGATTTAGGCAGCACAAAACCATCATCCAGACTACTCACTATTCTTATAGGAATTATCTAGCCATAGATCTGCAACTAAATTTTATTCTTAGTTCTTGATATACTTGACACTTCACCTTCTGGTTCACTTCGATCGACCAAGTATTGTTACAGATGTTTATATATGCATTGGAGATATTTTAAACAAATAAACCATTGATCATTTTATGGATGGCTGAGATCTATACCTTGCTCTTATCATTGGCTCTATGGCATAGAACCATGTCGTAGTCCTCTCATTGAAACATGCTATTCAAACCTTTGATTACTTTGATCACAGGCTAGAGCAAACAATGCTTTGACATATAAATGTGCTTTGAACCACACAAGGTGGAGCATTGCGATATGCCACTACCTTTTAATATTTGAGTGATTTTTCTTTTGCTTTGAGCCATGGTGTAGAACAAAGTCTTGGCCATGCCATAGCTCGTACCTTGAAACTACATGTGCTGGTTTGACCAATGCTGATCGTGGGGTAAAACTTGCTTTGGCCCACATGGGGTAAAACATTATATTGGACTACATGATATGGAACCTTGCACTTGCCCATGCCTTGAAAAACTCCTTTGTTAACTTTGAGCTCCTTGAATACAGGTTGGAACAATGTGTTGAATCGCATGGTGTGGAACACATTTTAAATTCTGTAGGATAGAACAATGTGTTGTAATCCACAATTCGGAGAACGATGATGTCATATTTGACCGATGTTGACCATGGGCTAGAATAATATTCTATGCCATGCGGGGTAGAACCTATTGCAAACCGTTGTACTTCGACTATGTTGTAGCCCACGATATCAAAATTTCTAAGTGTGAACTTTGACTACTTTGATCGTGGGGTAGAACAATGCACACTGTGACGTTGTCGTGGGGTAGAACCAACTCCTTCAAGACTTAGAAAATTTTGTAAAAGTTTTCTAAGGATGTGGCTATTTTGGACCTACATTCTGGTAACTCCTGGGGGTTTTTGTCACAAAGCCTGAGAACTCAGAGTCTTATCCATTGGGTATTAGGAGTCGAGAAATAATAAAGAGAGATAATGGCAAGAAAATCTAGATGAATGGAAGGAAATTATAAAAAATAGTATATGTATGAAGTGAGGAAGAGTGTATGTAGTGGAAAGGTAAAGGATATGGAGGATAAGGGATAGACTTCAAACTTTATTGAGCTATATTTGATAGAATGGATTCTATGTGGTCATAATCCTCTAGAAAATTTGTGAAGATGCTTAGAGAATCACAGTTCACATGGAAATCATGCGACAAATAATCAACTCTGTAACTTATTTCATGAGCATAGTATCACTCTAGCTATATAAAACTCTATTTCCTTTTATAACCACAACCAGATTGAAATTTTATTTATAAAATATCTTCATATTTTTTCATGTTTTTCTATAGCTTCATGCTTTATGACTATTTTGTGGCAGTGTAATAATCAAAATATACAAAAATACAAACATGAATACACAAATGCTTAAGTCCACTTTCACTACAAGATTGTTTACTTTTATTCCTTCTTATTGATATTACCCTTTGAGCTATTCATCCTTTACTTCTTCAGTGTCTTCAACAACCTTTTTTGATTGATCTTCCTCCTATTGGTGAGTTTCCTCCTCATTTATTTCTTGTTTCTCTTCTTAATTATCATTTTCTTGGTCTTCTTCAACTTCTTCTTCCTTTGAAGTCTCCTGCTTATCTTCAGGATCTAGGTCTGCTCCAAACAATTGGATCATCTACTTTAGGGTCTGCAGTGCTTGGTTCTAGGTAGACTCATTAGGATTGGTTGTTTATTTAAGCTGCTTATGGATATACTTCAACTTAGAGGTCTCTTCATAAGTCATATAATTACCTCTGTTGACCAAGTCCTCCATTGGATCTTTGAGCCTTGTCAAATTTTTGATCATTTGAGATACATGCTCTTGATCAATCGGATCTTTCCAAGAGTCTATCTCAAACTCATCCCAGATTATTAAGGCTATATTATTTTGGATATCTTATTCTATTAACAAGGTGTTATTTTCAATCCAAAGTCCTCCAAAACCATACTGCATCATCTCTTGATTAATATCTACAATTTCTTGTAGTTTACCATCAATCTTATCTGATAGTAACCAACCCTTCTGGAGCAACTTATTCTTATTAATCACAAATGTAGCAACCAATATAGAAGTGTTCCATGCTTTATTAGGAATAGGCTTCGTAGATTCACTAAATATTCTATCAGATAGTTTGAATATTTGTTCTACTCGGATCATCATGGGCTGTAGTTCCTTAGTGAAATTACCCAGATCTTCTTTGATGGCTTGCAGTAAATGGCTAGCATAATCCATATAGTCAATTACAGAATGGATTTCTGAACACTTCTCAAGGATTTCAGACCATATCTCCTTCCTAACCTTTTTGAGTCATTTTGAAAAGCCTACAACTTTGGCCTTTTCAATCTAAAGTTGATGCCTCAAATATTGTATTTCTTTGGCTTGGGCTTCGTTCTTTTCCTCTGCTCTTCAACTTAGTCCTTGAGTTTTATTGCCTCCTGATATCTGTTCTGCTAGATATTGACCTTATTTATCACAAAATTTTCCACCTTCTTCTAATTATTGTCTGTCTTCTCCAAATTCTCAATATTTTCCACTAATATTCCGCATTACTCCTTATAAATGTCAATCTTGACATAGAAAGTTTAAGATAAGCCTTTGTTAAAACCAACTCATCCTTCATCGATAATTGATCAATATCCTTTGTATAACACTCTAGATGATAATATTATATAGTTATGTCCTCTTCTAGTTTGGTTACAATAGGAGTGATGGACCTAGTTGTCATTTGTCTTGTTACTGGATCAGCGATCATGGTTTTTCTCCATCTAGCCATCTACTTGTTGAGCAAGGTGCAACAATAGTATTGTCATTGTTGTCAACACACTCAGATGGACAGGTTTATGCAGTGGAAATTTTTTCAGAGGTTTTTTGGAGTATGTACAGTGATGTTCAATTATTATGAGGATGTTTTTGATGTTCGGGTGAAGTTGTTACAGGTTGTTCGTGCAAATTTGCAAAAGTTGAAAAAATCGTCAGGAAGTCAAAAAATTGTAAAATTCATCACGAGCGCAGTTGGACAGGATGGATCAATTTGGAAGATGCCAACATGTCAAGAAATAGTCTAGAATAATGTTGGAGGTGTCAGCACAGTGTTTGGATTGATCGGTGACGTTTCCAGTATCTTGGCGGATGATTTGGAAAATGGTTGTACAGGCCGAAAAGGGGCAATTTTGTCAGAAGCACTACGAGAAAACCGAGAAGAATTTGATAGTAAAATTTGAATTGGAGGTGGTCGTTATATTCAAGAACATGTGTTACAAATTTCCACAAAAACGGAAAAATGATACGAATGTTACAAGCATTTCAAGACTGTCACAAAAACGCTCTTTTTGGAAAGTGTCAGTAACAATTTTCATGGAGGTGGTATAGGCTAACCATAAGGAGTTATACAACGATATTCAAACTAGATGTACTCAGTATTATAAATATTCTACATGTAAAATTTTAGAGAAAACAAAGTTACGAGGTAAGAGTTATGATTGTTACAAAAATAGTACAGGTCACTTTTATGTCAATTTGTTCCACTTGTGCAAAATCCGTTAGTTGGCCGTTTCGACCTTGCAGAGTCACCTGAGTTCTGGTTTCAATGTTATTACACCTTCAAGGCATAAAATAGAGCATATTTCATTTTTTTTTTGAGGTGTCACATGGCTCCTAAGTAAGAGAATGAGTAAGGTGTCAATTTTTTACATGTGACGTGTTTGACGAAATGCCTTCTCAAAATAAAAAAAGGAAGTTATATTGTTTTAAGAAGCTTCATTAAAGAAAATATTTTTAAAATTGAAAAGGAAAAAAAAATGCAAGTGTGTGCCTTTTAAGTGACAAGGGATTTTATTGAAAATTGGGGACTTTATTTTGAAAAGAGAGAAGTGTGTGTGGAGAAAAATAAAGAGTGGAAATCCATGATTTTTGGAGTGGTGAAAAATGTCACTTTAGTATTTTGGGCATAACTTTCTCATATGATATCCATTTTGGTTGAAATTTTGAGAGGAGTTTATAGACAAAGTGCTATAGAATACACAAAAAATGTTTAGCAATTAGCATAACGAGCTAAGAGAACAATCAATTTTTTTTGTGAGAAGAGAAGATTCAAATTCTGAGTAATGTAGAGAGAGGGATGTTATACTGGGTGAAATAGAAAGTTTTATATTTTGAGCTTACATACCATAGAGGGTTATGGTTTCAATGAAGACATTCATATATGTAATTTTATAATAAATATAAAAATCTAGTGGGTGTTTGGTAGAGGGGTTGGTGCTCCTTTTTGTTGGTGCAGATAAATCAGGGGTTGGTGCTCCTTTCTGTTGGTGCAAATAAATCAGGGTTTGGTTCTCCTTCCAGTGGGTGCTAGTAAATTGATTGTAAAGTTGGTGCTTTGCAAAGGCTAGATTTATATGGGAGTCCAAACAATCATTTTTGAGGATGTAGACAAATTAGTGAACCTCAGTACATATTATACTTGCTTTATTTGGTTTTATGTTTTCATTGTTTTGGATTTGAGTGTTAAAGATTTAAGTTTTAAAGAGCTACACTGATTCACCCCCCTCTTAGTGTCATTGTGAGACTAAAAATTGGTATCAGAGAGAGGTTATCGAATAGGCTTAATTGACTAGGGTGATCTTGGAAGTGACATAATGGCAGGTGGTGAAATCTTCTCATCAAACAAAACACCATTATTTGATGAAACTAATTACGTATTTTGGAGACTCAAGATGTAGACATATCTTTGTGCTTTGGTATACGACATTTGAGATTCAGTAGATAGTGGATACACAATACCCACCACTTCTCCAACCGATGTTGCCGATAAGAAACTGTTTGAGAATGACTCAAAAGCAAAGAATGCTATCATGTGTGGATTAGTGGACAACGAACTGGTAAATATTATGGGTTGTAAAATGGTAAAGGAAATATGGGACAAACTAAAGAGCATTCATGAAGGAGATGTTAAGATCAAGGAGGCCAAGTTACAAACACATTGAGCTTAGTTCAAAGTATTAAAGATGAATGATTATGAGAATACAGAGGCATATATGCTGAGAGTTAATGAAGTCATTAATGCGATTAGAGGACTTAGCGAGGAAATAAAAGATTCTATCATCGTGAAAAAGGTATTAAGATCCCTTCTCCAAAGATTTGATTCTAAAGTTTTAGCTATAGAATAATCTATAGATCTAAATTATTTTAGTATGGATGAGATGCATGGTTTTTTGACTGCATATGAGATGAGAATAGGAAAATCTAAACCCACAGACAGAGAAGCTACTTTTAAAGCCCATAAAAATATGAAAACAAAACAAGAATACGAGGAAGAAGAGACATTAGATGAAATGGAAGCAAACTTTGTTCGAAAACTAAAAAGGGGAAAAGAAAAATATAGAGGAAAGTTACCATTTAAATATTTCAACTATGGAGGCATTGGGAATTTTGCAGCTAAATGTCCACTTAATGAGAAGAACAGAAGTGATGAAGGATCGCACAAAGAAAGAAGTGATTGGAAGAAAAAAATAAATTTTATAAAAGGCAACTTCAAGAAGAAAAATTTCATCTCCAAGAATGTTAGTTCATAAGAAGATAGATCTACTGAGGATTCTGAAAAGGAAACAGGTGAAGCTCTTTTCATGGCACTCAAAGAAGAAAAACTAGAAAAAGAACAGAAATATGATGAAAAATAAATTGACGCAGAAGTGAATTTGGAAGAGGAAATAATTGTAGCTCTAGATGAATTGAATATAGAAAGAAAAAAGAATAAGAAAATTTCAAGAAAGCTTGAGGATGTAAATGAAATCATAACAAATTTGAAAGTATAAATAGAAGAATCTAAGAAAATATACAAAGATCTCGAAGTGCAAATAACCATGAAAGTAGATTATTGCAGCAAGCTTGAAGAAGAGATTGTTGGTTTAAGAATGCAGCTAGAAGAGATGAATCGGAAAATTAGTTGTTATCACAAACGTGAAGAAAGTTCTTTGAAGCTGGATAAGATCATAAATAACCAAAAGACTACAGACATCAAATTTGGTTTGGGTTTTTATGAAGGAGAATCATCAAATGGATCAAAGTCCATAAATGAATAATCCACAAAGAATAAAGAGAATAAACAGGTTGATCAAGCAAAAATGAATCATGCAAAGGAAAGCAATAATACAAGGCACGAAAGGAGAATTCACAATGATGGCTTCACCAATGTCACACATCAAAGAAAAAGAAGATTTATGGATCCTACGATAACATGGCAAAGACCACCACCCAGGTTCAATCATATCTTTTCTGGTTACTATTTTAAATGCAATGGTTATGGATATAAGATCTTAGATTGCAAGTATAATGTAGGACCAAGGAATTTTACCAATAGAAATGCTTTTTCACCTTTGATGGATTATGCAGTAGAATGTTATAACTGTCATAATTTTGGGCATATTGCAAGAATTGTCGAAGAACATTTGCATAAAATCAATTTTAGGGAAGAAAATTTCAGCCAAATGGAATAAGACAAAATAGAAAATTTCTCAAAAAACATGCACAAGCTACTGAAAAAGAAAAGCCAAAACAAGGGCCCAAAATTGTAATCAAACCCGAATGGAAAGAAAAAGAGTGACCTAAGGAAGAAAAGGAATCCTTGATTGTACATATGAAATTTAAAGCATAGAATAAATCTGCACCATAGATACTTGATAGTGGATGCTCCAGTCATATTACAGGTGACAGAAAAAAAATTGAGAAGTTGCAGCAATATGAAGGTGGTTCAATAAAGTTTGGAAACAATGATGGAGCTAAGATAGTTGGCAGAGGTTCAGTTAAGATTAGTGATGGAAAAATCAGGTCAAAAGAAGTCTTGTTTTGGTTGGTCTGAAGCATAACTTGTTGAGCGTAAGTCAGATTTGTGATAGAGGTCATGAAATGATCTTTAAGAAGCAAGGTTGTGAAGTCAGAAAGGCAAACAATGGGAAGTTGATAGCAACTGGATCAAGGACATATAGCAACATGTACACTATCTCAGAGACTTTAGAATGAGTTTGCTTGATTTGCAAGAAGAAGAGAATTGGTTGTGGCACAAGAGGCTCGGTCATATCAATTTTGAAAATCTAGTAAAAAATAGCTCAAAGAAAGCAATGAGAGATACTCCCACCATTGGCAAACCATCAAATAGCATTTGTGCTTCATGTCAAAAGGGAAAGTAAACTAGAGTCTCATTTAAAACAAAAGAGTACTACACAAGAAAACCTTTGGAATTAGTACATACTGATTTATGTGGACCCATGAGAACGCAAAGCATAAACGGTGACAAATATTTCATGTTGTGTATAGATGACTATTCCAGGATGACATGGGTACTATTTTTGAAGCATAAATTAGAAGCTTTTGAGATGTTCAAGGTTTTCAAAAACCAATTTGAGAATCAAACAGGAAAAAGGATTAAATTTTTAAGGTTAGATAGAGGAGGAGAGTTCATTTCAGAGGATTTCATAGAGTATTGTGAAAAATATGGCATTAGGAGATAGTTTTCAATAGCCAGGACACCCTAGAAAAATGGTGTGGTAGAAAGAAAGAACAGGACAGTGCAAAAAATGGCACGGACTATGTTTACTGAGAGCAAAGTAGTAGACAAATTTTGGAAAGAGGTAGTCCATACTGCGGTATACATCCAAAATAGGTGCATGTTGAGGACGCATGAAAGCAAAACTCCTTATGAGTTGTGGTTCGATAAAAAGGCAACAACAAGATACTTTAAAGTTTTTGGAAGCAAGTGTTACATCAAAATAACTGAAGAAAACCTTGGTAAGTTTGAAGATAGAGTGGATGAAGGTATTTTTCTTGGCTATTCATAAAAAAAAAAAGCTTACAAATGCTACAACAAGAGGCTAAGGAAAATTGTGGATAGTGCTGATGTTAAAGTTGATGAAGGAAGGGAACGAGTAATTAGCTATGAAGAGAACTACCCAATTTATGAAGAGGTCATTGAAGGAGATGAGGAAAAGGAAACATAAAAGAAACCAAAAATTGACTCAGAGGATTCAAATAGTGATTCAAAAGTGGAAGAAAACAAGAAATTCAAAATAGGCAACTAACAGAAAGATCATCCTAGAGAGCAAATAATTGGAGACCCCATAGTTGGTGTTCAGACAAGAAGAATATTAGTAAGTAAATACTCTTTATTATCTAGCATTGAGCCCAAAAAATTTGTTGACGCAAGCAAATATGAAAGTTGGGTAAAGGCAATAAATGAAAAATTAGATCAGATCGAGAAAAACAAGACTTGGGAGTTAGTACCAAGACCCACAAATAAAAATGTAATCAGTACTAAAAGGGTATTCCAGAACAAATTGAATGAAGACAGGTCTTTCCGAACAAATTGAATGAATACAGATAGGTAGTCAGGAACAAAGCAAGATTGGTATGCAAAGGCTATGCACAAGTTGAAGGTATTGACTTTGAGGAAACCTTTGCACCTGTGGTCAGACTAGAGGCAATTAGAATGTTTCGACTTTAGCGAGTTTACAAGAATTTCAAAGTTTATCAAATGGATGTGAAATCAAAATTTTTGAATGGGAAACTTGAAGAAGAGGTTTATATTGAGCAGCCAGATGATTTCCAGCTTGGTGATGATCCCAACTTGGTTTGCAAGTTGAAGAAAGCGTTAAATGGCTTAAAACAGGCACCTTGTGCATGGTATGCAAGGCTAGACAATTATCTTACTCAGCAAGGGTTCAAGAAAGGTATGGTGGATAGTAATTTGTATGTCAAAATAGAAAATGATCATCATATTATTCTTGTTGTATACATAGATGATATCATATTTGGTAACAACAAATATGAGTTATGTAAAGATTTAGCAAATAATATGTAGATAGAATTTGAAATGTCAATGATTGGTGAACTTTCGTATTTCCTCGGATTGCAAGTTAATCAAATGGAGAAAGAGATGCTAAAAAAGTTCACAATGGAGGGATGTAAGCCAGTTAACACTCCCATAACGATAGGTTGCAAGTTGAGCAAGGATGATAAATCTCCACATGTTGATCAAACTATGTATAGATCTATGATTGGTAACTTACTGTACTTGATAGCTACCAGACCATATATTTTGTAGGCAGTATGCATGGTAGCACAATTTTAGGCTAGTCCCAAGGAGACTCATGTGACAGCAATGAAGAGGATTCTTCGGTACCTCAAGGGTACTATGGAGTATGGGTTATGGTATCCGAAAGGTAAGTACTTCACCCTTATTGCGTATTCAGATGCATATTGGGTAGGATGTGTAGATGAAAGGAAGAGTACCAGTGGAGGTGCATTCTATCTTGGAGATAGGTTGGTCGCATGGCACAGTAAGAAATAGTTGTTAGTCTCCTTATCCACAACAGAGGCAGAATACATTACAGCGACATGTTGTACGTAGGTGTTATGGATGAAATAAACTCTGAAGGAACTTGGAATTAATTTTAGTGAGCCAATTTTAGTTAAGTGCGATAACACCAGTGCCATTAACATCTCAAATAATCCAGTTATGCATTCTCACACAAAATATATTGCTATTCGATATCATTTTTTGAAGGAGAAAGTTGTGGAAGGTGAGGTTAAGTTGGATTTTGTTCCAAAAATAGAGAAAGTAGTGGATATCTTCACCAAAAAATTGCCCAAGGAAGTATTTGAGTACCTTCACAAGAAATTGGGAGTGGTCACACTTTCCAAGAATTGACTAGCTATTGGGGCCACATTCTCAGGGGGAGCATTTGTGTATTTGTTTATCTTTTTGCTCATGTTTGTGATTTTTGCTAAGTGTAATAATTTTTGCCTAAGAATGTTGTGCATGGACTCAGGGGGAGTTTTTAGCAGCCCTTTGGTCTTGTTGTCAAAGGGGAGAAGAGTTACAAGAAATTGTGCGTGTGTTGCCAACAATTCCAAAGGGGGAGATTATTGAGCAAGGTGCATCGACAGTATTGTCATTGTTGTCAACACACTCATATGGACAGGTTGATGTAGTGGAAAATTTTTTGGAGGTTGTTAAAAGTATGTACAGTGATTTTCAATACTTATGAGGATGTTTTTGATGTTCGGGTGAAGTTGTTACAGGTTCGTGCAAATTTGCAAAAGTTGAAAAAATCGTCAGGAAGTTGTCAAAAAATTGTAAAAGTCATCACGTGCACAGGTGGATAAGATGGATTAGTTTGGAACATGCCGACATATCAAGAAATAGTCCAGAACAATTTTTGAGGTGTCAACACAGTGTTTGGATTGATCGGTGATGTTTTCGGTATCTTGGCGGATGATTTGGCAAGTGGTTGTACAGGCCAAAAAGGGAAGTTTTGTTAGAAGCACTACGAGAAAACTAAGAAGAATTTGATAGTGAAATTTGAACTAGAGGTGGTTGTTATCTTCAAGAACATGTGTTCCAAATTTCCACCAAAATGGAGAAACGAGGTGAATGTTACAAGCATTGCAATACTGTCACAAAAATGCTCTTTTTGGAAAAAGTGTGTCAGCAACAGTTTTTGTTGAGGTGGTACAGGTGAATCGTAAGGATTTATATAGTGAAATTTGGACTGTATGTATTCAGTATTGCAAATATTCTATGTTTCAAATTTTAGAGAAAACAGAGTTACAAGTTGAGAGTTATGATTGTTGCAAAAACAGTACATGTCATTTTTATGTCAATTTGTTCCACTTGTGCAAAATCCTTCAGTTGGCTGTTTTGACCTTGAAGAGTCACCAAAGTTTTGGCTTTAGTGTTGTTACACCTTCAAGGCATAAAATAGAGCATATTTCATTTTTGGTTTGAGGTGTCACGTGGCTCCGAAGTAAGATAACGAGTAAGGTGTCAATTCTTTGCATGTGACGTGTTTGACGAAATGCCTTCTCAAAAGAAAAAAAAGAAGTTATATTGTTTTAAGAAGCTTCATTAAAGAAAATATTTTTAAAATTGAAAAGGGAAAAATAATGCAAGTGTGCACTTTTTAAGTGACAAGGGATTTTTTTGAAAAGTGGGGACTTTATTTTGAAAAGAGAGAAGTGTGTGTGGAGAAAAATAAAGAGTGAAAATCCATGATTTTTGGAGAGTGGTGAAAAATGTCACTTAAGTATTTTGGGCATAAATTTCTCATATGATATCCATTTTGGTTGAAATTTTTATAGTAGTTCACAGACAATGTGCTACACAATACCTAGAAAGCGTTTAGCAATTAGCAGAACGAGCTAAGAGAATAATCAATGTTTTTTTTTTATGAGAAGAGAAGATTCAAATTATGAGTAATGCAGAGAGAGGGATGTTATACTGGGTGAAATAGAAAGTTTTAGATTTTGAGCTTACAGACCATAGAGGGTTCTGGTTTCAGTGAAGACATTCATATATGTCATTTTATTATCAATATAAAAATCAAGTGGGTGCTTGGTAGAGGGGTTGGTGCTCCTTTTTGTTGGTGCAGATAAATCAGGGGTTGGTGCTCCTTTCTATTGGTGCAGATAAATCAGGGGTTGGTGCTCCTTCCAGTGGGTGCTGATAAATTGATTGTAAATTTGGTGCTTTGCAAAGGCTATATTTGGATGGGAGTCCAAATAGTCATTTTCGAGGATGTAGCCAAATCGGTGAACCTTGGTACATCTTGTGTTGTGTGATGTTCTCTTGTTATACTTGCTTTATTTGGTTTTATGTTTTCATTGTTTTGGATTTATGTTTTCATTGTTTTGGATTTGAGTTTTTAGGATTTAAGTTTTAAAGAGCTACACTGATTCACCCCCCCCTCTCAGTGTCATTGTGAGACTAAAACTACTTTGAAGGCTTAGACAATTTTGCAACCCAAAAATATTGATTTTTTTGTGAAACCTCCTTTCCTTTCTACAAAGAGGCTATTGTGGGATAATTTGTAGAGGTAGGAGTAGCCATAAGGGAAGGGAGGAAATAACTAGACATTGATGAAAGGGGAGTGGTTGTGAGGATAGTGGAGTCTATACTTATTGTAGAAGTTACAACTGGGAAGGACATGGTGGTGGATGTTAGAATCATGGAATGAGTTGGGGAGATGGAAGAGATTGCCCTTCTGATGTTACTAATGGCAATGACCTTAGGGGTGGAGATGAATGAATGGGTGATGATGTCACTGGAATTTTTGATGAATGTGGAGGAGATGGATTGGTTTGACCCTCTGTAATAGCTGATGAAGTAGGTGGTGAATTATGAGGGGGAGAGGGTACCTTCTGTTCCAATTTTTCTTGAGAATGGGAGGGGTTTCCTTTTGGGGACAAAGGAGGAGAGGAAGGGATAGAAATCATACCTTCACCTACCGAAGTAGTTTGTTGGAAAATATCCTCCACACTTTGATGTTGTGTCTATTGCACTTGTTGCTCTACAACTGATACAGGGATTTGTTCAACAATTTGCCTTTGATCCATTTTCTATTTCTTGCAGACCTCCTTTTGGGCTTCCCCTATAGAATCCTTAGCCTTTCTCTTGAAAACAATAGGAATTGTAGGCTTATCTTTCTTTGTACTCCCTTCATGTTGTGCTTCTTGTGATGCAACTTCAGCAATAGGGGATGACTTTACTATAGCTGTAGTGGTGAATTTTATAGGGGTGAATACAAAATTATCATCCTTTTCCTTTCCCTCTATGTCTGTTAGAGGAGGTTCTCCACCCAAGGCTAGACGTTTTGGCCTTTTCATTGCTTGAATATTTTTTGTATTTCTTGCTTTGTCCTTATCCAGGCCACCACCAGAGTAATACATTTTTCTCATAATTTGAGCACCCATAAAATATTTTTGTAATTGCTCTTGTGAAGGCTCAAATGTCTTTAGGGCTCCCTCTGTTGTTGATGGAGCATCTATCATGACCTCTTGTACTTCTTCTTGAGAAGGTGGAGAAGGGGAATCTGATGATACTTGGTTTTTCCTCCTTCCCTTTACTTCTATTTTCTTGTAACTTAGCACCAAATTTCTAGTATTTTTGGCCTTCCAGGTTTTGATATGCTTCTCATATAGCTCAAAAAAATTAGTGTCTACTTGATGGCCAAATCTAGCCTTTTCTGCACCTGTTTCAACTCTCATCTACCACCATTCCACAATTTTACCACTATCCCAATCATGTTTCTTCTCCATTTCTTTAATCTTGGACTCTTTCAATTGGTGGTCTTTGTTCTTCTCAGGATCATAATCAACTATCTGCTCATAAAAATCTCTCCATGGGGGCAGTTGTTCCATTTTACTGACATTCCATTCTAGTGGAGCATTTTCCTTATTATTTTTACCCTTTTCAAAATGAGACCTCAATTTTTTTCAAATTTGAGGGCCCTTTCTGCATTTAGGGCAATATTCCTTTGCAAGAACTTGTCATCAGGGTCATATCTCCATATTTGTGGAATGTATAGCAGACCTAGTCTCTCCAAATATTGAGTAATTTGCTCATATTGACCCCTTTTTGTTATGGTTATATCATCTACATTACGAGAATAAATCATAGTCCCCTTCCTTCCCTTACTAGTGCTAAATTTGATATTGATAAAGTTATCTTACCTTAAATATTCTAGAGCTAACAACCTATTAGTAACAAAATGAGGTAGCAGAAAGGGTTTACCAGTGAAATCATAGAGTCTAATGATAGTTCCCTCTGTAAGGATATACCAATATCCTTCTTCAGCGTTCTCTACTCGCAACAACTCCTTGGCAAGAGATGGCAGCCTAGGGCATTGACCATACATGACTTTCAGAGCTGGCCCTAAAAATTCCATGTTGAATCTGTAGTATGACTCTGTATTCCTCAAATGACTGGTCCAATGATAAACTAGAATAGGGTCTCCATTATCGTTCTTATCCATAGTTGGAATCCAGGGCATCATGTGTCTTACGATACTATAGAACATCCATATCATATTTGAGCAATGCTTGAAAGAAGGGTTCTCTGAATCTCTTTTCATACTAACCAATTGTTCATGCATTCTTTTAGAGAGATAGGTTAGCCAATCAAAATAAATCGGCTTGATACCTTCTTCCTCTACTTTAGGTTTATACATTTTTCATTGGAAATGTAATAAATAATGGCTATTTTCCAATATCTTACATACCGATCAGAATCTAGACCCTCTAGGTAGGCCAACATAGTGAAAAGCTCTAGGTAAGCAAAATGTTCAATGGTGATTGGGGTTTTTGGAAAAGCTTTCCTAGACTTGATAGTTTTAAATTGGTTGTAAACCCACTTCCTAAAAGGCTCTCCTTCATGAGCACATCCTTGTAATGAGTAATACTTGGCTTGCTCTAATATGTCAAAGGGTTTAGGTCTTGCAGGAGGGTCTACACCTATGGCAAACAAATCTTGGTAGGCTTTAGTGGTTATGTTAAACAAGGTTTTACCCTTAGCCATATTTACTACTTTTGCTTTAGGATCATAAAATTTGATAATGGATACTATTAAATTAGGGTAGGGATGCACAAAATCACAGATGTAAAATGATAAAAAGGAGTGGATAGCATAACTACCTTGAATTGATATGGGTTTGCCCTTTTGGAATTTATCGTCAATGTCTCTTCTGAGCTTAGTTCTCCTTATCCATGTCATCTTAGTGTCTGCCACTACTTCTGCTTTATCAATATAGCATTCTAGCTCGATAGTCACCTATTGTACAACTTCTTGAGCTATCTTTGATGCCATTTTTTGAGAAAATTCATTGGATATTTGCTCTTCTCTGTACTTGTTAGCTTCATCTCACTACTTCTTTAGCTCTTTCTGGTAACTAGATGCTACTTGTGAAATGAATGGTGATTGAATTTTGAGTTTAAATACTCTCGCATGCATACCTTCCACCATTAATGTGATTGATGGACAACTACCCATTGCACACTTCTCAATTCAAAATATGGGTGACTTGGTGGTAGAAAATATCATGCTATTTGTTGATTGGTCATGGCGTAGCACATGTTAGAACTCATGATATTTTCTATCTTATTCCTTTTAAGAGTGGCATGGAGCACATGTTATAGCCTGTGATGTCTTCACTCATTTGAGCATGGCATGGAGCACATTGTAGGAGAGAGCATGTTTTATTCTTTGGCAATCTTGCCTCTTAGTTTACGGTATGTTGTGAACCATTGAACTACCTTTCTTTTTTGTACAGAAAACTTTAGAAAAGAAAACAAAAGTATAATACAAATATATACATATGTTACATGAAATGAACTCTTACTCAAAGTAGAGTTTCAGATGGAATCCATTAACCAAAATCGGTTGAATGTTTCCCTCTAGATCTTGGAGCTGGAAAGAATTACTCTCTTTAACCTCAACTACTTTGAAAGGACCATCCCAAAAAGAGTCAAATTTTTGGTGGTGACCTGGTTTGGCTCTCTCTACATTCCACCTTAGAATAGAGTCACCCACTTTGAACTTCCTGAATTTAGCTTTCTTGTCGAACCATCCTTTAGTGTCAATCGAGTGCTTCTAGAAATCTTCATATGCTTGAGTCCTTTTTTCTTCTAATTGAAGTAGATGGGTCAATCTAGTTTCAGTTAGATTCTGATCAGACTCTTCTTCTATGTTTACCAACTTTAGAGCTGGTATCTCCAAGTGAATAGGTAGGACTACTTCTTTACCATACACCAATGCATAAGGAGTAGTCTTGATAGATTTCTTGATGGTAATCTTGTCTGCCCATAGAGCTTGTTCTAAAAGTAGATGCCAACTCCTTTTGTTATCCTCCAGTGATCTCTTCAGAATTCTAAGCAGATTTTTGTTAGTTGACTCAGCTAATCCATTCCCCTGAGGGTAGTAGTTAGAGGAGTTTTTTAAAGTTATACCATATTTACTAGTAAACTCAATATATTTAGCTCCTATAAAATCTGGACCATTGTCACTTACTATAGCTTCAGGGATACCAAACCTTGTGATCAAGCTCTCCATGAATTCAATTACCACTTCCTGATCTGATTTCTTTGTGGGAATGGCTTCAACCCATCTGGTAAGATAATCTATGGTAGTCAGGATATACTTATGTCCTACTGAGGAATTGGGATTTATTATTCCAATGAAGTCCAGTCCCCACTATTGAAAAGGCTCTTCTACTTGGATGGGTTTGAGGGGGAATGATGCATTTCTAGTCCTTCCCACATACCTCTGGAATTCATCACATGCTCTTGTTATCTTGAAGGTGTCAATAAAAATAGTAGGCCAGTAATAGCCTACCCTAATGATTTTCATAGTTGTGACCCTTCCTAAAAAATGTCCTCCAGATAACCCTCTATGGAACTCTTTAATGACCTTTTGCTTTTGATCATATTTCAAGCATCTTAGGAGGACTCCATCAAGATTTCTTCTATATAATCCTTCTGGAAATAGGACATACTTCAAGGCTTGAAGCCTATATCTCCTCCTTTGTGATGGGTTAAGACCTTGAGGGAAAATTCTTATTTGAAAATATCTGGTCATCTGATCAACCCAGTCTGAACCTTCTGATTGAAACTCTTTAGTCTGATCTTCTATTGGTGGTTGACAAGTTAACATTTGTTCTACAACTACCTTTTCTATCAACCCTTGGCATAATGCTCTACCTCTGACCAGCTTGGTAGGATGGATTTCCACATCATACTCCTGGATTTTAGTAATCCAACCAACTCTTTTGTCTCCCAGTTCACCTTGTAAAATAAAACTTCTTACATCTGGGTGAACCACATACACAAGGGTTTTACTTTGAGCCAAGTATTGCCTAAACTTCTTCAATGACTTCATCACTACAAACACTTGTCTCTCAATAAATTTGTATTTGATCTGGTACTCATGGAGAGTTTGACTCCAAAAAAATATGGGGTGTTCTTCTCCATCATCATTCTTCTGAGTAAGCATAGATGCATAGCTCTCTTCAGCTCCATAAGCATACAAAATGAAATTCTTACTAAAGTCAGGATTTACCAAAACTGGAGCAGTGGCAATAGATTGTTTAATGACTTCAAAAGCCTATTTCCTTGCTTCTGTCCACTTGAAATCTGCATTTTTCTTTAGCAACTCTGAGATAGGCTTTACCTTTTGAGCAAAGTCTAAGATGAACTTCCTAACAAAGTTGATCTACCCAAAGAAATATTGCAAAGCTTTCTTGTTCATAGGCAAGGGGAGAGCAAGAATTGACTTCACTCTATCTAGGTCAATAGACATTCCTTCTTTAGAGACCACATGCCCTAATAGCTTCCCTTCATGAACTACAAAAAATGACTTCTTTGGGTTAAGAGAGATGCCAAATTCTCTACATTTCTCAAATACTTGCTCCAAGTGTTCCAGATGGTTTTGTTTCTTATGAGAGAACATAGTCATATCATCTAAGTAGATGAGAATGACCTTATTGATTAGCTCTCCAAAAGCATAATCCATAGCTCTCTAGAAGGTGGCCCCTACATTGGATAGACCGAAGGGCATCCTTTGGTAAGCAAAAGTTCCCCATTTGGTGGTAAATGTTGTCTTGAATTGATCTTCATATTTTACCCAGATCTGGTTATATCTAGAGAAACCATCTAACAATGAGAACCTTTCTGCTCCTGCAATAATCTATAGAATCTGGTCAATCTGAGGGAGAGGGTAGTGATCCTTCAATGATGCCTGGTTGAGATTCCTGAAATCTACACATAGATAGATGTCTCCATTCTTCTTTCTTATAGGAACCAAGTTAGCCACCCATGTGGAGTGCTTAATTGGGTATATAATCTTAGCCTTCAATAATTTGAGTAGCTCTTCTCTCATTATGGATTCAATCCTAGGATTTATAGGCCTCTGCTTCTATCTGAAAGGCTTTGCATCAGGCTCTAGCTCAATAGTATGTTGGATCACCTTTTTATCATATACCTTTAGATCTTCATATGACCAAGCCACAATGTCTTGGTATTTAAAGCACATGGTTTTGATCTCCTCTACCTCTTCTGGAGAACAATGGATACCAACTTTGAGCTTCTTTTCTTTCTCAATCTCAATCTCTTTATAGATTTTTTCATTGATCTCCATGGCTCTAGCTTTTCTCCCATCTTCATTATCAAAGAGGCTTTCTAGGGTGACCAAACCTCTAGGGATATGATTATTCTTTAATTGGATGATATCTTGTTGATCTATCTCATTAGGAAGTTCCTCTTGAATAGTAGATAAGCAAGCTTCTCTTACCAAGAAATCAATGATCTGATCATCACTTTCAAAAACCTACTAAAAAATCTATCTATCTGGTATTATAGGCTTGAAAACCAGTTTGATCTTCTTATCTTTAGATGATCCCATATCTGAAGAAGGATTAAAATTGGAACCTTTAACTACCAAGGAGTCAACCAGTATGTTCTATTTTCTGGGAAAAAATGAATGTTTAGGGCATCAAAGGATTCCATCAAATCCCATACCCTATTTTTGTATACTCTCAGGTAATGGTGCTTACTACTGCATCTCTCCCTTACCTGATTGACTATCAATTCAGAGTCACCATATATATTCAGTATTTTGATACCCATGCTCTCATCTTGCATTAGACCTAAGCATAAAGCTTCATATTCTACAACATTGTTAGTACAAGACCATGTCAGTCTGTATGCAAAACTCTTTACACCCTCTGAGGGAGACTACAAAACTACACTGATACCAACTCCATTTCTGCATCTTGCACCATCAAAATGCATAGTCCAAGTCTCTATCTCTCTTAAGGATTGATTGGATATAGCAGGGATATTTTTCTCTACTTCTGAAGAAATGTTGTATGTGCCCATTCCTATCCCAAACTAATTATAATATTCTTTGAATGGTAATTCATCCTCAACCTCTAACTCTTCAAAACTTTCTACTAGTTCAAACTCATCTAGGGGTGTGAGGTTGCACATATCTTCTTCAATCTTCTCAATGTGATAGGACACAGGATTTTTAGGTGTTATCCTTATCCTCTTTCCTTTGAAAGGGATTATCATGCTAGAGTAATCCAAGTACATGTAACCTCCTAACTTGGTAGTGAACTCTCTGGAAAGGCATAGGCCAAAATAAGGCTCTAGATCTACTACCATAATTTCTTGCACAATTGTCACCTCTGGGGCTCTATGCAGTCTCATTAGTACATATTTTATTACTCCAACTATCTTAACTGGTGTCCCATCCAACTATAAAACTCTAGGACAAGATCTGGTATATTCCATACCCATCTCTTCATAGACTACTTTGGGCATGACTATGGTAGAGGCCCCTGAATCAATCATACAGTTGTGGACTATCCAACCCTCCATCCTCAAGGATATGTAAAAGGGAGGGGGTTTGTTCTTTATAGTAGCAGGAGACATCTTATCTTTACCAGAGGGCATGCTAAGGATGGTAGTAGTCTACTTTTCTTGGGAATTTTTACTCAAAGAAGCTTTAAGCAGATCTATTTGACTAGGGATGAAGAGAGTATCATAGAGACTAGCCTTAGAGGGGATTCTTTTCATCTCTTCCACAATGTTATATTCTAATTTTTCTGAAAGGGGTCTCTCATACTTCTTTTCTGGTTCACCATATTTCCTCTTGTATTGTTGTGTGGCTTCGACCCTTTGTCTTTTAGTTATGGAAGGAAATCTCAACTTTTCTTGTGCTTCATTTTTGGATCTCATCCTTTCTTTGTCATTCTCTTTGTCATATCTCTTAGGGAAACTGACCTCTCTCTCTTGGATTTTAGGAAGTATGTCCCTCTTTTCAGTTGCTTTGGGAATAGGAAATTGATCATTACTTTGTGAGGGGGATCTTTCTTCTTTTGAGAAGGGACCTAAAACTGACCCATCTTCTATGGATCAACTTGCAATGTCTTCTTTCTTGATCTTGTCATGATAGAAATATGTTCTTCTTCATCAAGATCTTGCCCAACCATGATCTGATCTGGTTGCCATAGCATATTAACTCTACCTTTCTGGTTCCTCTCTACCTTTTCCATGGCCTGTTGCACATGACGTTGGTACATAATACATGACTCTGAATCATGAGGATCATTACATACAAGGCACCACACATTCACAAGACTAGTTTTAGAAGAATATTCTTGATCTTCTTGATTTGCATTAACTCTGATCCCTACACTATTTTTGGTACCAAGATTTTGATCTCTATTGACATAGGGGAATCTCCTTTGTTGAGACCTCTCTATCTCTCTTTTCTCCATTGAATTCATCTTGTTACTGAGTGTTTTCAAAGTACTTTGAATATCAAGCAGCATAGTGGATTCTTGAGGTGTTTGAGATGGAAGTGGTGGAAAAGGAACTGAAGTAGATGGTATTTTGGGGGGTGGAATTGGAGCCATATGAGGAAGTGGGGATGACAAAGGAGGAGGGTCCATGTAAGAAGATGTAGCTTCCTAACTTTGGATATTAGGAATTTTAGAGTAGTAGGGCATCATAGTTTTTGGGGGTAACCTTCCTACATTGATGAGGATATTTTCAGCTTGCACAACTACATTGTAGACTTGAGGGAAGGTGTATACCCTTGATTATTGAGTTTGTAAACCTAGCTCTGATCCAAGGGCTCTGATATAGTACATAAAAGCAAGGGGGCTACTGGCCTAGCTTCAGGTGGAATCCTTTTCCAGGTTCTACTAAATCTTAGATTGAAGTCTAAAATTGACTCTTGTTGATGCTTTTGCATGGATGTGAACTGATTTAGGAGAGAAAATGGATCAGTAGACTCATTGAACTCTTCTACAAAGGGCTCTGCTAATTTATCCCATGAAGTAATGCTATTGTCCTCTAAGGTTCTGAACCAATGTAGGATTTTCCCTCTAAAATATAGGGCTAGAATTTTGATAATCACATCTTCATTTTTTATGTTATGAATTGCTGCTAGATTTAGGATATCTTGGCAATGCTCGTAAGTAGTTTTACCTGATCCATCATAAGTAGGTATGGATTTGGATATATCTTGAGGGATATCATGCATTTGGGCAAGCCTTAGGGGACCAATTGTATTCCAATTAGGGTATTTTTATAGGGGCTGGTTTGGAGCCACATTCACATTATTAGCCATATTTCTAGGTATTGTTCTTGTTGGAGGTGGTCTTGGAGGTACTTCAGGGGGTGGTTCAGGTGGAGCCTCATCTGATTGAAAATATGAGGTCAAATTTCTTATGATATTGGATCCTCTCAAAGGGAGCTCATAATAGATAAAAGAATCTGGATTGTTCTTTGTAGATGACCTAGTATTCATGAAAAATTATGAGCTATTGGAATGGCTTTTCTGGTTTCTTGCATTCAAGGAGTCACCAAGTGAATTTAATGTTCACCGCTTAATGAGGTCAAGACAATCCACTAAATCTTGATTCCTCCAGGAAAAGGTAAAAATAAAAATTTGGTGGGTTAGCTAATGTTCTTGTAAACAGGGTCCCACCGGGCGTGCCAAAACTATTGGTATCTAAATTGACATCAAGTAGAGCTCGAAACTATGACTATTATCTTCAATATTCTGATTAGGCATGCACCCACTAATCACAGTCCAAACCCCAACATTGGATGGATTAAAGATTGCTCTAATCCAACCTCTAGAGTAGGTTGGTATTCCTTGTCAACTGATAGGGTGTTGACTCATTTAAGCTTAGTTAAATATTTAAAATATAGGGATAGAAATGGGTTTAGGGTTAGAAAGTAATGATTAAATAGTGGTTGGATAAAGCTAACAACATAGGCATCTACAGGAAAACCTTTGACAATCAATTTCTAGTGTCCCACACTTGCGATTAACAACACTCAAAACAGGTAATCTTCATCAATTAGAGAAATAGAGACATACTTCAAGAAGTCATTTCAAACATCTAAGATACTAATAATCCAATATAGCAGAATAAGATCAGTACCTAGACTAACAGAAAAGAACCTCTTGCAAGTATAGATTCAATCATGAAAGATTTCAAAGTGCTCTAAGCTAGCAATCCAATATCAGCAGAATAGACTAACCATAGCAACAGTAGCAAAAATGCATTCACAACTTGAATCTCTCAAAAGATTATAGAAGACACTAGCTTGAGGCAAACATCCAAGTAATGTTCCTTCTATTGATTTGCAGAAAGTATTTACATAGTAGGGCAAGCAAACACTCTAGAGCCGACCCTAAAAAATGAGGGTTCGACCTCTATTTATAGTTTTACATGTTTGAAAGATTAAGAAAAAATGGAACATTACAAGGAAATTAAAATGCCAGATCAGCCAGGTGCTGAGGTGGCAGCCTCTTATTTATCTTGGATGAAAGAAGAAATCGTGTGATCTATTGAGAAGCAACACACCCCCACTAAAAATGAAATCTTGATTCCTTTGAAATGTTTACTTTTTATTTTCAAGGGGAACCTCTTGAAGTTTTCTTGTTTTTAATCTAAGTTTTTGTTTGCATCAAGTCCTTAAATTTTTCCTGCATCAAGGTGCCAAAATGCTTGCCTAGTGCATTGATTTGATTGATTTCTTCTGAGCATTTATGCTTCAATGGTATTATTTCTGGTCAAGTGTTTCAAATTTTTTAATTTTCAATAGTTTCCTAAGGTCTGAAAGATTTAAAATTAACTTCTAAAGTTCTTTGAAATTTTTCATTTTGCCCTAATATTTACTTCAATCTTGTAAATGCTATATCTTCTCCCATAGGGATCCATTTGAGGTGATTCAAATTATGGGTAAAATGTCTCAAACTCAAATTTCCAATGGTGCCAATTTTTTAGGGTTTCAAGTAGGATTCATTTCCAAAAATATTAGTTTCTATTTCCAGCCAATGAACTTATTAATGTGATATCTTATGATTCAAATTGAATTTTCAAGTTTTTTCTATAGATTCGGATACCCATTTGGTTTGTTTAAATGTATGAAAAGTTTGTTCAATCCTGAGCACTTTCAATGTTTACCCTAAATTTCACACCACGTGAAACTAACAACTTTTGGTTAATTAAAATTCATTTTCCAATATCTGAAAGTCATTTATGAGAATGGAGGATCCTTCCGAAACCTTTAAAGTACCAAAACCTAAAGTGTAGGGTCATTGGAATCCATATTTGATTTTTTGAAATTTTTACAAAGTACCTAGCAAATTAGTCAATGTACAAATTCTAGAAAATTTGCTAAGTGCTGGAAGATGAAAGAACAAAGAGGAAATGAAAATGTAGCGCTATCGCGATATTTTTAAGGGAGGAAGAGAAGGAAATGAAAAATATAGCGCTATCACGATATTTTTAAGGAAGAGAGGGAAATGAAAAATATAACGCTATTGCTACATTTTTAAGGAAGGAAGATAAGGAAATGAAAAATGTAGCGCTATCGCGACATTTTTAAGGAGGGAAGAGAAGGAAATAAAAAATGTAGCGCTATCATGACATTTTTAAGGAAGAGAAGGAAATGAAAAATGTAGCGCTATCGTGAAATTTTTAAGGAAGGAAGAGAAGGAAATAAAAAATGTAGCACTATCATGGCATTTTTAAGGAAGAGAATAAAATAAAAAATATCGAGTTTTCGCGACTTGTCTAATTTTCGTGAGTTGTCTGATTTTTGCAACTTATCTAATTTTCGCGACTTGTCTAATTTTCACGAATTTTTTAGGGAGATAGAAAAATAAATGATATAAAAATGTCAAGCCCTAGGGATTAAAATAATAAAAAAAAATTAATTAATATCTCAGCCCTAAAATGTATTTTGCGGTAAACTTTGGAAAAATAATAAAAATTTTAAAACATAAAATTTAAAGGTTGAACATTGGGAAAAATTAAATTAAATTTTAATGCTAATGTTCTAAAATTTGCCATTTTTAAAATTTTGTAGGAATTTGTTGGTGGATGCATTTAATGGTAAATTAATGGTAAAAGCGATGGTGGGCAGAGAATTTCAAAGCGAATCAAGCAAAAGGGATTGTGCGATAATAGAAGACTTGAGAAGTCAGTGATTCATCCAGATTTTATAGATGAAGAATTAATAAGATGCTCTTACAACTTGCCAAAAGGTGAAGATACACTTGCATGCAATATCCACCCAATGAAGATAAATTTGGATTTTATCTTCTTCATTTATGGCAAGATACCTAGGCAGATTTTTGGAGTGATTAGGGTTGATAAAAACTCTATTTAAAAATGTTTTTATACTGTAGTACCTCAACGGTGGGATTTTAAATTATTTTTAATTCCCTGGGAGAAAATATTTTATGAAAAATTAGGGCATGTCTTGAGTCTATAAACACTCCCATAAAATGTAAATGAAGGATGCGAAAACTTGGAAATAAAGAATTTTAGAAATTTTCAACAATTTTTTTTTGGAATACTTTCTTCTATACCTAAGGCTGTTGTGACATAATTTTTTGAAATAACATGGCTAGGAGCCTAATATTTTCTAGATTGTGATAAGTGCACCTTATTCAGTTTTCATTTCGCTTAAGAATTTATTTAATTCAATTGTAAATCTATAATTGTTGAGATTATGTTAGGTTGTTTAGCTTCATTCTATTATCTGTATGCTTGAGGAAATTAAGAGCTTAATTTTCAAGCTGGTGTTCTAATTGCTTAGTTCTCACTGCACGAGCTAGACTACTGGTGAGAAATACCAATTATCATTAACCTCTCTTATGTTCGTAATTTTCCTTTTACCTCTGTGTTGTTCTATCCTATGCTTAAGGTTGAAAGTGGTATTAGAAATATAGATACTTTCTTCATTTGATGTTGTCTTGTTGTGAAGCTAAGTAATTTAATTGATTTTAGTAGTTGTAATTTACAATTGAATTAGACATCCTCTCTTTTTTGCCCTATCCTGCTCTCCATATTTTATTTCTAAAAGGTTTTCATTTTTATTTTCTTTAAAATTATTTATTCATTTAATCTGCTAAAATTTGAAGAGATATATCAAAAAAAATATAAAGCTTATTGATAAACTAAAAAAACAACAGATGGAAGTTGAACCCCCTTGCAGGTACACAAGTAGTCCACTTGAAACTATTCTAGAAGTGGAAAAGAGAGAGGGTGTTCGACCCAACCTTGTAACTCACACCTTAGATAACCAGTAAGATCCTAAAGTGAGAGGGAATTTATTCCCATTAAATGTTACTTATGTTTTCAGTTTACTCTTCGCAGGGTGTGCATGAAAGCTGAGCCAACATAAAATTGGTGTTAGAAAGAGGGTTGAACTTACGTTCCTGGTGTATTTTAATTGAGAAATATAATTTTATGTTGTGTTTAAAGTGTTGTGCTTTATCTTTTGAGGTCTATGCAAATTTATCTTTAATTGGTGGTATTTTCCCCTGCTATTTAATTTTTTTTTTTTTTGAATTTACATGGTGGAATCTGTAGCCGCCACGAAACCGAGCAGGCTGTCCAAATTTTTATGGCTGCCACAGTATTCTATGTTGTCTACCCCAGAAGCTGCCACATAGATATTCGTGCAGTCCACCCCTATAACCACCATGCCACAATCATTTTAAACCTTTTATGCTGCTGAAAGCACCAGGAAAGGGACAAGCGTTCAGTCCGACGAGGCCCGAGATTTGAACCTTGGACCTCCGCCCCCCTTATGGGGTTTGGATGAACCAATTGGTCTACACCTCGGACTTTAAAATTTACTTTTTATATACAACATATTTGCAACATGTGAGGGGAGATATTTGAACCTGGGCCTCTCGATAACTGGAGAGTTTTAACTACCCACTTGCTCTCCAACTCCTCTACATGAGCGGATAATCGAGTCCCTCCTATTTAAATTTTAAATATTGTTTATTTGAGTATTTCCTAAACAAAAAAACACAAGCCAAACATAAAATTTGTGCTAGAAGGAGGACTTGAACTTGCATTTGGTATTTTTTTAAGATAATCAGTTAGGCTAGGTTTTTCCTTCAGAGTAACTAGGCCCTACCCAAGAGTTGGAGAGCTCCTTGTGTCTGAGTTGGAAACCCCAAGGAGAAGTAATATCAAGAAGGCCAGATATTTGTCCAACATATATTTGTCTCCATTAGTGCTTCCTCCAACTGTGACTCAAAATCCTACCATTAATCAAATAGTCATGACCAACTGGTTGGATTTCACTGCTTTGAATATCCTTGGTGTGACCCATGATTTATTGAGAAACCCTAAGAAGTATCTTCCCACCTAAAGACATGATGGAATCAAGACAGTGGAAGAGCACTTGGTGGTATTTAAAAATGATTTGAAATTTTTAAATGTGCAGCATGAAGATGTGGCCTGTAGATTATTTCTGTTCACTCTTAAAGAAGGAGCATATAACTGGTTTCTTAATCTTAAAAATAACTCTATCATAAGCTAGGATGATTTGGAAAAGGTTTTATGTCTCAATTTGGTCAAGTGATTGATCCCAACACATTTTACCAATAATTTTCTAGCATTAAGAGAGAGTCCAATAAAAATGTTAGGTCTTTCAATGTGATATTCCAGAAAGCTTATGGCAGGATGAAAGGTCATTACATCCCAAGTGCAGATTTAGCCCTATAGATTTATAATAATGCTTTAGATCTAGTAACCTCTATTTTCCTAAAAAGAGATATCAATATCACAAAATTGACAAAGGCTTATAAGGAAGCTCTAAATCTTAAAAGGTAGTCGAGATCTCAACTTGTGAATAGTCCTTTGATACCATTTGTTACACAAAATACACAAGTGCTGAATCTCATTCCACATCAAATGGTATTACTAACATGCCAAAATACACCCAAGGAAATTTCATTACCCTTGGAACACACTGAGCATGTGCAGACTTTGGAGAAATAATCAGATAAAACTACGATTGAGGAAGTTTTAAATATGGTCCAAAAATTGGCAAATGACTTCTTAAGTTTTAGGAGGCAAGTTTCTACAGGAGAAAATTCAAACAGGTTTCCTTACCAACAGAATAGGTTTTACAGACCTCTGTATAAACCTAATAAGGATTATAAGAAAGGTAAGGGTCCTGAAGTGAATATTTGTGACTTGGCTTTACCTAATTGGTGCAAGATTCATGGAACATCTCAACACGGGAAACTAGCATATATCAAGTTTTGTAATGCTTTTGAAGCTTTGTCTAGTGATTTCCGTTTTGTAATGCTTTTGAAGCTTTATCTGGTGATTTCTATTTTTTATAAAAAAATACTGATGGTTCTAGTTCATCCAAACATAGTACAACTATGGTTTTGGATTCATTCACTTTCCCAGATGAGTTCAAAAATATTGCAAAAGTTCCCATGGATGAAGTGTAAGATTTTCAATAGTACAGAAGATATAATTACAATCTCATGAAAAAAAATCCAGAGTTTAACACTACATATATAGCTCCTAACAACTCACATTATTCCTCCTAATCTTTATCCAAATAATAATCCACCTCCACCAAAGGGGGGAGATCCAAAAGTGTGGATGGATTTGCTTCTCCACTCAACAGAGGGTATAATATAGTGGAGGACATGAAGAAAATCAAGGCTAACATCATCTTTCATGAGTTACCTCATATCACTGAATAGAGAGATAACTTGATTAAAACTTACTCTGAGCCCTCCACCAAACCTCCAAAAAAGGGAATAAAATAGCAAATGCAAATATAGCTATATACAAAGAAAAAACTAAAGTTCCACCTTTCCTATTGATAGTCCGTATATTTAGAAAAAACTTACATAACTGTTTGGTGGACTCCGGTTCTTCAGCCAATGTCATGCCTCTAGCCATTTGTCAACAATTAGGATTAACTCCTTTGAAGTCTAAGAGGAGATTCATTTAGCTGGATAAAACTGAGTTCAAGGTAATAGGTGAAATTTAAGGTATACACATCCAATTAGCATTTGAGCTGAGAGCACAATACAAAATTGATATTCAGGTGGTAGATATTCCTATGGGATATGGAATGTTAGTATAAAAATGGCATAGAGAGGGGGGTGAATCTGTGCAATTTAAAAATTTAATTTCCAATTTTAAATATGATTTAAAACAGAAATAAACTCATGTATAGCAGCAACATATATGCAAGAGAAACAACCCACAACACATGATATGCCGGAGGAAAACCACAAGGGTAAAAAAACCTTCTAAAGAGAAATGCTTGCTATGACTATTGCATAGAACAAGCCTCAAAATGAAATACACTAAAGTTTCTCTACCAAAAAAGAAGGAGTGCTACAACCCACCTATATCAGATCAAAATAATAATAAGATGATGAAAAATAAAGCATAAAAATGCTTCCAGTAAAAGCAAGCTCTAACAAGCCTGCAAGCTCAAAACCAACAACACTGCTGCAAACCAACTATGCACCCAACCACTGCAAAATGATTTTTCTGTCAAATATGATCCAAAACCTGCAATAAAAATATCAAAATTATTCTCTCTCCATCCATAATATGTTCCCAAACATGCATGCTAAAATCTATACACTTATGTCTTCTACAGAAATTTTGGCAGCATTCCGACAACACTCTGTTACTCTCAACAAAAACTCCATTATACGACCATATCAAACACTGAATTTATAGAGAAATGAGATGTAGAGAAACCATAAATGGTTTCCAAAACCATGAGTAGAAAATCACTCAAAAAATCATGCCCAAGTTGAGGAAATTTCTAATTTGCCAAAAAAGAAATTGTTGCCAGCACCACTACACACACTCACTAGCTGCCAATCAAAGTGGATATGCTCTTACACAACCAAAAGAATATTTCAAAGTGTCTAAACACTAATTTGGAAATTATCACATCCCATATCTCCAAAATCCCACAAAAATAGGGCAGCAAAATATTCTTTCCTTACACCACTATGACGGATGTCATAAAGTGGGTCCCATAACAAGTTGAACACCCCAATTAGCATATTTCCATTTTTGCACCATAAAATAAATTCCAATAAATATTGGAAATAATTCCTAACCCTTATTATGTATTATAAAATAATTAAAATTAATTTTCCCTCCATTCCTAAGTCTTGGAACACATTCCAAGGAACTTGGAGATGACATAGTGGAAATAAATAAATGTTGAATGTTACAATATAGCACCAAGGCACATAGAAAATACAAATTCAACCTTATATCACCTTTACATAAATAAATGTGCCATAAAAATAGAACCAAGAGAAATAATATATGTAATAACCACAAATTATGCCTCCAAAGTCTCCGTAAAAGGTGTGTTCAAAGACACACAACATTTTGCAACATTGCCCAAACTGCAGCATAATCACCATGATGAATAGGATGACAACTAGGAGAAAAAGTAGAAGTTCTGACAATAATGAAAACACCTCAAATGCTCAAAAATATCCCCCTTTGGAATTTTTGGCAACACCAAATAATCTGCAGATAAACTACAACAACCAAGACCATGAAATAGGCAACAAGAAGGTCCTGTAAAGCCTGTAAAGCACAAACCAAGAAGTGCAACATTATTCAACATATATCACACCTGAAACAACATCAAATGTCTCCCCCTAACACCAACCATACAGATATGAAAGCAAATAGCACAAGAAGCAGATTATCCAACTCTCTCTCCCTTTGACAATCAATGACAAAGGGCAACCAGTGCATCTAAAAACATGATAAACATTACAAATATCTCTGAACAAAAGCAAAAAGACACTTGAAACTGATGTGAATATGAAATAACAGAGTGTAGTGATGAAAAAATCAATGGGAAAGATTACATGATACCCCAAAGAAGTTCTACACAAGATATAGTGCCACTAGCTCTCACAACACTACAACCAGGTACCATAGAATGCATCAAACAATACTAAACCTTGCTGTTGTGAAAATAACTGATATATATATGATATGAACTAATATTAAACATGAAAATATAGTAGCTACAAAAGCAAAGAGATACCCAACAAAATTTCACCAAACTGCAAGAAGTTGCCAAGCAACTAGGCAACAACCGATCAACCCGAACAACACCAAACTCTGCAACCATCATCCTCAAGCATACATAAGCAAATATGAAAATGAAATATAAGAAATAGGAGCATAAAATAAGACCATAATAAGCTCCCCCTAAGGATGTGCACCAACAAAAATATCTAGTGATATGGAGAAGAAAAAACTCCCAAGAGTTGTCTCAAATGCTCAAATGTCTCCATAGGCAATGGATTAGTGAATATATCAACAACTTGTTGCTTTGTAGGAAAAAAATACAAAGAAAAAAAACCATTAGAAACATTATCCTTCAAGAAATTATACCTTATATCTATGTGCTTAGTTCTTGAATGCAAAACTGGGTTCTTGGAAATATATTAATAGCACTAGTATTGTCACAAAGAAGAGAGATAGGCTCACCAATCTGAATACCAAAGTATACAAGCATTTGTTTCATACAAAGCACTTGAGTGCAACATGAGGCAGTAGAAATATACTCAGATTCAGTAGTAGAGAGTGATACTGAGTCTTGCTTCTTGCTATGCCAAGAAACAAGCATGTCACCAAGATAGAAAGCACCACCACTAGTGCTTTTTCAATCATCAACACATCCTGCCCAATATGCATCTGTGTAGGCTATAAGTGTGAACTATTTTACTCTTGGATACCATAATACAAATTCCATAGTCCCCTTGAGATATCTGAAAATCCTCTTAACAGCGTTCACATGTGTTTCTTTGGGTGTACTTTGAAATCTAGCAACCATACAAACAACTTGCAAAATATTAGGCTTAGAAGCAACTAGATATAATAAAATTCCAATAATAGACCTATAGAGTGTTTGATAAACAAGAGGAGACTCATAATCCTTACTTAGCTTACATCCAGTTACCATAGGTGTACTCATAGGTTGAGAATCCTCCATGTTAAACTTTTTCAAATTTTCCTTGACATATTTTGATTGTGAAATGAAAATACCTCTATCAAGTTGAGCAATTTGTAGACCAAGAAAATAAGACAACTCTCCAATCATAGACATATCAAACTCACTTTGCATAGCAGAAGCAAAATTATGACACATACTATCTTTGCTTCCACCAAAAATAACATCATCAAAATAAACAACAATCATTAGCTGATGGGAATCAACAACTTTGAAGTACAAGTTGCTATCAACCTTACCCTTTTGGAAGCCTTGCTGCAAAATATACTTATACAACCTTGCATACCATGCTCTTGGGGCTTGATTGAGCCCATACAAAGCCTTATTTAACCTACAAACATAGTTCTCATCCCCAAGCTGAAATCCTTCAGGTTGCTCCATATAAACTGACTATTCCAAATTGCCATTAAGAAAAGCAGATTTCACATCCATTTGATAAACCTTAAAGTTCTTATGAACAACAAAAGAAAGAAACATTCATATGGCTTCTAATCTAGCAACAGGAGAAAAAGTTTCATCAAAATCAATACCTTCAACTTGAGCATACCCCTTGCACACTAATCTTGCCTTATTTCGAACAACTTTGCCATCCTCATTGAGCTTGTTTCTAAACACCCACTTGGATCCTATTATATTTTTGTTCATTGGTCTTGGAACCAATTCCCAGGTGTTGTTATTTTCAATTTGATTAATCTCCTCTTCCATAGCATGAGTCCAACTATTATCCTTAGAAGCTTCAATAAAATATTTAGGCTCAACTTGTGATAAAAATGAAAAGTGACTTTTCTCATTTGCTCTTACCAATTTTATCCTTGTTTGCACACCTTGTGTTGGATCACCTATGATTTTATCCATTGGATGATTCTTCTTGATGTATTTTGGAGGTGACTTGGTAGCTTCACTTTGTTCTTGTGACTTTCACCATCATCATCTAAGTGCTCCTTGTAAGGACATTTTGAAGCAAAATGCCCAATGCGCCCACACTCAAAACATTTCAATGGCAACTTTCCATTGTATTTCCCTTTTCCTCTTTTCAATTTTTGAACAAAGTTTGCTTGCTCTTCATCGGAGAATCTCTCTTCATCGGATTGTGGATTCAATTCCATGTTTTTGAATGCTTTGAAAGCACTCTCATTTTTAGTAGATTTGCTGCAACCAACTCTCATCTCATATGCAATAAGAGAGCCATATAGTTTATCTAGTGAGAGATTGTTTAAGTCCTTTGCTTCTTCAATTACAGAAACCTTTGAATCAAAATTTGAAGTCAAAGAACAAAGAACCTTCTTCACAACAATACTATCTGTGATAGTCTCTCCTAAAACTCTAAGAGAAGTAATCACCTCACTCATATGAAGCATGTAGGTAGGAATATCCTCATTATCATCCATTCGGAGACTCTCAAATTGAGCTCTAAAAATTTGGAGTTTAGCTTCCTTAACTTTGTCATTACCTTCATGAATAGATTGCAACTTATCCCGTACTTATTTTGCTATTTGCAAACCCATAACCTTCACCAATTCACTTGGTGCAAGAGCATCTATGATAGTATATTTGACCTTCATATTGTTTTCATATTCTTTGATTGCATCAGGATCTGTAGGAATTATAGCAGGAAAATCATAACCATTCTTAACTGAAAGATACACACCAATACCAAGAGAACCCAAATAGTCCATCATATTGTAACTCCAAAATGCATAATAACTCCCATCAAAGTATGGCACATTTCCAGTGTTGACATCCCTATTAGCCATTGTGAACTAGGAATCAATCCGAGCTGATTAAGCTACTAAAAGGACAACCAGGCTCTGATACCAATTGTTAGTATAACAATGGCACAAAGAGGGGGGTGAATCTGTGTAATTTAAAACTTTAATTTCCAATTTTAAATCTGATTTAAAACAGAAATAAACTCATTTATAGCAACAACATATATGCAAGAGAAACAACCCACAACACATGATATGCCGGAGGAAAACCACAAGGGTAAAAAAACCTCCCAAAGAGAAATGCTTGCTATGACTACTGCATAGAACAAGCCTCAAAATGAAATACACTAAAGTTTCTCTACCACAATAGAATGAGCACTGCAACCCACCTATATCAGATCAAAATAATAATAAGATGATGAAAAATAAAGCATAAAAATGCTTCCAGTAAAAGCAAGCTCTAACAAGCCTGCAAGCTCAAAACCAACAACACTGCTACAAACCAACTGTGCACCCAACCACTGCAAAATTATTTTTCTGTCAAATATGATCCAAAACCTGCAATAAAAATATCAAAATTATTCTCCCTCCATCCAAAATAGGTTCCCAAACCTACATGCTAAAATCTATACACTTATGTCTTCTACAAAAATTTTGGCAGCATTCCGACAAAGACCCTGTTACTCTCAACAAAAACTCCATTATACCACCATATCAAACACTGAATTTATAGAGAAATGAGATGTAGAGAAACCATAAATGGTTTCCAAAACCATGAGTAGAAAATCACTCAAAAAATCACGCCCAAGTTGAGAAAATTTCTAATTTGCCAAAAAAGAAATTGTTGCCGACACCACTACACACACTCACCAACTGCCAATCAAAGTGGAGATGCTCTTACACAACCAAAAGAATATTACAAAGTGTCTAAAAACTAATTTGGAAATTATCACGTCCCATATCTCCAAAATCCCACAAAAATAGGGCAGCAATATATTCTTTCCTTACACCACTATGACAGATGTCATAAAGTGGGTCCCACAACAAGTTGAACACCCCAATTAGCATATTTCCTTTTTTGCACCACAAAATAACTTCCAATAAATATTGGAAATAATTCCTAACCCTTATGATGCATTATAAAATAATTAAAATCAATTTTCACTCCATTCCTAAGTCTTGGAACACATTCTAAGGAACTTGGAGATGACATAGTGGAAATAAATAAATGTTGAATGTTACAATATAGCATCAAGGCACATAGAAAATACAAATGCAACCTTATATCACCTTTACATAAATAAATGTGCCATAAACATAGAACCAAGGGAAATAAGATATGCAATAACCACAAATTATACCTCCAAAGTCTCCGTAAAAGGTGTATTCAAAGACACACAACATTTTGCAACATTGCCCAAACTGCAGCATAATCACCATGATGAATAGGATGCCAACTAGGAGAAAAAGTAGAAGTGTTGACAACAATGACAACACCTCAAATGCTCAACATAGAATGCTTCTAAGTAGAGACTAGTCAAAATATATGAATGGGTATTTGACCACTGATTTTTCACACATGTGGTTACCCTAAAAAGGTGTAGAAAATAAACTAATAATTGACAGGGAGCATTGGTATAAGATCATGATAACTAAATACAATGTCAAGAATGAGACTGCTAATTTTACTAATGCAGATGTGGGGGTTTATAATTTGACAACTGTACAAAAGGTGAAACTGGTTAAGGCTCTGACTGATCATGATAATGATGTTTGGATACTTCATGTTGATGGAGCTAAATACAAGAAAGGCTTTGGTATGGGGTCTGTTCTCAAAGGGCCTCACAATCAGACATATTTTGTCTTACCGCTTGTAGTTTTCTTGTACCGATAATTTGACTGAGTATGAGGTACTAATACTGGGGTTGAAATTTGCTTTAGATAAAAATGTGAAGAATATCCAATTTTTCATAGACTCTAAGTTGGTAGCCAATAAAGTTAAATGTAATTTTCAATGTAAGGTTTCTTACTTGAAAAGATACAAACATCAAGCTTAGGATCTCATGGAGGATTTTAATGCTTTCAATCTGATGCATATTCCTAGGGAGGAAAATTCATCGACAGATGTTTTGGCTTTATCAGCTGCAAATCTGAAGCCCTTGGAGGAATTTAAATGGGAAAATTTTTTAGTGGAATTAATTCCTTGCCCTTCTATTCCAGATAACATAGATACATTTCAAGTATTTTTTGATGACCAACAAATTGTAGATTTTTTACAAAATACTAACACATTTGAAAAAAATATAATTGATATGGTTAGAGGGATACTATGCTTAAAAATTTTGATAATGAAGAGGGAATAATGAGGCTGAAAAACAATAGGATTCCCAAGGGAATAGTAGAACTTGAGAGGATGTTTGACAATGATCGAATTAAACAAAGGATAAATTCTAGAAATTTCGTGAACATGACGGGCAATGAGACTGAAAAAATGAATGAACAAACTGAAGGAGATCCTAAGCACATTTAATTGGATAAAAACCGTGACCCTCTAATAAAAATAAATCTCACAGAGTTGCTACATAGATCCAAGGATGTTATGGCTTGGTCTTATAAAGACCTAAATATTTTTGATCCAAAAGTGTACACACATACTATACCCTTGAAAGAGTTCTATAAAACCTTTTGGTAGAAACATAGGCATGTTAATTCCTTGTTGGAACATCTCATTTTGAAAGAGGTAGATTTTTTTTTGAGTGTTGCCATTATTTTTCCTATTAGGTATTCTACCTGGGTAGCCAATTTGGTGCCAATTAGAAAGAAAATGGGAAAATCCACCTGTGCATGGATTTTAGGAACTTAAATAAGGCTTCTAAAAAGGATAATTATCCCTTACCTTCCATGGATGATGTGCTACAAATTGTGAATGGTTCAAATATGATGTCCTTATTGGATGGATTTTCTGGGTACAACTAGATATTGGTGGAAAGAGAAGACCGAATGAAGACTATCTTCACAACCAAATGGGGCACCTTCGCCTACAAGAGAATGCCATTTGGATTGATAAATACTGGAGCCACCTTCCAACGTGCAATAGATGATGCCTTAAAAGGTCTCATGGGAAAGTGTATTGTGGTATACATGGATGACTTGATAGTCTTTTCTAAATCTCAATTTGATCATGTTAAACACTTGGAATCTATTTTTGAAAAATGTAGAGAATTTGGTATTTCTTTGAATCCAAATAAATGTGTTTTTGGTGTAACTAAAGAAAAAATACTTGGTGATTTAATCACCAAAGACAGTATTTCTATGGACCCTAAGAGAGCTAAGGCCATATCAAAGATACCCTTTCCCAACTCTAAGAAAGATTTAAAATCATTTTTTGGAAAGATTAACTTTGTTAGGAAGTTCATTTCTAGCTTTGCTGAAATAGTCAAACTACTCAATGATATGTTAAAGGATACTTCTCAGATTATTTGGTCAACAGAAGCCAAGGTGGCATTTTAAGAGATTAAATCTGCTATCCAACAAGCCCCAGTTCTGGTAAGTCTATCTTTTAGTGCAGATTTTTACCTACACCCTTTTGCTTCTGAACATACACTTATTGCAATTTTAACTCAATAAAGGGAAATAGGGGAGTACCCCATTAACTTCAAAAGTATTAATCTAAAGGGTGCTGAGTTGAAGTACTCTCATTTGGATAAGCAAGCCTATGCTTTAGTGAAAGCAATTAAATAGTTATGGCATTACATTCTAAGGAGTAAAGTCCATGCCATAGTCTCTGATCCGGATGTTAAATACTTGTTAAGTCAAAATGAATTGGGGAAATGAGGGAAAACTAGGCCATAAAATTATAGGAATTTGACTTAGAAATTCAACCTACTAAATTAATTAAAGGTCTTTGTCTATCCCAACATATCACTAAAATACCTACAGAGGAAGAGATTAATCAGTTGGACTCCAGGATGGACGATTGGTATGGAGATATTATTCATTTGCTAAAACTTGGGAATTGCCCATCTCACCTGAACAAAACTTAGAGAAGAGCACTAAAGTTGAAATCTACTCATTTTATACTCAAAGGAGGTAAAATATATAGAGAAAATTATGTTGGTGTATTTTTAAGATGCATTTCTCAAGATGAGGTAGATGAAGTCATGTCTAGTTTTCATGAGAAGTTAGGGGCAGAACATCCTTCAAGTTCAACTACTACACATAGAATATTGAGAGTAGGCTACTACTGACCTATATTGTTTAAAGATGCACATCTACATGTGAGAACTTATCAGCAATGTTAGATATTTACATCCAAGGAGACTAAATGAGCTCTACCATTATAACCCGTTATAATAGATAAACATTTCATGCAGTGGGGACTTTATTTTATAGGAGTAATGAACCTGAATTCATTAGTAAGGTACAAGTATGTATTAACTGCCACTGATTAATGTACAATATGGGCTGAAGCAGTAGCCACAATGAGAAGCAAAACCCATGAGGTAATAGAATTTTTGGAGTCAAATATCATAACCAGGTTTGGGGTTCCTTTGAATTTGGTTTATGATAATGGGCTAGTATTTCAGTCATTGAAATTTGCATAGTGGGCATACCAAAAATGGATAGTCATCAAAATTTCATCTAACTATTATTCCCAAGGAAATGGACTAGCTGAGTCCATGAATAAAAAATTGATATATGCCATTAAGAAGTCTATTGTAGATAAATCTAGACAATGGCATACATTATTGAAGTATGCACTTTGGGCTGATAAGAAAAGACACAAATAAGCCCTTAAAACTTCATCATTTAATTTATTGTATGGAAATAAACCTATTGTATTTGTTTCTTTAAAATTTCCCACATACCAGTTTGCCTTGGATTAGTTAAATGATCATGCAAATACAGAAGCTAATGTGTTGGGCTTAATTAATTTGAAGGATGAACGAATTAAGGCTTTGGAGCATTTTAGCCGACATCAAGAGACAGTCAAGCGTTGGTTTAACAAAAGAGCAAAAGTAAAAGCCGTTAGACTTGTAGAATTGGTTCTCCTATGAGACAAAGCCCATGAGAAGAAAGGTAAGCACACTAAGCTACATCCTCTATGGATAGGGCCATACCAAATTGCAAAAATTCTGGGTAATAATGCATCTTGTCTATAGGAACTGGAAGGTAATTTTCTAAACTTGCCTATCAATGGTCAATATCTGAAGCATTACTTCTCAACTATTACATCTACTACATTGTTTGAGTAATTGAAGGGACCTTTGTACATATGTATATATTAAAATAAATAAAGTGAGTCAGTGCTTTTGTTTAGTTTATTTTTCAGCTGTAAGTTAGTTTCTCCTAGTTTTCTTTGTTTTCATTTTCATTATTCTTTTGGATATTTCTCTCGATTTCATGAATCAAATAGGGGTGATTGAATAAAGGGATGTTATAAGTAGAGAGAATGGTAATTTTTACTATTTGGATTGATAGTAGAGAGATAGTTTAAATTTTTTACCTTGCCTACCATAATTATTCTAATCATAAAAGAAATATTATGCTGTTTAGCTGGAGAACTCCCAAGGGATCCAAAAAAAGTTGGTCATGAGAGGAGAACTATGATTCACAAAGATAATTTTAATAACCCTTAAGAGGCTATTGGTGTTTGAAAACTGAAATGGTTAGTTGATCAATAGTTTGGTGAATGAATTATCAAGGCAAATGCAACTTTTGAACCTTTAATAAGGCTTCTTGGCTATCTAGTCTTTATAAAAAAGAGAGAAAGAGAGTTAAAAAAAAGAGTTCCATAATAAAAGGGAGATAGCCGAGAATTATGAAAGAGAAATATTAGACATGTTCACTAGAGCTATAGATTCTCCATGGCTGTGAATCAAGGTCTTAAAAAGAAAGTGAAGAGAAACTCTGTCGGGGCTATAAAAGACTAAACTAGTAATAGAGCTCTACTCAAAGGAAATTCTGCAGCCCAAACAGTATGGTTAATCCTAATTAGGAATTCTAAGCCATGGTCATCTTAAAATGAAGAATTTATGCATTGCAATCACACACCCAAGTTTTCCTTGAGTGATTCAACCTAGTATGTCCCTAGGAAATTTCAATGGACTAGCAGATAATAATTAGAATATTTTGAAAATCTTTACCGCAAGGTAGGATACATGGTTTAAATTGTTTTAAAATTGAATTTTTGAGTTCTAAATAGTGTTACTATTTCCCGCATATGTCGCCATTTTTTGAGAAGCAACACACCCCCACTAAAAATAAAATTTTGATTCCTTTGAAATGTTTAATTTTTGTTTTCAAGGGGACCCTCTTGAAGTTTTCTTGTTTTTAATCCAAGTTTTGTTTGCATCAAGTCCTTAAATTTTGCCTACATCAAGGTGCCAAAATGCTTGCCTAGTGCATTGATTTGAATTGATTTCTTCTAAGCATTTATGCTTCAATGATATTATTTCTAGTTAAGTGTTTCAAATTTTTTGATTTTCAATAGTTTCCTAAGGTCTGAAAGATTTAAAATTTAACTTCTAAAGCTCTTTGAAATTTTTCATTTTACCCTAATATTTACTTCAATATTGGGAATGCTATATCTTCTGCCTACCATAGGGATCCATTTGAGGTGATTCAAATTATGGGTAAAATGTCTCAAATTCACCTTCCCAATGGTACAAAACTTTCAGGGTTTCAAGTAGGATTCACTTTCTATAAATAACAGTTTCTATTTCCAGCCAAAAAACTTATTAATGTGATATATCCTGATTCGAAGTAAATTTTCAAGTTTTTTATACAGATTTAGATACCCATTTGGCTCGTTTGAATGTATGAAAAGTTTCGTTCAATTCTGAACACTTTCAATGTTTGCCCTAAATTTCACACCACGTGAAACTAGAAACTTCCGGGTAATTAAAATTTATTTTCCAGTATATTAAAGTAATTTTCGAGAATGAAGGATCCTTCACAAACATTTAAAGTGCCAAAATCCAAAGTATGGTGTCATTGCAATCCATTTTTGATTTTTTGGAAATTTTACAAAGTGCCCAGTAAATTAGTCAATGTACAAATTCTAGAAAATTTGCTAAGTGTTGGAAGAACAAAGAGGAAATAAAAATGCAGTGCTATCGTGATATTTTTAAGGAAGGAAGAGAAGGAAATGAAAAATGTATCGCTATCACAACATTTTTAAGGAAGGAAGAGAAGGAAATGAAAAATGTATCGCTATCACGACATTTTTAAGGAAGGAAGAGAAGGAAATGAAAAACATAGCGCTATCACGACATTTTTAAGGAAGGAAGAGAAGGAAATGAAAAACGTAGCGCTATCACGACATTTTTAAGGAAGGAAGAGAAAGAAATAAAAAATGTCGAGTTTTTACGACTTGTCTAATTTTCGTGACTTGTTTGATTTTCAAAATTGTCTAATTTTAGAAACTTTATAGGGAGATAGAAAAATAAATGATATAAAAATGTCAAACCCTAGGGATTAAAATAATAAAAAAAAATTAATTAAAATCTCAGCCCTAAAAAGTATTTTGCGGTAAACTTTGGAAATATAATAAAAATTTTAAAACCTAAAATTTAAAGCTTGAACCTAGAGAAAAATTAAATTAATTAAATTTAGTTTTAAATTTAATGTTCTAAAATTTACCATTTTTAAATTTTTGTAGGAATTTACCAGTGGATGCATTTAATAGTAAAATTAATGGCAAAAGCGATGATGGACAAAGAATTTTAATGCAAATCAAGCAAAAGGGATTGTGCGAGGATAGAAGACCTTGGAAGTTAGCGATTCATCCGGATTTTGTAGATGAGGAATTAAAGAGATGCTCTTACAACTTGCAAAAATATGAAGATACACTTGCACGCAGTATCCACCCGATGAAGATAAATTTGGATTTTATCTTCTTCATTTATGGCAAGATACCTAGGTAGATATCTGGAGTGATTAGGGTTGATCAAAAATCTATTTAAAAATACTTTTATATTGTAGCGCCTCGACGATGGGATTTTAAACTATTTTTAATTCCCTGGGAGAAGATATTTTATGAAAAATCAGGGCATGTCCTGAGTCTATACACACTCCCATAAAATGTAATCAAAGGATGCAAAAACTTGGAAATAAAGACTTTTAGAAATTTTCAACAAATTTTGTTTTGAATACTTTCTTCTGTACCTAAGGCTGGTGTGACATAATTTTTTGAAATAGTGTGACCAGGAGCCTAATCTTTTCTATATTGTGATAAATGATCCTTCTTCTATTTTTTTCTCGCTTAAGAATTAATTTAATTTAATTGTAAATATGTAATTATTGAGATTATGTTAGGTTGTTTAGCTTCATTCTATTATCTGTATGCTTGAGGAAATTAAGAGCTTAAGGTTCAGGCTAGTGTTCTAATTGCTCTGTTCTCACTACGTGAGCTAGACTACTGGTGGGAAATACCAATTGTCATTAACCTCTCTTATGTTCATAATTTTTCTTTTACCTCTATGTTGTTCTATCCTATTCTCAAGGTTGAAAGTGGTCTTAGAAAGCTGGATACTTTTTTCATTTGATGTTGTCTTGTTGTGATTTACAATAAGTAATTTGATTGATTTTAGTAGTTGTAATTTACAATTGAATTAGACATCCTCTCTTTTTTGCCCTATCTTGCTCTCCCTATTTTAGTTTTGAAAGGTTCTTATTTTTATTTTCTTTAAAATCATTTATTCATTTAATCTGCTAAAATTTGAAGAGCTAGATCAAACAAAATATAAATTTGATTGATAAACCAAAACAACAATAGATGAAATTTGAACCCCCTTGTATGTACATAGACAGTCCACTTGAAACTATTCCAAAAGTGGAAAAGAGCGAGGACATTCGACCCAACCCTGTAACTCACACCTTGGATAACCAATAAGATCCTAAAGTGAGAGGGAATTTATTCCCATTAAATGTTAACTGTATTTTCAGTTTACTCTCCATAGGGTGTGCATGAAAGCCAAGCCAATAGGATCTTGCGCATCGTCTACAAGTTGACCTCTACAACTTGCTAGGATTTCATGGTGTTTGGATTTAGGCTACACAAAACCATCATCTAGAATACTCACTATTATTGTAGGTAATATCCAACCATATATCTGCAACTACCTTTTATTATTGGTTCTTGATCTGCTCGACGCTTCACCTTTTGGTTCACTTCGATCGACCAAGTCTTGTTACAAATATTTTTATATGCATTGGAGAGCTTTGAAATAAATAGACCATTGATCCTTTCATGGATGACTGAGATCTATACCTTGCTCTTATTTTTGGCTCCATGGTGTAGAACCATATCATAGCCTACTCATTGAAACATGCTATTCAAATCTTTGACTACTTTGATCACAGACTAGAGGAAAAAATGATTTTACATATAAATGTGCTTTGAACCACATGGGTGGAGCATTGTGTTTTCCTATTAACTTTTAATATTTGAGTGATATTCCTTTTTAATTGAGCTATGGCATAGAATAAAGTCTTGGCCATGTCATAGTACATGCTTGGAAACTCACATGTGTTGGTTTGACCAATGCTGATCATGAGGTAGAAACTTGCTCTGGCCCATGCGAGGTAAATCATTATGCTAGATTGCACGATATGGAACCTTGTGCTAGCCTGCACCTTGAAAAACTCCTTTGTTAATTTTGACCTCCTTGATCGCGGGCTGGAACAATGTGTTGAGTCATACAATGTGGAATACACTTTAAATTTCTTGGTATAGAACAATGTGTTTTAATCCATGATTCGGAGAGCCATGACATCATATTTGATCAATGTTGACAACGGGCTGGAACAATGTTCTATGCTACATGGAGTAGAACTTGCTGCGAACCGCTATACTTCGTTTGTGTTGTAGCTCGTGATCTCAAAATTGCTGAGTGCAAACTTTGACTACTTTGACCACAAGGTAGAACAATATGTGCTATGTCACTGTCGCGGGGTAGAACCAGTTCCTTCAAGATAGAAAATTTTACAAAAGTTTTCTAAGGATGTGGCCATTTTGGGCCTACAAAACCCTCTTGTTATGTTGGTTTAGATTAAACTCGATGATATTATAGGGATTTTGCTATTGTTATAAATACTCCCTCACAATCATTTTATTATCAGTGTTGGGTAAGAATATATATGGGTATAGTGATTATTTATGGTTTCTACAATACCTATCAATTATTTTTCATCCTTTTGCTTTCTGCATAATATTTGAGTAAATATTGTGCTTTCATTCATTTGTGGAAAATATTGTAAATTTTGGTATCAGAGCGGGCATGGATCGAAATTGCTTATTAGATGACAAGTACCTTAAGAGCCTCTAGTCCTTTTGATTTATAGAACAAATTTATTCTCTTTCATTTTTACCAATGTTGGATTCTCAAAATCCAACATAAGTTATACCCCTAGTTTTTAACTTCCAAGTATCCCATTGGTTAATAAGTCTTTTATTAGCTCATCTCAATTTAATTAAAATGTTTTATTTATAAAAACATATTTATTAGGTCTTATTGTATAATCAAAATTTATTTTACAATCCCTATTTTAAATTTTATACAAATACATCACCATTAGTTTTTAATCATTCATGTCTGTCTATTATTTTTAATCAACTAGTCCAATCGGTTACATTTTTTATTTGAAATAACTTGCTTAGTCTCATTGGTTAGTCTATATAAGCCTTTGATAATTCCCTTCCAATAAAATTTACATCATTTTTAAAATAAAATTATTTCGTTTGATCCTTCCTTCTAAAATTCAAATATCCTCTTTGTTCCATTTAGTGTGGTCATCTTAATCCTCATGCATGATCATCTATTGCTTACAATAATATGTATATGCAAAGTCAATCTGAGTCATATGTAATTATTCATCTCCATATCTATGAGTCAAGAATTTTATTTTTATTTTTATATATCATCCATAGTTCATGTCAACCCACATGTCATAAATCGATCTAAGTAATAAATAATCCCCATTGAATCTTTTGCCTTTGACTTGTCGACATGCATCTAGATCTCATCATGATCCATGGCCCGCATACATCCTAGCATTTTCGATTGGTATTATCCATTAAAACATTCCTGCATCAAAAGTCCACCACTCCATAAACAAAGAAATATCAATGTCCTACCTTGATCCAATGACTAGATCTATGAACTGCAACACTCCACATGCCCTCAAGAGATTCTTAGTCATCCACCTTGATCATCAAAGTAGATCGACGACTCACATTCATCAGGTCTCCACCAATAATTGTGGTTCACCAGGTAAGACTTTACAAATTGATTAATTATTTCTTTGATATATATGATGAACATGACTCCTCAAAGTAGAGATCTAGTGGCTTGGAGGAAGAAGAAATATGGAATACAAAATAAAGAATAGACGATTTAGATCACTTCCAAAAGTAAACATATATCAAAAAGGTTAATTTATCTATGGATAAAATGGATGGTTCATAGTGCTATAAATAATTTCATCTACAATTTAAAATAAGCCACATGTATTCCACTAAGTTCTTGTCTAAGAAGAAAACTTAGATCTACAGTTCACAAAAGCTCACAAGGATATGTTGTCCACATTGCATGATGAAAAACAACTTAAATATTGATAAAATAAATGGTCCACATTAATCTAAGGAGAGACATTAATGATGGTGGTTCATTGATAGATTAATAGGTTAAAATGAGACATGTGGAAGATATCGACCTCCAAATTATGCAAAAGGTCAAAATAGATCTATGGCTTGTGTCAATCGATAATATAGAAGGGATGGACCAGATCACATAAAGTAAAATGAAAAATTATTTAAAACATAATGAAGGCTAAAAGCTAATGGTTTGTGATGCATCATGTATGCTTAAATCAATAACCCACATTATTTAAAATGGGTGAATTAATACAATGAACAAGACAAATCTAATGGATCAGAGGTCATGTGGAAAATAAGAAATCATAGACACCCATGATTAAATTAACTATGGTAGACTAAATAAAAAGGTTCATAAGTAAAATAAATTAATTATTTAGATTTAATATCACCCCAAAGATCTCATGCCAACTGCTTGTATCTAGATCGACAACCCACATTTATCATGAGACTTTGACCAACGACCAAAATTAAAACATTATCACAAATAACTTTAAGAATAACCAAAGGCTAAGATGTAAAGGAAAATCAATGGATTAGATGTGATCTTGAAGTATAGCGAATGATAGAGGGGTAAAAATAAAAACATGAGATTATTGAATAAGTTAAGTTAGAAGACCTATAACAACCGAGATTCATTATAGAAAAAGAATTAATGACATGGATTTAACAACGAATAAGAGTAAGGTATCCTTTGGAAAATAATAAATCACACAAAAAATATAAAGAGTCAAATTTAAAAAAACCCGGGTGACTATGTAGGGGAGTTGGAGGGGAGGGGGAAGTGTGAAGGGATGGCTAAGGGAGGTCCCAGGTTCGAATCTCCACCCTACCAAAAAAGTTGAATTGGGTACCCAAAATCCAAATGATAATGTTGGTGTGTTTAGGAATATGCACGACTCCTAGGTGACTTTGACGACGTAGAACTCCTGGTCTCTCATACCAAGGCAGCCTCGTAAGAGATTTTTTGCTTAAAAAAATTTAACTATAAATAAAAGGTACACAACTTAAGAGTCTTTCAAATTTATTCCATGATTCAGATTCATTCCTAGGAAAATATAGTTGAGATTGAATAGGAAAAGTGACACATTGACCAGTGAGCTTAGAAACACATCAATAGTTTGGATTCCATACCTTATAAGATTGAAAAAACTTGATAAAACTAATATTTTTACATAGTATTCGACTCCATAATTTGGCACATATTTTAAAAATATTTCAAAATAAATTTACGACTTAGATTAATTCAACTGCTAGCATCATCGACTCCAAATCAATATTGAATCAGATAACCACTATGCTGTGATAGTTGATACCATTATAGAAATTAATGTGGTAGCCATGGGGTGGTAGAAGGAAAGGATGTAGTTGGTAGTAATTAAGATTGAGCATGCAAATTTACTAGCTAATCCATTATAAATATATGCCTAATTCATCAAGCTTCACTTACATAGTTGATTCACAAAGAGATTATCAAAGAGACTAGGGCTGACTTTGTAGAATATTATGGCATCATCAAATGCTCCCATGAGCACTATAACTAGAATTAAGAAGTTGATAGATACTAGGCCATACAAAACAATGTCTGGGAAAGCCACCGTAAAGGACATCAAATTCACTTAAAATTTTGATGCATATAAGAAGTTGATTTCCCAACAACAGTGGGAATTAGATAACACGATAATATTCAAGTTTGAAAGAACTGAAGAAAACTACCAACATCATACAACATTGCTAAAATAACTTTTTAGGATACAAATTTATTAGAGCAAGGATTTTTCATAGTACAACTGATGGAAGTACAATTTGGAAAATATAGTACACCCAAAGGTGTACTATTCAGTAGACCTTCTCTCATGGTTAGTAGTGGTCTATGACCCTACTATCAAAGCATTCAGGGACCATAGTAATAAACCAACTATCACAATCATAACTGATAGCTTTAAAAATACCTTTTAGCTTTGCCTTGCTACATTAGCTTTAGATTTGAACATGGTAGCAAGGAAATCACACTATATGATTAACACAATGGATTACACCAATTTTTTTAGGTATGATGAACTAGTTTCATGTGAATTTTCCCTAAATAAAAATACATTGTAGCCATGGGCAAAGGATATGTAGATATGATTAATATTGTATTAGGGATAAAATATTTAACATGGGCTAGTAGAGAAGTTGAACATCTTTTGATACAATACAACAGAAGTGGGAGCATACCAATGTGTAAATGGGAAGAATTTATTAGCAATAAAATGCATCAGTAATTCACAATTTTACAAAGGAAAATAAAAGAAGACTAGGATCAAATGCCCTCCTCCTAGGGTATTTTGACAAAAAAAAATTATATCTTGGGAAGGAGTACCAACCCTTGATGTTCAATATAGACTGCCTGAGATTCACGAGGGTGAATCAAGTTACGCCCATTTATTTAGCAAATTTTTATCGTCTATCAACCTACACCTCTATGGATACTGCCCTAAGAGGATGGGTTCAGGAGTGGAAAAAATTTTGTATGAAGGAAATATAGGTGATTATTTCATGAATGAGTACTTTACCTATATATTAATTTGTGGTTAAAAACTACCCCCCAAATTTTTATCCAAGTTCTATCCTATCGCTATAGCTACTCTAGAGGTAATCCGATAGGTAGTGAAAGAAGCCAAATTAAGGATGATGAAGAAACAATGGAATTTCCCATGGCTTGAAGTCCCATGCAGAGTATGTCACTACATTTATAAGGGTTATCAAAGTATGCTATAGTCAATATGGAAGATGGACGAGTTTGGTTTCTCAAAAGTTACTTGGAGATATTTTGACCTTGAAGGATATTTTGAATCATTAGTTCAAAAAATAAGGTATGCCATGGTCAATCATAGAATTGATTCTTTTGAGGATGCTCTTAGAACAATAATAAATAATGAAGAATCAATTAAACCCATATTGAAATGTTAGAAATAAAGTATATTACATCATTTGGGTCATGTAAATGTATCTTCCAAGGTACATACTTAGGATATTAGATTACTTTAGAGGGAAGTTATCTAGTTACTTCATGCAATATAATAAATGCACAAGTGTCAATGTGGAAATTGCCTATGTGCAAGTTGTCCCTTGTATAGCTAGGCAGAGTGTTGAGCAAGGAACCTGTTTTCCTATATAATAAAGGCCTCATCATAGTACAAATATAGATTCAAGGGACATAGTCAGATAGTGTAGCTTAGAGCATAGTACAATTATATGTAGATCACCATCCATTGGTGATGTGTGTAATGCAGTTTAGTATCTTTATTAATGGAGTGTTCATTTCATCCATAGCTACATTGTATTCTTTTATGTTATTTCTATTTACAACATATTTCAATCATCTAGCATATTTACTTTCTTTCATATTATTCTGCATCTTATGATTGCTATCTCCTAGTGCTCGTTACATCAAAATATAATAGTGGTATCAGAGCCACGATATATCTAGCCATAGTAGGTCAATAAAAAAACCACCATTATTACTGAGCCTAATTTTTTTGTCAACCTGACGTGCTGCTAAACCAACCATTATTAAAAACTCTCAGAAGAGTCTAGGTGGTAGAATTAGGGATATCCCAAGTGAGAAACAAAAGAAATATCAACAAAAATACTAAGATTACATTTGACTAGAGTCTTTTCCATAGAGTTGCAAGAAAAACTCATGAAGACTAGGACTCAACATTCAATCCACTAGATTGACAAATCATCTAGTGAAGATCATCCAAGATATCTGAAATTTGTTAACTATTGCCTAAAGTTTCTTTTGTTGCAAAAAAATAATTCTCAAAGGATTGGGACTCCTCCTACAATAGAAATCTAGGAGACTCCAACTTTTTTACTTGAAGGTCGATGTGTCTTCATAGTGCAGAGATTAGTTCCTTGTGCAAGAGAAAAATATTGTGGAAGAAGACTTCTAGTGAAGAGTCATGGTGAAGTTAGGATACTGAAGATATCCATTGCTGTATTGAAGAACTTTACAATTGAAGAATATGCCATAGAAGCCTTGATACATAAAAGGCCATAGAAGCCTTGAAGAAAAGGCCATAGAAGGCTTGAAGAAGAAGCCACATAAGCCTTGATACTAAAAATACCATAGAAACCTTGATACTAAAAAGGCCACATAAGCCTTGATACTAAAAATATCACAGAAGCCTTGATACTAAAAAGGCCATAGAAGCCTTGATATTGAAAATACCACCGAAGCCTAGATACTGAAAAAGGATCCAAAAGCCTTGATATTGAAGAAGAATTTGAAAATAATATCTGATTCATAAGTAGATTAAGATTTCAGTACTAATATTTTTATTGCAGGTAAATAAGATTCAGTGAGTTGGGAAATTTCCTACAATAAAGTTAGCAAGAGTATATTATTCAGAATCAACTCAACACTTGAAGCAAAAATGAAGATATCAGGATAAGATCTCATTGAAGAACTTCTAGTATTAGAAGAAGAAGAAGAAGTACTAGGAGAGTCCTACTTGCATTCAGAAGTAGCAGAATCATATATCAAGAAGAAAATCTCACCACCAACACTTCTAGAAGTAGAAGGTTGAAGAGAAGGTTTCAAGGAAGACCACTAGAAGCTGCAAGATAAAATACCTTGGGAAGATATCAATGAGCATCCAGTAAAAGGATAGGATCCCTACTAAAGAAATCATCAAAGGAGAACTCACTAGAGAAATCCACTACCAAGGAGAAGCCCCTGATAGTGAAGGACTTAGGACAATTATTGCCATTCAACAACAAGCCCAAGATAAGGAGAATTTGGCAAGGAGTGCAAAATATGAGGAGAATTTGGAAAGGAGTACCAAATTTGATAAGAAGAATTTGGAAATGAGTGCAAAATACCATAAGAAGAATCTAGTGAAGACCTCAAGATATTTAGAATCTTGAGAAGAAGATCCTGCTTGAATTCAGAATTGACAAGAAGACTTGAAGACAAAAGAAGCTCATCAAATCTAGGAGATTTAAAGATTACCTCTCACAACAAGAAGGCACCACTTTAGAGACTAAAAATTCTCCAAATATATAGTAGAAGGATGAGAACACAAGAGGATAACAAGACACCAAATCTAGAAGTAGAAGGTTGAAGAGAAGGTCTCAAGGAAGACCACTAGAAGCTGCAAGATAAGACCTTGGGAAGGTCTCAATGAGCATCCAGTAAAAGGATAGGAGCCCTACTGAAGAAATCATAAAAGGAGAACTCATTGGAGAAATCCACTACCAAAGAGAAGCCCTTGATAATGAAGGACTTGGGATAATTATTGCCATATGATAACAAGCCCAAGAGAAGGAGAATTTGGTAAGGAGTACCAAATATGAGGAGAATTTGGAAAGGAGTTTCCAAATATGAGAAGAATAATTTGGAAAGGAGTGCAAAATCCCATAAGAAGAATCTAGTGAAGACCTCAAGATATTTAGAATCTTGAGAAGAAGATCCTACTTGAAGTCAGAATTGACAAGAAGACTTGAAGATAAAATAATCTCACCAAATCTAGGAGATTTAAAGATTACCTCTCACAACAAGAAGGCACCTCTTTAGAGATAAAAAATTCTCCAAATATATAGTAGAAGGATGATACCACAAGAGGAGAACAAGCCACCATATCTTAGGCTCGTAAAAGAAAGTTCGAGATAATATTTTAGTGAAGGATCTGTTCAGGATAATCTACAAAAAACCGTAAGATCCTACTCGAAGTAGCAACTCGGTGATATTAGAAACCAATATTCACATCCTATATGAAAGCGGAAAAATAACTATGAAATATTTGAAGATGTAAGCAAATTTTGGTGCGAATAAACTTGTTAATTGGATTACTTATCAAACTTTTTATAGCACCTTAATTTAGATTAAAGTTGCAAGAAGAAAAATTGGATTAGAGTCTTCAAAAATTGCAAAAAGAGAAAAATTATTTTTAAAGTTCACTTACACATTATTTAGGAGTTGATTAGATTTCAGTATTACATCTATCAACTACCTATCATCTAATTTGGAAAAAGAAAAATAAGACTAAGTCCTACAATATTGATTATAGTGAAATTGCAGAATAACTCTTGAAGATTCATTTCAGATTATTCTTAATTAGCTGCAGTAAATTGATTAAGTGCATTGATTTGAGAGTTTATTGGAGTGATAAAGTGAAATTATTAGTGCATTTTAAAGAAAGTTAATTAGATTCATTTTCACTATTCTATTACTCTAAAAAATTATTATCTGCGTTCTTGAGAAGGGCACAAAATTAGAAATTATTAAAGTGTCTAAAGACACTATTAGTGCACAAAAATCTACAATACTTAGTGGCCAAGTGAAGCCACAAAAACAGGTTAGAATCCTCCAAAAATTGGAGAAGAAGACAACTAACCAAAATCAGAAATAGAAGCTTCAAATATTGAGACTTTGTGAGTCTCAAATCCAAAGTATTATAGGGTTAATTGCATGGTACAAAGGGTAGAAAATTATAGCTACAAAGAAGCTTCTATGTACATCATTAGGGGCTTGGATTTATCAGTAAAGTATCCAAGCAAAAAGGGTAAGGAGTCTAGCCAAAGAGACATCCTCAAAACCTCCATATTTACATTAAAAAATATGCTACAAAACCAGAATTTTAGATCTGCAAAAGAGTGCAAGAAAAGGTGCAATAAAGAAGGTTTTATAGACATATATGGTTACATGGTATTGCACTTCTACAATACATTATACGTAGGAAGAGAGAAGATTTGAAATTTTCTCAAAAGGTACAATATCTATAGGGTAAGCCAACCAAGGAAGGTCGAATGTTATCACTCTTCTTCCATAGTAAAAGGAGCCACTCAAAGGGCTCACTCTCCATATATCTTGGAAGAACAAACCTATAAAATTAAAGCCCACATAACGCTATTATCAAGCTGCATTTATGTAGATAAAAAGAGTGCTCATCTACAAAGAGAAGGTATAAAAATATACTTCTACCAACATGGGACGAACAACATAACAAGAGTCTATCTACAAAGAAGCATAGGAATCAACATGTTTAAGGCATAGAAGACAAGGAGAAAATGTGCTACATTCAAGGTCTTAAACTTGGATAAGATCATTCATAAAAGTATTCACCAAAATTACCATTTTAAGCTCCATAGCGCCTCATCAATTCAGTTGCAAAATAGAAGATTGCTTACTATCCAAGAAATAAATTAAGCTAAGGAAAGACATACAAAAGGACTTATAATATTATCCTTAGAAGCATTATAGCAAAGTACTTCATGTAGAGATATTGAATGTCACTTGGCATAAACTTTCTAAGGTACCATTTCATCTCTCAACGCTCAAGAAACCTCACATAGGAATTATAGGGAATATCAAGGAAGTGGTGATACTTGTTATCTTCCACAAGCCTCACAAAAGTGCCCACATGAGTGCTCATATATTATAGAGTGACCAAGAAGTGTTAAAGAATAAAATCAATACGTTAAGAAAGGTGGGCGCTCATACATAATAGATGTAACACTTATCACAAAGTTCAAGAATTTTATTCCATAAAAAGGTGCTCAAGTCCAAAGTAGTCAAGCATAGGAAATCATAGTCAAAGCATAGCAAAGCACAGTGTGGAAGAAATGAAGAGGAAGCATTAAATTCTACTGGTCTTGAAGGTCAAACCTCTCCATATTTGCAGCACCTACATTCTAGCATTAAAGACAAGGAATTCCAAAGCATAAGAATTATTTCTAGCACCAAAGGAGGACATTAAAGTGTTGTTATATTTATCCAAAAAAGGTACCAAACAGTGCAATGATACAACATTCAAAGGTAATATTTAAATCCTATTTGTTATTGCTTTCACTTTAGGAAGATATAAGGGTTATAAGATAATATTTTGAAAGCAAAAACCACAAGGGACAACTTATCAAATTGAAATAATATTTGCAATTTAACCTAGGATAATAAGGAATTCTACTTGGGATTTAATTATTTAATATTTTGTAAATATTATTAATTTTCTAATTTTCCAAATTTGGGAGTGATAAGGGTTACAACATCAAACTAGGTTATTGGAAATTAGAAACACTTGAATAAAATCCTAAGGGTTACAAAAGAGGTTATTAAGATTTTTTTTTAAGGTTGGAAATTTATAATTTTCTTGTCTCAAAATTTCTCAAAAGGGATAAAATAAATCCAACATTAAAACCTCTTCAAAATTGAAAAGTGCTTAGGAGTTATAAGGTGTTAGAAAAGTTGATTTTTGATATTTACAAAAAATATACAAAATCAACCAAAATTGAACTATACTATACAAAAGCACTATATCATACTCCAAAAATATTAGGGAGTCATAAGGCATTCTACAAAACTTGATAATAATAATACCTATTAATATTATCAAGTTGGGAAGATATAAGCTTTCTTCAAAACCTAAAATTAGGTGTTCATACTCTCATTACTAGGGAGACATAAGGAAGCCTACAAATCTAAGGATTAATATTAGGAAGATTTAAATGGTATCAAATAAATTCTTCCTAGTAGAATCTCAACTACTCAAGGGTCCTAATTATTTCTCTTGGAAAAATAAAGTGAAATTAATCTTAGTATATGAAAAACTTTGGGATGTTGTCAAAGGGAAAACATAGAGACCTACCACAAGTGAAACTGAAATCCTAAAATTTGAGGAAAATAATTCAAAAGCTCTAATGATAATAACCTTTACTATCACTGATGAGATGCAAACTTATATCAACTCAACAAAAAAATCTTCAAATGCATGGAAAAGATTAGAGAATTTTTTTGAAGGAAAGAATAAGGTAACTATTTTTCATCTCCAAACTCAACTTCACTCATTAAAAATGAATAGTGGGGAAAGCATAGAACTGTTCCTAAGGAAGGTAGCAGATATTAAAGAGAAATTGTTGACCTTAGGAGAAAAAATTAAGGATGAACTACTTACTCAAGTAACCATGAGAGCACTTCTAGAAAACTATAAGCATTTGGTAACATCTTTACAAGTTTTAAGTAAAGATACTTATTTTAATTAATTAGTCAATATACTTCAAGAATATAAAGTAGAAGACACTGTGAGAGATGAGATGACTAACACTGCATTGGCATCAAAATATTATCCATAGGAAAATATTGCTTCATAAACAAGAGGACAAAAAACATGGTATTGTTAGATATGCAAAAAGAGAGATCATAGTACCAACTATTGCAGATATAATCCCAAAAATAGGAACCAAGGAAATCAGATGAATAATGAGAATCAATGTCAACCTCAACAATATCAAAGGAACCCTTATATGGGCACTTGCTATGAATATAATACATCGTTAGGTCCCCTAACCAATGATCAAAAGCAAATAATTGATGATTTCCTTAATCATATTCAATTAAAACCTTATCCAAAGTCTCTAGCAAAGAAATCAAAAATACTTCTACCCTTGAGAGCCATATTGGTCAAGATCAAATAATTCTTGATCAGTTAGATTCCTACACTAAATATTTAATAAAATATTATGAGGATCATCCCTTTCTTGAAAGCCTTAGTTATGGGAATGATCAAGAATAAACAATCTCTAATTCTTGTGATAATATTCAAATAGATACTTCCTTCATACCTTTATTGGAAGATAAAAGAGATACCTCCAATTCTAAAGGCTCTTATCATGATGATCAAGAAAAATTCATTTTCATCTATCAATTAGAAAATCATGAAATTCTTAAGGAAAAAGATGAGGGTTTTTCACCATTGAATTCCCTAACCACCACCCATAATCAAGAATGAATGATTTTTCATATCCTTAATAACACAATATATTCCTCACAAAAACATGAATATGTCATCCCCACTATTTTAAAAACCAATGAAAATGAGCAAGATTCCCTTATGAATCATTCTCAACAATTTAATATAAAAACATCAATTAAAGGAATTTGTACTCAAGGTTTAAAAGTATATTTCAAAGTCACAAAAAACTCACCTTGTAACAATAATCCCTTGGCTAATACAATTTTTTCTCTAAAATGTATTCCTCCTTTCACATCCACCAATATTACTAATAATTTAGGTATAAATCATGTGATACCATCCTTCATGTCACATCCTCAAATACCTCAATATTATTTATTATCCCTTGAATATCAAATTTTACTTTCTCAAATAGAATAATTAAATAGGAAAATGACTTCTATATAATAATCCTCATCTAAGCCTAACTATTCTTATGATAATTTGTTCAATCAAACTTATTTTCTACTACAGTAAATCATCCTTTTCCTTTCAATTTTAGGATTCCTAGATTTTACATATATGAGGAACAAGGTGACCCTCTTGACCACCTTAAATATTTTAAAGACACTTGTAGCATGATAATGTATGATGAAATAACAATGCTCAAAATATTTCCCCAAATCCTTAATGGTCTTGCTATAGAATGGTATTATCAAATACCACACATTCCATTAAGAATTTTGAAGACACCATCAAAATATTTGCTGAAAGGCATTATATGGAAATTAAGAAAAAAGCCACAATCATTGACCTCATTAATCTCAAACAAGCAAAGGATGAATATTTTATCACCTTCTTAGCTAAATGGCAAGATATGGTAAGGAATATTTAGTATACCCTACCTACTAAAGCCCTATTAGACATATTCATAGAAAACATTAATGAATGATTGACCTACCACATAGAAATTGCTAATGTATTATATTTTTACTCATGCCATAATGATAGAAAAAAATATAGAAGTTACCCTTTGGAAAAGGAGGCATCTACAAATAGATGCTTCTAAAATAGAAGAACAACATTCCTCTTACTCATTGTATCAATGTCAAAACCTGCACATCAAAAATCATAAAGACATCAACTCTTAATAAACCAGTCATATTCATGTTTATAAAAGTGAGGAACAAAATCTTGTTGGTGATGGTGAGTGAGCATGTTGGAGCATTAGATTTGAGTTTTAAATTATGCTCAGGTGAGAACTCCTCTAGTATGAGTGGGAGCTCTCCAATTCATGGGAATGGTCTATTAGCTAGGCTAGTTGACATGGGCATTGGGGTGGGCCCACCCCTCGACATGGGTCCTCCTTTGGCTCCATGCCAAAAGGTTCCCTCCTTGTCCTTTGTTGAAGTAGTCCAAAAAAATGCTTTATCAGCTCCTATATTATGGGGCTCATTTTATATTTAGCCTATTTAGGGTAAAATCAACATCCCTTCTAAGCTTGTGGTCATTTTGTTAACTAGAAATCCATGTCATTGGTTGAAAAATTTGTAGGTTCTAGACCCAAAATTGAATCCATCAGATGTTGTGATTTCTCCAAATGGAAACCCCAAGGACATATGAAGCTCGTTGTAATTACCAAGGGCTTCTTCATAATCACTATACTCAATGTTGAAGACTCAAATCACATCCTCTTTGAAGGACCATGGTTTTTTGGTCGTTGAAGCCTTTTCCTAAGGAAATGAGACCTCAAATTTAACCCAAGCAGCCAGAACATCAACTTGGCCCCTATTTGGGTTAGAATACCTAGTATTTTGATTTAGTTCTAGCATGAATATATCCTTAGGGGAATAAAAAGGGCCATTATGGAGCTTATCACTTTTAACCCCACCACAAGAGCTAAGTCAAGGATAGTCTATGCAAAAATGTGCATCATTTCCAGTTTTAACCCTAAGCTACCTACTTTCATTAAGTTGATCTTATACATCTATAGTTGGCATCAAGACATTGAATATGAGAAGAAACCCCATTTTTATTCTTATAAAAAATAGGGGTATCTTTCATGTCAGTGTCCATCCTTGAAACCCCTTATCAAACCAAATAAATTCTAGCACCATAAATATTCCAACAAGACTATTGATTCAACAATGAATCTATAGGCCATGAGAATACCTAGTCAAAAATTAAAATAAAGGAGATCCAATCAACATCCCAAAATATTTTTGAGGAGGCCCAACTAACATCCTAGTAAGCCCTTGAAAAGAAACCCCAACTGTCATCTAGTGGAAAGGAGGCCCTACTAATTGATGGTGGGAATCTCTCATCTCTCATGGAATAGGTATGTCCCCCATTTCCTCCTTAAATACCCTATTCCTCATTCAAAAAAATCTCTTTTCTTGCTTGAGTAATGATTCTATTCTAGACCTTGAATACTCCCAATCTCCTGATATATCCCCTTGGTTTGGGTTGATTAAGATCAAGGGGTCGAATGTCAGGTAAGGTAATATGACTTGCATTGTACAATCACTAAAACATAGTCGATAAGAGTTCAGATTTAGATAGTGGGTTCAAATTACGATGTAGAAGCTGCAGGTGAAGACCATGAGGCTATCATGGATTCTCAAATTTATATCCTGATCCCTCCCTCCCATGCTCCTTTCCTATTGGTCATAAGGGCTTATGTTGATTCCACTCTTTTTGATTTCCTTTCCAATTACCATTATTATTTGACTAACTTCCTCCTTTCACCTGGTAATGGGCCTTCCTCCATTTTTGTTGTTCTCACCTTAGGGTTATGCATAGCAACTAATAATTATTAATTAGCGAATATTTTAATTTTTGAAATTTGGAATTGGCTAATATTGGGGACCCTTGATCGAGGCCCATTAGCCCAAAAATTTTGGGTGTAATTTTTTTTTGGGTAGATTCACTTCAATTTTATAATAATTGGACCATATTTAGTTTAACTCTCTAATATTACCCCTAATAATAGAGGACCTTATCACTTTGAAATTATAAATAATTTAAATTTTGAAACTTATTCACCACATTTTTATAAATACATTTTAGGGTCAACCCCTTACGCATAACCCTATACCACCTCCAATGAATCCCATTTGGAGACCTCAATCCCTACCCCTTATCCATTGTTAAACATACATGTTTCTAAGAAATATTTGGGTATAGCCTTAGCGAATTATCCTTATCTTTCATAAATCATTAATAATATTCCCTCTAATTATTTTACCTCACCAGCAAAGCTTCCTAAGTGTGATTCATATGCTTTGGTTAACCCCTCCCTTAACACCAACAAGCAGAATTCCCCTCTCTCTATAACCAAAAACAAAAAAAAAAAGTTGTAGTGATGTTGGTAGTAAAAAGAAAAAGGTAGACCCTCAATTCATGACCTCAAGAAAAGAAAATTAGATGTGAAAATTACAAATGGGGTCCAATCTACCCTAGTCATTTCAAGGAAGGAAAACCTTCAAGTAGGGTCCAACTCTAGTTCTAGTCCTAGAAACACTCTCCTCGACCCTTGGTAGAGGAAAAAAACTCCTCTCAAACTCTCTTAAATGAAGATCCTCTTCTAGAATGTGAGGGGGCTCAATGGTCATTCCAAGAAACATCTGTTGGCAACCATGAGAAAAGACCTAAAACCCCAAATAATCCTTTTACAAGAAACTAAAGTCAAAATTTTCAATTCGAAAGGAGTCTCAAAAGCCATTTAGAAAAATTCCAAGTTCATAGCCAATCCAACTCAAGGAGCCTTTGGGGGCCTATTATGTCTATGGGATCCCATGAAAATAGAAGGCAATATCATATCTTCCTTAGAGAGGAAAATCAATATCCTCTTGTTCTATAAAACCACTAAATGCAGATGGGTTATATCCAATATTTACACCTCTAACACCACCCAAGGGAGACTCTCCTTATGGAACACTTTGAGTCAAATAAGAAACATCTTTAGTAATGAAGCTTGGATGCTATCGAGAGACTTCAACTCTCCTTTCTATCCCTCTAAGAAAAAAGGAGGTAGACCTATTACATCAAAATACTTTGAGAACTTCCATAAAGTTATTCTAGCATGGGTCCCCTCTTGCAATGAGGTCCCCATTCAGAGTATGATGGTTTTGTTTCCTAGTTTCAAAGGGTACATTCAAGGCATGAATGACCTCGTTGGATCAATATTTAGGTATAGAAATATCATTACCTATGTGGAGGAAGCAACTAGTCTCCTTGAAGAATTCAAAATTAAATATGGAGACCTTGTTAAGGATGATCCTATAGATCCTCTTTATCCTATTAGAAATAGTCAGGTTTAGCCTATTGTTGTGATCCTATCCCCTACTCTCCTCTTCTCTTCTTCTTAGTTGCACTCTATGTTTCTTTCCTTTGTTTTTGTATAGGGTCCTCTTTTGTGTTGTTGTCAAACCCTAGAGGTTTTACTTGTGTTCTTTTTGTCTAGGGTTATCTCTTGTGTTGTTGGAACCTGGAGGTCTTCCTTCTATTCTTTGTTGAAAGGTCTTCCTCAAGACCCTTATCTATGGCCCTTCTTTTAATTTAAAAGGTTTGGGGTCCCTTTCAAAACCCCTTCTTTCCACCAATATAAAAAAAGAGAGGAACAAAATTCCTCCAAATCACCCTATCAATACCAAAATATACATGAGGAAAATCCTAAAAATATTAAATCTAAAAAAACCAATAATATTACCATTTCTAAAATGGAGGAATGATCTTCCTATATCAATTCCAAAACCCATACGAGAAAATTCCTAAAGATATTAAATCTCAAAAAATAAATCATATTTATTGTATCCCTAAGCAAGAATAATATCAAACACCTAAATCAAACTTAAACAAACAACACAAAACACTCTTTGCCAAATAAAATTGATCTTCCTTCATAATATTAACAAAATTATAGATACTGGGGCAATTCAATTACCACCTATCAAATCCTATAACTTCACTCAAAAGAAACCTCCATCATTTTGCTATCATCAACACTATGTTTTTCATTGTAGCATTGGGTATCTGACCAACATATACAAATTTCATTAAAAACTTATTTGAAAACTTGATAAGGAGAGACATCATTCTAAATTCCCCAAAATCCCAATCCTTTCCTAGCCGTTAAGCTAAAAATACTCCAAACTTTATATAATATTAAATAATCAACTATGCATCATATGGAAGGATTCTACCTCCAAGTAATCTATTGATCTAACTCAACCTTCACATATATCATAAAAACATGAGTTAGAATTGATCAAACAAGAAACCCTTATGTCATCTAATCGAGGATGTGATATACCTTAAATTGAAATGCAAACGATAAAATCCTAACCTCAACTAAAGAACACAAGCTTATATTGAGATGGGGGTGAATAATATCAGATCAAATTTTAATTTTATTTCCCAATATTATCCAATATAATTAATGGTAATATCAACAGTAGTAATCAAAGCAATGCACAAATCATCACATAATAGAGACACCAATTTAATATGGTTCACCCAATGTGGGCTACTCCACGGAGAAAATATTTCTACTAAATTTTCTCAACAAATCCTATTAGGAATAAATTCCCTATTACAGTGTTTATGGACCTCTATCCAAAGGAGACACCAATCCCCTAATGCTTTGATTTGTGGATCTATCTCCATAGGAGAACTATTTTTCCTTTTCTCTGGTTCATGGAACTTGATCCAGGAGACCTCTATCTCCTCAACTAGTTAGTGGATCTCTCTCCATAGAAGAAATTTATCTTCCTAGCTTGTTCGTGGATAACACTCCACAGGATAACTCTTTCCCCTTGCTCTGGTTCATGGATCTCTATCCACAAGAGAAATATTTCTCCTCTTATCTTGCTGGTGCTCTTCTAGAAGACTTTTTCTCCCACTGCACTGGCTTGTGGATCTCTCTCCATAGAATACCTCTATCCTCACTCAAAAGACATCTATCCTCATTGCCCTGGCTAATGGATCTCTATATACTAGAGAAAAATATCTTCTACTTTGTCACCTCCAAAGCTTACTCTCAACTTTATTCAATATCTACCTCAAATATGCACTAAACACTATCCTCGATCTAGCACAAATCTGCTCATAATCTATTTCAGGTCTAGCACAAATATGCTCTCAATTATGCACCAAAATTTTTCCTCAAATATATCCTCTAGCCTTAACACAAAGCTTGATAAAATCATAAATCAACTCTACTTAGATTTACCCAAGCCTTAACACAAAGCTTGAACAAATCACAAATCAACTCTACTTAGATTTTCCCCAAGCCTTAACACAAAGCTTGAAAATATCATAAATAAACTCTACTTAGATTTTCCCTAAGCCTTAACACAAAGATTGAACAAATAAATCAATAAGCTCTGCTCTCATGTATCCACAAAGACTTAGCTTAAATCTCCTTTGAAGTCTTCACCAAAATTTACCTCAAATATGCTCTCAAGTCTTCACCAAGACTTGCCTCAAATCTGCTCTCTAGTATTCACCAAGACTTACCTCAAATATGCTCTCAAGTCTTCACCAAGACTTACCTCAAATCTGCTCTCAAGTCTTCACCAAGACTTACCTAAAATCTGCTCTCAAGTCTTCACCAAGACTTACCTAAAATCTGCTCTCAAGTCTTCACCAAGACTTACCTCAAATTTTCTCTCAAGTATTCACCAAGACTTACCTTAAATCTACTCTCAAGTCTTTACCAAGACTTACCTCAAATCTGCTCTCAATACAAGCTCAAAAAAACTTACAAAACATGATCAATCAATCTTAGATATTTCACACAATGCTATCAATTGCTTTGTCTAATATTCAAAGTAATTCCTTTAAATTGAAGTAGTTTAGACATATTCTATTCACAATTCGTTTAACCTCTGGAACATATAGAGAATGATGTACTCTATCAAAAACTCAAAATGTTCTACCCAATCATTAAATCTGTTGCTTTCACAAATATGGTTTCTAATGTTTGCACATTGACTTTCAATATCACTCAAAACCAATGCTCAATAATTTCACTCAAACATTCATCTAATGAAATGCAAATTGATCACAAACCCTAAACAAGTGTTTTCAAACTTCTTCAAACAAAAAGCACAACGTGGGTCTCAAACCCTAACTCAAATATTTCTCAATCAAATAAAATCATCCATCAACAAGATGAACTTAAACTTTCTCACACATTTTCAAAAATACTCATCAATCCTTTTCACTCACCTTATACTTCATACATTCATTTCAAACATTCTAAATAAAAGTTAATGTGCTCATACCTTTTTGCTTTGATGGAGATATATCTTCAAAACCTGTCTTAATCACAATCAAATCCTATTTGCCAATTTCTATGTTAGATAACAACAGTCTATCTCAAAATCTCCATACAAATATTCTCCTTAATAATTATTTCACCATTCAAGAAATACAATAAATTATCAAGTCTCAAATACACCTTATTATCTCCAATGCTCCCAAAATAACATTCAACACATAAAAATAAAGTTCCTTTTTTAACACCTTATAATCTCCAATCCTCTTCAAAATAATATTCAACAAAAAAACAAAGTTCCTTTGTTAACATTTTATAATCTCCAATCCTCTTCAAAATAATATTCAACACATAAAAATAAAGTTCCTTTGTTAACACCTTATAATCACCAATCTTTAGATTTTCACAACACCAAAATAAAATATTATTTTAACAACCCTTATGACTCCCTATACACTTCACACATGCCTTTTAGTTTTCATGTGGCCTCAACAACCTTTCCGCATTCAAAAAAATTAGCAAATTAATTTAAATGATGCATATCTTAATAGCCCACATCATCAAAAGATTGTGCACGACTTCGACTGCACCCAAAATTGAACCCACAACCAAAGCCACCACAGTGCCTTAGTCCAAGGCTAAGCTTCCGCTTGGGCTACATGCCCATATGTGAATGACAATGTCCTTGCGCATATACTTATCTGCTTCTGTGAAGTTTGGCAAAAACAAAAAAAACCTCTCTTCCTTTGTAAAAATGACTCGCGTGGGATTCAAAACCACAACCTGCTCCTTACAAGCATCGTAGCCATCCTTCGACCACCGTTTGTGCTACTCAATACCTTGGGATTGTCCTCTCATACCACCCGAATATAAGATTACCTTCTTTTATTAAAACCTCATGAATATCCTTTTCTTTTCAACAATGCAACACACGAATATTATAGTCACTTTGGCATTTGAATAGCATTGTAATTTGGAAATGAAAATTATTTCCTATTTATACTTTATCCTTTGCATTAAACACGTTGGCCCTTTTGAATTTCAAATTTTGAATTCGAATTTAAACTTTAAACCTTGGTGCTATTTAATTATTTAAATTAAAATTTTAACCTTAGGTTAAAATATTTTAATTTAAATAAATTAAATTAAAACCTTTATAATCTGCTCAATGGGTCTTGTCGGAGATATATATTTTTTAATTATTCCTTGGACCTTGTTATTTTTCACCTCTTCCTTTTGCAAAAATATTATAATATTAAATATTATAATATTATTATTTCTTTTTAAACTTGCTTCTCTTTCCTTGGGTCTTCAACCTTTTAGGTCTCTTTAGGCATATAATATTAAAAATAAACATTATATTATTTTTCTTTTAACCACTTCCTTGCCTTTTGGAAAAATAACCTTATGACATCAATGATGACAAAATTGGACATCAAAACTCTTGACATCAATGACAACAAAACTTGCTCAAATTTTAACATCAACATTATTAACAATTATCATTATTTTATCTAAGCTCTTAAATAGACTAAAGGCACTTATGCATTATCAAATTGTAGGTACAAATATCTTTACATCTTCCAAATTAGGACATGTGTATATCACATCCTATAGTAATATCACAAACCCTAAACCAATGCTCAAGAATTTCACTCAAACATTCATCTAATGAAATGCAAATTGCTCACAAACCCTAAACAAGTGTTTTCAAACTTCTTCAAACAAAAAGCACAATGTGGGTCTCAAACCTTAACTCAAATATTTCTCAATCAAATCAAATCATTCATCAACAAGATGCACTTAAACTTTCTCACACATTTTCAAAAATACTCATCAATCCTTTTCACTCACCTTATACTTCATACATTCATTTCAAACATTCTAAACAAAAGCTAATGTGCTCATACCTTTTTGCTTTGATGGAGATATGTCTTCAAAACCTGTCTTAATCACAATCAAATCCTCTTTGCCAATTTCTAGGTTAGATAACAACAGTCTATCTCAAAATCTCCATACAAATATTCTCCTTAATAATTATTTCACCATTCAAGAAATACAATAAATTATCAAGTCTCAAATACACCTTATTATCTCCAATGCTCCCAAAATAACATTCAACACATAAAACAAAGTTCCTTTGTTAACACCTTATAATCTCCAATCCTCTTCAAAATAATATTCAACATATAAAAACAAAGTTCCTTTGTTAACATCTTATAATCTCCAATCCTCTTCAAAATAATATTCAACACATAAAAATAAAGTTCCTTTGTTAACACCTTATGATATCCAATCTTTAGATTTTCACAACACCAAAATAAAATATTATTTTAACAACCCTTATGACTCCCTATACACTTCACACATGCCTTTTAATTTTCATGTGGCCTCAACAACCTTCCGCATTCAAAAAATTTAGTAAATTAATTTAAATGATGCATACCTTAATAGCCCACATCATCAAAATATTGTGCACGACTTCGACTGCACCCAAAATTGAACCCACAACCAAAGCCACCGTAGTGCCTTAGTCCAAGTCTAAGATTCCTCTTGGGCTACACGCCCACATGTGAATGACAATGTCCTTGCGCATATACTTATCTGCTTCTGCGAAGTTTGGCAAAAACAAAAAAATCTCTCTTCCTTTACAAAAATGACTCGCATGGGATTCAAAACCATAACCTGCTCCTTACAAGCATATTAGCCATATTTCGACCACCGTTTGTGCTACCCGATACCTTGGTATTATCCTCTCATACCACCCGAATATAAGATTACCTCCTTTTATTAAAACCTCATGAATATCCTTTTCTTTTCAACAATGCATCACACGAATATTATAGTCACTTTGGCATTTGAATAGCATTGTAATTTGGAAATGAAAATTATTTCCTATTTATACTTTATCCTTTGCATTAAACACATCGGCCCTTTTGAATTTCAAATTTTGAATTCGAATTTTTTAAACCTTGGTGCTATTTAATTATTTAAATTAAAATTTTAACCTTAGGTTAAAATATTTTAATTTAAATAAAATAAATTAAAACCTTTATAATCTGCTCAATGGGTCTTGTCGGAGATATATATTTTTTAATTATTCCTTGGACCTCGTTATTTTTCACCTCTTCCTTTTGCCCAAATATTATAATATTAAATATTATAATATTATTATTTCTTTTTAAACTTGCTTCTCTTTCCTTGGGTCTTCAACATTTTAGGTCTCTTTAGGCATATAATATTAAAAATAAACATTATATCCTTTTTCTTTTAACCACTTCCTTGCCTTTTGGAAAAATAACCTTATGACATCAATGATGACAAAACTGGACATCAAAACTCTTGACATCAATGACAACAAAACTTGCTCAAATTTTAACATCAACATTATTAACAATTATCATTATTTGATCTAAGCTCTTAAATAGACTAAAGGCACTTATGCATTATCTCAATTGTAGGTACAAAGATCTTTATATCTTCAAAATTAGGACATGTGTATATCACACCCTATAGTAATATCCAATTAGACATCCCCTTATATGTGCTTGTCATTGAGCTATTACTGCTTTATCATGCATCTATCTTTGAGGTCTTAACTAGCCCACTTATCATCTTTGATAGTTTTAATTGATGGATTTTGAAGACATAATATCAATATGAAACTCACAAGATAAATTTCATAGGATAAAATATATGATAGCCACACTATAGTAAGACCAAGATAATGATGTAAGCATAATAATAATATGAGCCAATTAATATGTAAATAAAGGCTTATAATATATCAACTAACATTCATTAATATGCAAAAATATATGAATGTAAATAGCCTAAATCATACATGTATAAAGCATGTAGCATGACTTACAATATTAATTGCTCAAAATATATGTTGTCTTTATTACTCCTATTTCACTTACAAATGTATCACAAACTCTATTACAATGATGATAACTTTGCTTACTATGTTTTCTATATTTTCTATGCTCACAATGCTTGCTATATTTGTTGTATCCTCCATGGAGTAATATATAGCCATTGTAGAGTGACTCTTTGGTTACTTGACTATTCCTTTTATTATTCCAAGTCTCATGACTCTTGGCTTCTCTACTTAACACTTGCATACACATGATGCTATCTTGTATGCACACAATGAATCTTCACTTAGCATACTCTAATCTAAATACACTTGTGCACACATACTTACATTACACTTGCACAACTTACATGACACTTGCGTATTTTCTACACATTATTACATTACATAAAATATTACTCATACTCTAATCTAAGACACAACCCTAATCTAATATTTACAAGATGTACCATGAGGGTACATTAGCATGTACCAAATAATATAATATAGTCCAACACCCTCTGTATTACATTATTTGATTATTGAAGACTTTAGTATTCAATCTAGATCTTCATCCTTCAATTTGCAAGTGACCTTGTAGTACATGTGATCTAATTACCTTGTAGGGTAGAGTTGGATCATGTTTGATCCATTTTATTTTTCCTTGTTCTCTGAATGACTTTTCTTCTTGTACTTCAGAAATTCCACACTTGAATCCATTGTTAGAAGATGCTTCAGAAATGAGTATTTGAAAAAGATAATCTAATTTGAATATTAATGCTCTTTAAAATCTTCTATAGTACCTCTCCTTATAGTAGCAAGAAATAGATTAATAAGATTTTTTTCACAATATTTACATGGATGAACACTCCAAAATTTTTATTTTTCATGACCAATTCTATTGCAATAAACACATCTTGAAGATATTTTTATTGTTTTATTCATCCTTCTTAGAATTTAAAGTTCATCCATTTTCTTGATAAAATAACTTAATCACTTATGTACAACCAAAGTTATTCTATATTTATTTTCCATATAGATAAATTGTAGATGATGGAGATCTTCAATATTTTTAGTAGATTCTATTTTTGAGATTGATGAACTACTAGAATAAAGTTTTGTAATAACAATATCCAATGATGTGTCCTCTTGACTATTATGTAATCTTGTTAATTCTTCCTTACCAAAGTCATTTATCATATTTTGAAAATAGTCTTTAAGTTTCTTTACTATATCTCCTTTATTGAATGCATTAATAATTTCTTCCATAATATGCAATCAATGTTAAATACATTTTCTTTTATGTAGACTACCTTATAACTCCCTAAGATCCAAGTTTATAAATTACAAAACTATGAAGTAGAAATCCTTATGTCTCCCAAATATTAGAAACTAAGAAATATGAATTTTACAAATTTAATTTCCTAAGTTTGATGTTGTAAACCTTTTCACTCCCAAATTAATCAATTTGCAAAAAAATCTCTAATCTTTTATTTCAAAACTTAGTAACTCAAACCAAATTCAAATTAATCTAAGAAATAAAAAACTTATTAGTAAATCCTTATAACTCCAACTTTAAATTAGCATTCTACTTATCTCTCCATTTGCTTATAAATTAAAACATTTACTAATGTTCTACCTTATTTCTCCTCAAAATAACTTTAATAATTTATTCTAAAAATAAACTTTTATAAAGCTTTAGAACTTATCACTCCAAACAATATTGCACTTTGAAAAAACATTCAAAAATACTTTTTGACTTGTTCGTGCCTACTTCACTGAGTTACCTTGAAGTATGCAAATACTTTGAATGCCTTGGATCCCTTGTGTTTAGTTTTCTCAAATGTGCGAATAGGATATTTTATTTGTATTGCTCATCTAGGTGGACATTTCCACTTGAGTAGGTATAACATTTGATGCAATGTTTGTTTGAATGCAACACTCCTTTAGAAATGAATATCTCATTTTTGGTAAAATTGAATGTTCGAGTATCTCAACATTCATTTCTATTGCTATACCAGGTGATTGTCTAATGAGTTTCTACATCCCTAAATGCATTTTGCTATCAACAATCAATGATGCATTCTACTCAACTTTTTGGTATCATATTTGAAAGGATTTTAGTGCTTCTATCTCATGCATTAGTGTTTCCTCTTTCCTATGTAACATTGGACAACTCTTACATTCATAGTGTCTCTTGGAGTTTACCTTCTATAACTCTTCTTCTCCTAGCAATGGCGCTTAGACTTATGCAATAATGGAGCTTGAATTGGCACTTAGAATTATTCTATGACAATGGTGCTTGGACTTCTACAATAATGGTGATTGGAATGCTCCTCTTGCAATAGTTGCTTCTAGAAATGATGTGGCTTAGCTACATCCTTATTGCATTTATTTATTGCTCAATTCTTTATGTATTAATATCTGCTTGTGATTAACCTAATGTTGTTATTTACTTTGAGGTCAAACAATTCTCATGGATATATTGACAATGGATATTGTAATTCTACCTTGAAATTTCACATTGACGTAGATAGATAGGCTACAATATTTCCTTGGATGTCTCTCATTGCACCTTAAGACATTATTACTTGATTTTCACAATGATATTTTAACCTTGTAGCTACATCATGAGTGTTTATCCTTCTAGTTGTATTACATGCTCAAGCCAAAAGACTTATTCCTTCTACATAGAGTAGATGAACATAGTCCTTCCTATTATTTATATACCTTTAAGCTATATCCTATATCAAAACTTAATTCTAGGATACCTTGAACTTTGATTTTCTTAGTCCTTCCAGCAATTGCTCATCCTAAGAAAACTTAAGCTTGCATGCCTTTCCTTCTTATCATAGCTAGTCGAATGGAGATTATTACAATATGATCTTCTTTACTTTTATAATGGGCCTTTTTTAATGGTATCTCATTCAAATTTATACAAGCCTCTTATCTTCTTTCTATTTATCTTAGAGCCTTGCTCTATTTCTTCTAAACTGGCTTACTAGCACTTTCCTAAACTGCCTTGAAGCTCTTCTTCTAAGTTCCCTATAAGCTCTTAGTTATTCTATACTTTCATGAATGCCAACTCTAGAGTCTTCTACTATGCTATGTTCTTATATTATAGTCCTCTTTTGTATATGGCCACTTGAGTGCTGGCATTTACGTTCTATTGGTTTCTATATTTCACATAGACATTGGCCTCTACATTGACCACTTAGATAATGATGTCTTCATTTAACCTATAGAGCCAAATAGAGCTACATTATTTCTATCATAAAGATCCTTTCTCTTTTAGTTTATCCAACCCTCTTTTCTCTTTCCTATAAGGGTCTTATTTTATTCAATATTGGCCTCTCGAGCCTATGTCTTCTATATTGGTTTCTTGAATGAATGTCAAGGTCAATATGACCTGAATCTTCTATCTTTGTCAAGGTATCACTTCAGGACCTGAATCTATCCTTTGTCTATGTCAAGATATTTTTCTAAGACCTGTAGCTTGCTGAATCTTATTCTCTATCAAGGTCTATCTTCAAGACCTGAAATCTTTATGTCAAGGTATGCCTTCAAGACCTGAATCCACTATGTCAAGGTCTATCTTCAAGACCTAAAATCTTATCATAGACCACCTCTATTCTAAATAAAGTTTTAGAATAGGTAACCTCAATCTATCTATCTCTGTTAAGGCCTCTCTTATAGATTTTAATCTTTAATAACCTACAACTTAAATCAATACCTACTTGATGAAAGCTTTCTACCTTCTTACACTTAGAAGATGTAATTTTTCTCTATCTATTGTAGGAAGCTTCTCACTCTTCTAATGATCAATCTCTATTGTAGCTCTATCTTAGGTCACACCTAAGAACTCAAATGATGTCAAGGGTTATCTATCTCCTTGAAATTATTCTGATGTCAAGGGTTGGCTATTCCTTGTAATAATAAACTATCTTAAAGTTGATTTGACCCAATAGTTGACTTATGTCTTCACTGGTTATAATTATGGAAACTAGAAAGACCCTATTGATGAGTCCGAGTCTTCACTAGTTATTATGCAATTATGGAAAGACTCTATAGCCAAGTCTTCACTAGTTGTTTCTACAACTATGAAAAGACTAGATTTTTACTTACTTTGATCATACAATAAAGTCTAGGTCTATCTCCCTTTAAAGTAGACAAACTCTAAATCAATTTTATAAAATTGGATAAAATCAAATCTTATATGCAACTAAATAAATTCAACCTATGCAAGAAACTACTTGCTATAGCTTTGATACCATTGATGGATTTTGAAGCCTTAATATCAATATGAAACTCATAGGATAAATTTCACAAGATCAAATATATGATAGCCACAATATAGTAAGATCAAGATAATGATGTAAGAAAAATAATATGAGCCAATTAATATGTAAATAAAGGCTTATAATATATCAACTAACATTCATTAATACATAGAAATATATGAATGTAAATAGCCTAAATCATACATGTATAAAGCATGTAGCACAACTTACAATATTAATTGCTCAAAATGTATGTTGTCTTTATTACTCCTCTTTCACTTACAAATGTATCACAAACTCTATTACAATGATGATAACTTTGCTTACTATGCTTTCTATATTCACTATGCTCACAATGCTTGCTATATTTATTGTATCCTCCATGGAGTAATATATAGCCATTGTAGAGTGAATTTTTGGTTACGTGAGTAGTCCTTTTTTTATTTCAAGTCTCATGACTCTTGGTTTCTCTACCTGACACTTGCATACACATGAAACTATCTTGTATGCACACCTAGACATGATTTTTCACTTAGCATACTCTAATCTAAAGACACTTGTGCACTCTTACATATAAGACACTTGTGCACACATACTTACATTACACTTGCACACTTACTCACATGACACTTCAGAATTTTTGCACATTATTACATTACATAAAACATTACTCACTCTAATCTAAGATACAATCCTAATCTAATATTTACAAGATGTAGCATGAGGGTACACTAAAATGTAACCAATTAATTTAATATACTCCAACATTAACAAGCCTACCTATCATGTTTGTGACCTTAACTTGATCCACTTATCCTCATATTTGTGGCTTTAACTAGCCCACTTATCATTTCTTTGTGACCTTAACCATCCTGCCTACCATATTTTTGTGGTATTAAATCGACAACTTATTATTTATTTAAAATTCTAACTTGTTCACTTATCATATTTTTGTGGCCTTAACTAGCCCACTTATTTCTTCACAACCCCACTCACTTATCATATTTTTGTGCCAATAATTGAACCAATTATTTCTTCACAACCCTAATTAGCTCATCTATCATCTTCACAATATTTATTGGCCTACCAAATATTTTTATGGCTAAAACTATTATTCATATGATACTTGAAGCCTCAATCAGTCATAAAATACTATCATCACATATTAAGTAGTCAAGTATAAACATAAAAGTGCTATTAATTACTTTTATAAATAACTCCAGGGTCATAGTTATATCCCAAATCACAATGAGCCATTAGCAAATTCATCCACTTCTAGCAACACTAAGGAAATTTACCTTCTTCATCATGACTTCCATGATGACATCATTTTAGTATGGAATGATTTGGGATAAGGGGTATGATAAGGATCCAAGGCCTTGACTCATCCTAATTTACATTGTATGCTTGCATAAATACCTTAACATTCATCCACCATGAACTCAATCATAATAATTTTTAGACAAAGGAAAAGTATTATAGTCCTCAATATGATCTTTTAGACCCACTTACTTGAAGGAACACAAATGACTAAGGATCAATTTCTAAGATGGATAATGGCCTCGTTTCACAATTGACAAGCAACTATGACTAATAATTGGAAAACGACCAATAATTAAAATGACTGAGTAATGAAGGATACTCCCTATAGCCCTCCTTGAGATTGTCCTTGTGACCATCTCTATGAATAAAAATCCTATTATATAGATCCACTTCTATACATAGCCATTATCACTATCTCATAACCATTTGAGCATGCTTGAAGCCTAAGGGTAATACCTACCCACCTCAAATAAAAAATGAATTCTATCATTTTAAAATAATTTGTTTCTACTTGCTTTTACCTAAATTATTTTTTCCTCATTAGTTTAAAGTCATCATATTTAGAAATTCAAATCAAGCTATATCAATTTGAGACTATCAATTAAAGGTGATTCAATTTATCTTTCTCAATTCTCAGTTGATCTATCTCTATCGATATGAATTAACCTCTCATAACTTTTAATAGCATGTATTTCTATCTAGCTCTAGCTAATTTGTTTCAAAATCATGGTCATCATCCTGAGTGACCACTTATTTTGCTATCCTACCTAATCTATTCATATGCAAGGATAAACAATACATGTCTTCCCAACTAGAGGACATCTCTTGTTGTTATTTCAATAAAACATATATTTACTCAAAAGAGAGTGAACCATTCATTTGAAACACCTCATTTATTGAGGGTATCTATTATAAATTATATCACTATGCACACCCCATAATAGGGAGAATATACCACATCAATTTTAAATTCCTTCAAACCAACATGGTTTAGACATGTTTAAATTTCTTCATACCCATAAGGTCTAGGAACATATCAATATATAAAGCCCTTTGGATCCACAAGTCCTAGGCATATCATATCATTTCATAAGGTCCTTTAGACCCATAAGGTTCATAGTGCATCACTTCATATCATAGAGGCATATATTATTTTTAAAGTCCTTTGGACTAATAGAGTCCAAGTACACATCATTAAGTCATCTAGGCAACACCAACATAAGTCCTCTAGACATAAGAGGTCTAGGAAATAATTTCTTATAAGTCTCATAAGTTTATTTAGACCCTAGTAGTCTAAAAAATGGTCTAGCATAAAAGCCCTAGCAATCGTAGGCACAATTTTATAGGCTAAAAATGGCCTCTAAACATAAAATCCCTAGAAATCTAGATACATTGTAAATAATTCTCTAGATTGAAAATGTTCTAAACATGCATGAAGCCATAGTGATCTAGGCAAATCAGAGCCCTAGCAAGTGTAGGCACATATACATAATTCAAACAAATAATAGTCTCAACATGACCAAAGAAAGGTATAGATACCCCATCATGTTTGAAGTCCTTTGGATCCATCTAGGTATACATCTATGATTAAATTCCTTTGAACTCACGAGGTCTAGGCATTAGATACAAAATAATTATATCTAAGTCCTCTAGACAATTTTGACTAAGTTCTTTGAGTACTGTTAACATTATCATATATCAAATCCTTAGAAAATCCTAGGAACATGTAAATAATTCTATACAATGGTTAAATCCCTAGTGATCTAGGTAAATAAAATTCCTAGCATATCTAGTCATGCTCAAATTCATTCAAACCTCTATGATCTAGGCATGTTTAAAGTCCTTCAGATCATATTAGTCTAGGCAAATAAATATCTTGAAAATATTATGAAGTCCTTTGGGCAATACTACAATGAAGTTCTTCAAGCAATACTAAGATAAAGTCCATTGAGTAATACTAAGATCAAGATCTCTTAGCAATACTAAGATGAAGTTCTCTAGGCAATACTAATATGAAGCCCTCCAGACAATACAAAGACGAAGTCCTCTAGGCAATATTAACATGAAGTACTTTAGGTAATGCTAACCAAGTTCTACGGGCACAACTAACATGAAGTCCTTTGGGAAACACATCTAATATGTTAAACATTAAATATAACATTAGAAAATAGCTACTCTTGTCCTAAAATTAGGCTATATATAGTAGCTTTTGAAGTATTTATTTCATGATAAATACCTCAAAAAATAAAAAAATTAGACACACAATTATGGAACATTTATATAATTCATAATTTTATAAATTCCACCAATTAATCCCTATACATTAGACCTCTAATAAACCAAACTAAGCACACCTTTATTCAACTTAAATTTAGAGTATTTATCACTCCAAAAAGGTACCATCATCTTTGGGATACAATTTTCTTATAAAATCTTCTCAAAATTTTGCAAAACCACCATCATTAGAACAAGATCTAAGAGAGATTTTCAATGAGCATAAATATGGTTATACTCCTATGATAATCAGTGCCTCAAAATTTAATAAAATGATGCTTGTAAATACTAATAGAAAATTCACTGCCCAAACAAGTTCATTGTCACAAATTTGGCCTTGCTGATGAATTTGTCGAAATTAATGACAATGAATTTGTCCCCTTGATAATGAATATTTTTAGGTATAGAATTAAAATTTTTCCTCTCTCAATGGTCAAAATGGGCACATTCATTTCCTAAATGAGTTCATCATCACAAATTTTCCTAGGCAATAATTTTATCCCTAAACTTACAAAATGGAAAATTTCTCATCTTGGTGCCCATGCCTATCCATTCCAATAGTTTTCCAACTCAATTCAGATTGGTAGACCTGTCATGACCCATTACCCTCCTACCCTATTTAAATAACATTAATTGATCTTGGGGGATCAATTAATGCCTAATAAAAGGGGCATGACCCTAAAGAATCCTACAAAATTCTAATAAATTTTTTTATAAGGGATAAGAAATATTAAATTAATTTAGGAGTTAGTTATGAGGTCTGGTAAAAGATAAATTTAAAGAATTATATTTTATTAAAAATTATAACCTTACAATAAATCATGTGCAGATTCAGTGGACCCTATGAAGATGGGACTTAAGAAGGACTGGAGGATTTTTAAAATTGCATATGGGTTATTCTACTTATTTGGAAGTACCCATATGGCTTCCTTATATTGGTGGAAATCAAAAGGGAAGTCCTTTACCTTATCAATAATAGTTCTAATTTTGTTCCCAGTCCATGCTTTAATAGTATTAGTCTTATACTTGTCCCCATGGGAAAAGATACAAGGCAAAAATAAAAATAAGGACACTTGCCTTACCCTTAGTAGGACCCTTCTCCTTACACTTCACATGACATGATGAAGTCATATTGGTCCTAGGCATATTTTAGTGTTATTATAATATGGTCACTATTTGGCCATTTATGGAGAGAATTTTTCTATAAATAGGAGATATTTTGGGGAGAAAGGGTTATCTAGGATCTAGGAGATCTAGAGGGATTAGGGAGTATGCTCTTAACAATCAGAAACCAAAAATCCTTTGAAAATATTCTATAGGTATTTAACAAAGATAAGTTGAGGAGTTAGTATGGCTAGAAGATTTGAAGAAATGGACATGGGCTATGAGGAAACATTTTGAGGCTTCAAGAAAAGGGAAATCAGGTCGGACCTTTCTGTTCTTTACCATATTTTAATGACATATGATTAATGTTAGAATTGTGAAATGAAGTCTACTTTTACTTTGGAAGTTTTAGATTTATTTGGACATATTATATTTGCCTTGGTTCTTGGTAAAACCTTTAAAGAGGACTTTTAATCTTATAAATTTTGACTACGATGTCGTCTGTGTTTTTGTTTACCATCGAGCAATTAATGTCCTACGATATTCTCAGGTTCGGAACCCAAGACTCTTAAACGACCAATCACGCTACAAGACCCATCAAAATTAAATGAGGTTAAAAAAAACTCTCAATGGGCTACGTCGGGGAAACAGATAATGGCTGTAATCTAGCACCCGCTGTTGTTCTGCTTGTGATTTCATTTTACCTTAGCCTTTCTATAATATTAGAGTACGTGCTCATTCAATAGCCGTTTGGTTTGATGATACTCTAAATCGATATGAGGAAATTCGGTTATGTGATTGTTAAACTATGTTTTTAGGTTCATTGTTACATCGATGAAAACCCTAGTGTTAATGCCTCCATCTCGGACGATTCTCCCCATAAAAGGTAAAGACAAGTATGATTCCAAGCAGGGTAAGTGTTCGATGACCAAAATTTTCCCCTTTGGATTATTCTAGGTAACAAGTAAGGGCCATAAAGACCACAAACTCTACACAGGCGAGTGACGGGAATTGAACTGCATCAATCATGTGAGGGTTTTGAGTTTCAGAGCAAGCCATCTCTTGTGAGGGTCATATCACAGTAAGCATATGTGGAGAAACCGCTTGGTAAGAGGTCATGCCTAGATGCCATTAGATTTTGACTCACGAGTAACCTCTCCATCGTCAATCGCTTATCTACGTCAGGGTACAAGAATGTTAATTCATCAATAGATTTTACATGTCACTGTAAACCGTCTCGCCTTCCCTACCTTTGATAGCTTTGTGCTGTGTTACTACGAGGACAGTCACAGAAGTAATTAAGGTTTTTGATGCTCAATAGGGAATTATAAACACTATCTGTCTGCCACTCCAAGCATAGCATTCTAATTTTAGAGTTGAACAGGGGTACAATCTCTCGAAACTTCATTTCCATCAGACCTTTGAAAGTAGTGATAAAGAGGATTAAACAAAAATCATGGTGAAGTTACACCTCGACGCTCCCACTAGTTACGTTGATACAAGTTTTGCTTCTATATGATTTAATTAGGTACACCATAATATTTGTCAATGTCTAAAGGATATTAATCCTGTGCACTTGTTACCACTCTACCACAACACGTAAGTTGGGAGTGTTGGACCTGCAATCAAGGATAGAGGGTTCTTGAGATTTATGCTGTCAGGCCAAGACTCAATAATGCAAATTCTGAAGCAAATACATGTTCTAAAGCATAGTAGTTTGAGCAATTCAAACTCTGATCCACGCTTAGAGCAGAGGTTAGAGATCGTTGTCGACTATGGTTCTATAGTCGTGTAGCATTCAACTCGATCGAATAGAAAATATCAATAGCGAGATGACTTGATTGATGTTAACATCGGGATTACTTTAGCATGCGAGTTAATAATTATTGTAGGTTATTAAAAGAGGATAATCAAGGAACATCATATTTTGGCATGTCCCTAATGGATAAGTAGATCTTTAGTTTTTAGTTTATTAGAACATCTTAAATTATATTGGGTAATACATTTGTAGATGAGGTTTAAGATTTTAGTGGATTGTACTTTTGTTATTTTCGAATAGAAGGATTAAGTACCCTTTAGTCACATTATTTTAGTAAAATAGAAAAAAGGGACAATTATGATTATAATGAAAACATGGAGGATTAAGACAAGCTCTATTTGGTTTAATATGGAAGTAAGAAATGTATATAAAGCATTCTTTTAAGACTATGAAAACTTTATATAGGAATTGAAATATAGATTACTAAGGATGAAATGTGTTTTAACCAAATAAAGCAAATTTGGACACTATTTTTAGGAAATGGTTATTGATGGATTTAAGGGTATGGGACTTTAAATTAATTACTCAAGGAATTGATTATAAATCAATTATGAAAGTGAAATTGGGAATTTCATTCTTGAAGGAACCTAATGGACTTCCTCGGAATACTTTATATCCAAAATGTAATCCAATGACTTTTCATGAATATTGTAAGATGTTAAATGGTCTTAGGAACTAGAGGTTCCTTAATGATTTTGTGTATTTGATGTTATTAGAAGAAGGGATTGGGTGATCCCTTATTTACATCAGTAGGTCAAAAATGAATTGTTTACACCTCGACCTATATTTAGAAGAAAAGGGCCGGTAGATGCCCTGCTATTATTGTAAATGTTTATCATTTAAATTTATGAAAAGGAGGAAGGAATATTTTGGAGGTTGGGTTTTTCCTGTCAGGTTTTCCCAAGATAAATCTTGGTGTTATTTTAATTTTTTGGTTTGATTTATTATATTTTACGAATTTTTTTTTATGTTCCAATGAAAATGATTTAAGATGTAATTTTTATTTTATGCACTATGATATATGTTGAATTTTCATTAGGTTAGATATGTATGGAGGTTAGAAAAGTATGCTCATTTTTATAATATGTTGTTAATTCAATTGTTTCTTTTATCTTTTGAATGAAATGGGTAATGATGAATGATTTTGTAGTAGGTGGTTTTACTCAAATAATAAATGCATGTAAATAATGAATGTTTATTTAAATGTTTTAATGAATCAGAATCTTTGTCTAATTTATTATAATATTGTGGAATGATTATTTTTAAATGATGCACTCTCTTCATATATTCTAGATATGGGAATCCAAGAACTATTATGCAATAAAGACCAAGTATTAAGGGAAAAATTGGACTTAAACATTTATACTGGAATGTAACACAAATATTGAAAAGCAAGAGTTTGGAATAATTGTATTAACCTAAGGATAAAATGTAATGAAATTTGCTTCATGAATTTAATTCTTCCAAGATGATTTAGTTGAAAATATGTTGTGGAATAAAATCTCAAGAGGACGTTATGACCTTGATTATCAAACCAATATAGATCCCCCACTATACATTACAGGATTAAATTTTACAGGGGACTAGTATTGTCCATTTAAAAGGAATTTGAAAGCACGAGATTCCGGGCAAAGGAAACACTAAGTGCGATTGCATTCAAAATTAAGTACGCTTAAGTCCTAGAAATGTAAATTGCATGAAATGGAAAAGAAACACATTGGAAGAGACACAAGCAAATAGAGAAAACACAGCCCTTTCATTAATATCCCTTGATCTCTGTTACAATGACGTCTCCTCCCTTTTCGGGGGCTAGGAGCGCAAATAGAGTTTGATTACAATCACCGAATGATTCCTCTTTCCGCGTGCCCACGATTGCAATGGGCGGGCCAAGATGATGCCGTCGCTGATGTCGATGAGTTCTTCACCTCTGCTGCTTCTCCTGCGAACAAAGAAACAACCAAGATGTCAGTAGCACCTGCTGCAAATGAAAAGCGTTTGCTCTCTAAAACTAACAAAATATGCATGTAAATATTTGCCTAAAATAGTAATTACAGTGAGTCCAAATGGCTTCAAAACTTGACAGAAGATAAAAAAAGTTACCAGAAGGCCACTGCCACTGAGACAGCTGGAAAATATACCTTAAACTGGAATTTGTCCCTGGGCAAGATGAATTCTGACTGCAATTCGTCCCTGGGTGGGACGAATTCTTCTGTGTTGAAGAAATCGACCTGCTGCTGCTCCAATGTCGGATCCTGAGACCTGTAAAATGCCTACAAACAGGGGGGTTATGTAATTGGGGCCATTTTGGGATGACCCAGATGGTCGGATTTTCCCAATTTGGCCTCCACCCTCAGTAATTTGGCCTCGACACCTGCAAGTTAGCGAAACGAAAAAGCAATACAAAACATCCTAGAATCTAACCAAAAGTTACAAAATTGCAGCTATGGATTAATCAAACCTAATAACATGAAATGCAATCTAAAAAATAATCTAAAATGCTCAAAAACTAAAAATAGGTCTTGGGAGGTGCGGGGGTGCCCAAGTGGGCCTCCCACCGTTGGCACTTGATTTTGGAGCCAATCCACCAGGGATGGGTCCAAAACTTCTTAGGATTGGGGGGTCGGCGAATTGGTTGGTTCAGGTGTCCATGTGTTGGATTTGGGTCCGGTTCGAGCTTCCAAAGGCCACCCAACAACCTCCCTTGCAAAAGAGATTGGTGGATGTGGGAAGGTGAACCAAAAGGGATGCAAGTGGGTCTTCAACTCGGAAGCACTTCGTTGCTTGAAAACTCCTTCAACCTCTCTATTTTGGGTGAGAAAAGTCCCACCTTTTATAGACCCAATGGGTCTCTTTTGGGAGGGAAGCACAAATGCCATGTGTTGGCCATAGGCGCCATGTGGCAATCTTGTCTTCCCATGAGGGAGGGGAGTCCTCCATTGACTTGAGCTTTGATAAATGCTTTTTGTAACAGTCTTCTAACGACCCCTCTGTCCACCTACACACGCGTGCAAGGCGGGAGTCCTTAACCGAATATTACGGGCTGCCACTTGGCACCATTTGTCTTTTTGCCCGTTAAGCTTAGGAATTCGTCCCACCCGGGGACAGATTCGAGAATTTGTCCCGGGGTGGGACGGATTCTATTTTGAATTCGTCCCCGGGTGAGACGAATATCGGGCAAAGTGTCCAAGTGTGCCAAATTGCTTCTTGACCTTAAAAAATTGCTATGAAAGTGGTTAAGACCACTGTTTAACCTCTGAGGGCTGCACTGGGGGTTGTGTTTGTCAAAGCGATCAGTGTTTGCAGTCACATAATCGGATTGGTGCTGTTTTGGTGTCTACAAAATTCATTAGAGAAATTTCCTAATCAAGGGTGTAATAGGAGGATCAAAGACATATTCCATGGATTCACATCACAATAATGATGTAGTAGTCTTAGGACCCCTTTATAATTGGATTGGAGCTAATACTTGGGATTAATCATGGGTGTGGTTATTCCGTCTATGATGGGTTATCCTTGGTGGGGTTCTCCATCTTCAAGGTATTCACTTGGTCTTAGTGGGCCAATGGTGATTTATCTTTTTAAGGGGATGAAACTGGTATGCTTGGCCAACATATTGATACCAAGTGAGGTACGAGGGTTTCATAGAAGATGATCACTTCTACTTAATGAGACTTTGATAAAGTCTCTATAGCTCTTGAAGCTATATGTCTTGAAATATGTAATCCAAATGGAATATGCGTGTATTAGGTTATGGATTAGGTCATTGCCACATGAGCAATAAATAAATGAATAATAATAAAAAAATTATTTGGATAATAAGAAGTAATGAATGAGGTTCGTTATAGTTGGTATCAAAGCCCAAGCTAACTGGTAGGCTCTAGTGAAAGTCTAGGTTAGAAAAGACTTGGGGCATGAGACTCAACTTGAGAGAAAATTCCACAAATCTAAAATATACACTTGGTAAGTTCTTGGGATAATGATGTCTGAGTTCCTATTCCCCACGAGTAGATCCTCAGTCGTTCAAAAGTGGAAGAGCTAAGAAAACCCTCCTGCATGGATTTTAAGTGGTGTAACTTAGAATATTTTTAGAAATTACTCTGTGTATGGGGTGATAAGTTATTTAAACCAAAAATTATTCGCTATGCCACACATGTGGTACTAAAATTGAAAGAAGTTTATAGTGTTATGGTTTAAGGTATGGATAAACTACATACATGAAACCAACAATAGACCACACATAAGAGATAATAGTAAATTAAATCCAGTTGGTATGATACCTTGGGGCTCTAAAACTCATAAAGGAATAATTTATAGTAGTAGTATCGTGAGGGAGATGCATTTTCCAACAGAGAAGAAAGGTACAAAATCATCCGTTGGAACCATCGCAAGGTCGATGATAGGACTTGAAAGAACTAATGAGATATGATTGTCCCATCGAGAATTGGAGAAGAACCCAATAATTCAATTTTATGGATCTATGAATCCATAGAAATTAAATAGGCCTCAAAATACTATCCAGTAAAACTATAAATAGTGCAGAGTTTACTTTAATTCCAAAAAACAAAAATACCCTAAGCACTATTAGTGATAGTGGATATCGTACCACTCGTATTCAAGTTATCTTAATAATACTAGTGATCTCAGAGACAAGATCATAGTGTATCTTATAATCATTTTACTCCTATTAGCTGATCTGTCGGTACATACTCTTTGAGCTATGGTCACTGAAAAGGTCAGAACAGATAATGATAATCCCATAGATAGATAAAAAATTTGGCCATTAAAAATTATTAGGGTAAGCATTCTATGAGGATGCTCTTCCAGAATGCCAAGAATAGACTAGATGCGAGCAACTGAAAATGGTTGAAAGAAGTAGGATTTGAGGGAGCATATTGATTAGAGCCAATACATATAGACAGATGTTATATGTCAGCTCTAGTAGAAATATGGGATCTCAATAGGGGAACTTTTTAATTACCCATTGGAGAAATGACTATTACGTTGGAAGACGTATACATGATATATTGAGTATTGATAAAAGGACGTGTAGTCATTGCTACTAATGAAGTAGAAATGGGACATATTCTAAAAAGAGTATTTGGAGCATATTGGAGAAAAGTGAACATTGATAGGGGGTTATAGAGCATGAACTTATTTATGTGTAGGGTAGATTGAAACATAAGCATGTGATTATAATGGATCTCATATCGAGTGTCATTCTACCTGAATCCAAAAGTGTATATTTTCCTTGGAATTTATTGGGAATAGTGCAATACCTAGTGGAAGAATCAGTAAAATATGCATGGGCACCAATATTATTGGTGCAAACCTACAAAGAGTTGTTTGAATTAAGAAAAATGGTGAAAATGGGATTGAACTATAGCACTTTGGTACAAGTTTGGGCATGGGAGCACATAGCAGTAGCCAGACCTCAAGAACTACCTTATGATGCACACCAAATTATGGGTCCAAAGATGCCCTACACATTGATATGGCAACAAAAAAAAGAATGGTCAAACTGTAGGCCCTTGAGGGAAATAAAGAGCGATTTTGCTCCGTTTGGGAGAACCTATGATCCCGTGATGTCATTTGGAGACCTTGGAGATTGAGCCAAGTTTGGGTAGAATATGATGTTTAACTCGCTTGGGTAAGACGAGCAAGATGGTTGATCGGATGTACCAGTATACAATACGAGTATTTTCAATATACTTAGGTATTGTGATAGTTTAGTATTACACAACAGATACCAAAACCATCCATGGTTTATACAAGGAAGGGATGAAAGGTAGTGATACCCCCACCAATAGAGCCACTATATTTAGAACCTGATGAGGCTATATGGACACTTGATAAGGATGATACAGGCATGACCCCTGACTATAATGTTTGGTGGTCCATGCAACAACAACGCTTAGAGGAAGATTCCAGTAAGGATAGCGGTTGTAGAGAAACAACCAAATATGTAGAAGAGGAACACTCATTTAGATAGGAATATGAGAAAGAATATTTCAAGAGATGTGTACACCAACGGTTGGATATAGGAGCAAAATCATCCAGCCTAAGAGAGAAGGAACCAGTGAAGGAAGTGCACCTAGAGATAGATGCATTGAAGAAACAAATTCGTCTGTTAGAGGTTCAACATTTAAACTTAGTAGAAATATGGGCACAACAAAGATTCAATTTGGAGTCTAAGAAAGAAGTCGTCATCTTCGAACGATAGAAAATTTGATAGGAGTTAACACAAATGCGACACTAGAGAAATACCGAGGGGATAGCTTTGCAAGTAGAAAATATGCAATTACATGATGGAGGGGATATATACCTGACTACATTCTTAACTTCTTGTATGGATGCACTTATAAGCCATAGTCTACTTCTTCTAGTACCACCAGTGACTACGAGACAACATGATCAAGAAAATACAACTCAGGAAGCTGGTCAAGCTACTCCCCAAGTGGTTTCTTCAATAGACTCTCAAACTATAAACTTAGTTAGGGAACTGACAGATGATAGGTCCAACCGTGACCACTAACCAAAAACTAAATGTAAAAGTATGTCAATGCAGTTGGTCAATTGTAATTATTAGTTGAAATATATTTGGTTCAATGTGTTTTCAGTCATGAAAAGTTTATGTATGAAAATATCAAGGCACGATAAAAATGAATGAAACTACGAAAAAAAAGACAATGATTGGACTTTACATAGAAATAAGAGGACACGTGCCATTTCAAAAACTATAATAGACATGGTGCACCTTGTTAGTCAGATCAAAATCATCCATAGGATAATCAAGCTGAAGAAAAGAGCATATCAAAGAAGATGAACAATTCACCTCAATACAATTGTATTTATGGCAGGAGTGGCCTGGATGATATTAGTTTTAAGAAGGGTAAATCCTATACTAGGCTTTATGATCCTTATGCTCTTGATTATCGATGTATTTATGCACACACCTTGAAGAGGGGAAGACGATCTAAATCGATGACAATTTTTAGTAGGCATAATAAACATGGTAAGAATTAGGAAACACCTTAAGGCAAAAAAGAATAAGTCTCCAGTACAACATGCTCAAGAGGATGCTTGGGAACAGGAAATATTAAGGTTGATAATAGAAAGAGACGAAGCCATCGCAAAGTGAGATCAACTTAGATAGGAGAGATTATAAAGAAATAATAGGAAAGCAACAACTATGACAACCATGCTCATAGAAAAACCTCAATTTCATCAAAAAAGGAAGGAATTCACTACGACATTATTGGAATCCTATTTGGTTGCCTCGATGAATCACGGTATGCTTCAAACGGATGTTGGAATAGTAGCTCCCCACCATCTCCAGCCGTAAGTACCAGCACAATACAAGGAGATGAAAAGACCCAGCAGCAATGACCTTAAGGTCCATTAGGACATCTACTCTGTAGTTCATCATTTTGTAGTAACCTATGAATACTAGGATTAAGGCATGTTTGTAAACCGATGAACTTTAAATTTTTGATTAAAGTTTTGTATTATGAATTTTTGTTATAGAGGTTGTTAGTAAATCTGAATGGATTGGTGTCCATTCTTGGGGAAGGTATGGGACTTCTCCATGATTATTTTATATTGATAATATCGGAGACATCTTGGTGGATGCTCTGCCATGCTTGATTGGCAAAAATTGCCACAATGCATAATAGGATAAAGGTAAATATCCTACATTGAGATACTAAAATTTGTGATATGCTTTCTATGACACTAAATTTTATCAGATTAACCCATGTTGAAGGTTAAAAAAGTGTAGTATGTTACTCCTTGGTGGGAGTTTTTGATAAAGTAACTAAGACTTTTAGGTCTAATATAGTATAAAAGCATAATTTCAGATTATCTCTGTAACACCATTTTGCAGATTCTATTATTGCTATGTTTTAGACTTAGTGTTTGTGCAATGATAGATTGATTTAAACTATAATATTTATGTTAAGATTATGTATTGGGTAATGTTTCCATTACTTTATGTTATGCAAAATGGATGTCATATTGTTGATAAGGACATGATACTGCTGATAGTTTACATTTTTGCAGGCCCAGGTACTCGCTTGGATGGAATATGGAGCTTGCTATTAAGATTGAAGTATGAGATGATAAAAGATATGATTGTAAAACAACAGAATAAATGCTAGCTTTTGCTAGACAAATGTGTTTTTGTAAGATATAGGTTCCAACACAGAGGACTATGTTTAACCTAAGGGGGGTGTATGTCATGACCCATTACCCTCCTACCCTATTTAAATAACATTAATTGATATTGGGGGATCAATTAATGCCTAATAAAAGGGTCATGACCCTAAAAAATCCTAAAAAATTCTAATAAAATAATTTTATAAGGGATAAGAAATATTAAATTAATTTATGGGTTAGTTATGAGGTCTGGTAAAAGATAAATTTAAAGAATTATCTTTTACTAAAAATTATAACCTTACAATAAATCATATGCAGATTCAGTAGACCCTATGAAGATGGGACTTAAGAAGGATTGGAGGATTTTTAAAATAACATATGGGTTATTTTACCTATTTGGAAGTACCCATATGACTTCCTTATATTGGTGGAAATAAAAAGGGAAGTCCTTTACCTTATAAATAATAGTTCTAATTTTGTTCCCAGTCCATGCTTTAATAGTATTAGTCTTATACTTGTCCCCATGGGAAAAGATACAAGGAAAAAATAAGGACACTTGCCTTACCCTTAGTAGGACCCTTCTCCTTACACTTCACATGACATGATGAAGTCATATTGGTCCTAGGCATATTTTAGTGTTATTATAATATGGTCACTATTTGGCCATTTGTGGAGAGAATTTCCTTATAAATAGGAGACATTTTTGGGAGAAAGAGTTATCTAGGATCTAGGAGATCTAGAGAGATTAGGGAGTATGCTCTTCACAATCAGAAACCAAAAATCCTTTGCAAATATTCTGTAGGTATTTAACCAAGATAAGTTGAGGAGTTAGTATGGCTAGAAGATTTGAATAAATGGACATGGACTATGAGGAAAAGTTTTGAGGCTTGAAGACAAGGGAAATCAGGTCGGACCTTTCTGTTTTTTACCATATTTTAATGGCATATGATTAACGTTAGAATTATGAAATGAAGTCTACTTTTACTTTGGAAGTTTAAGATTTATTTGGACATATTAGATTTGCCTTGGTTCTTGGTAAACCCTTTAAAGAGGACTTTTAATCTTATAAATTTTGACTACGATGTCGTCTGTGTTTTTGTTTACCATCGAGCAATTAATGTCCTACGATATTCTCAGGTTCGGAACCCAAGACTCTTAGGCTATAGTACCTTAGCATTGGTTAAATGACCAATCACGCTACAAGACCCATCGGAATTAAATGAGGTAAAAAAAAAACTCCCAACGGGCTACGTCGGGGAAACAGATAATGGCTGTAATCTAGAACTTGCTATTGTTCTGCTTGTGATTTCATTTTACCTTAGCCTTTCTATAATATTAGAGTGCGTGCTCATTAAATAGCTGCTTGGTTTGATGATACTCTAAATTGATATAGGGAAATTTGGTTATGTGATTATTAAACTAGGTTTTTAGGTTCACTGTTATATCGACGAAATCCCTGGTGTTAATACCTCCATCTCGGACGATTCTCCCCACAAAAGGTAAAGACAAGTATGATTACAAGCAGGGTAAGTGTTCGATGACCATATTTTTTCCCTTTGGATTGTTCTAGGTAACAAGTAAGGGCCATAAAGACCACAAATTCTACACAGGTGAGTGACGGGCATTGAACTACATCAATCATGTGAGGGTTTTGAGTTTCAGAGCAAGCCATCTCCTGTGAGGGTCATATCACAAGTATATGTGGAGAAACCACTTGGTAAGAGGTCGTGCCTAGATGCCATTAGATTTTGACTCACGAGTAACCTCTCCATCGTCAATCGCTTGTCTATGTCAGGGTACAAGAATGTTAATTCACCAATAGACTTTACATGTCACTGTAAATTGTCTCGCCTTCCCTACCTTTGGTAGCTTTGTGCTGTGTTACTACGGGGACAGTCGTAGAAGCAATTAAGGTTTTTGATTCTCAATAGGGAATTCTGAACACTATCTGTCTGCCACTCCAAGCATAGCATTCTAATTTTAGAGTTGAACAGGGGCATAATCTCCCGAACCTTTGTTTCCATCAAACCTTTTAAAGTAGTGATAAAGAGGATTAAACAGAAATCATGGCGAAGTTACACCTCGATGCTCCTGCTAGTTACCTTAACACACGTTTTTATTCTATATTATGTAATTAGGTACACCATAATATTTATCAATGTCTAAAGGATATTAATCCTATGCACTTGTTACCACTCTACCACAACATGCAAGTTAAGGGTGTTAGACCTGCAATCAAGGACATAGGGTTCTTCAGATTTGTGCTGTCAGGCCAAGACTCAATAATGCAGATTTTGAGAAGAGGTTAGAGATCGTTGTCGACTATGGTTCTATGTCGTGTAGCATTCAACTCGATCGAATAGAAAATATCAATAGCGAGACGACTTGATTGATGTTAACATCAAGATTACTTTGGCATGCGAGTTAATGATTATTGTAGGTTTTTCAAAAAGGATAATCAAGGAACATCATATTTTGGCATGTCCCTAATCGACAAGTAGATCTTTAGTTTTTAGTTTATTAGAACCTCTTAAATTATATTGGATAATACATATGTAGATGAGGTTTAAGATTTTAGTGGATTGTACTTTTGTTATCTTAGAATAGAAGGATTAAGTACCCTTTAGTCACATTATTTTAGTAAAATAGAAAAAGGGACAATTATGATTATAATGAAAACATGGAGGATTAAGACAAGCTCTATTTGGTTTTACATGGAAGTAAGAAATGTATATAAATCATTCTTTTAAGACTCTGAACACTTTAGATAGGAATTGAAATCTAGATTACTAAGGATGAAATGTGTTTTAACCAAATAAAATGAATTTGGACACTATCTTTAGGAAATGGTTATTGATGGATTTAAGGGTATGGGACTTTAAATCAATTACTCAAGGAATCGATTATAAATCAATTATGAAGGGTGAAATTGGGAATTTCATTCTTGAAGGGACCTAATGGACTCCGTCGGAATACTTTATATCCAAAATGTAATCCAATGACTTTTCATGAACATTGTAAGATGTTAAATGGTCTTAGGAACTAGAGGTTCCTTAATGATTTTGTGTATTTGATGTTATTAGAAGAAGGGATTGTGTGATCCCTTATTTACATCAGTAGGCCAAAAATGAATTGTTTATACCTCGACCTATATTTAGAAGAAAAGGGCCGGTAGATGCCCTACTATTATTGTAATGTTTACCATTTAAGTTTATGAAAAAGAGGAAGGAATATTTTGGAGGTTGGGTTTTTCCCGTCAGGGTTTTCCAGGATAAATCTTGGTGTTACTTTAATTTTGTGGTTTGATTTATTATATTTTGTGAATGTTGTTTTTATGTTCAAATGAAAATGATTTAAGATGTAATGTTTATTTTATGCACTGTGATATATGCTGAATTTTCATTAGGTTAGATATGTATGGAGGTTAGCAAAGTATGCTCATTTTTATAATATGTTGTTAATTCAATTGTTTCATTCATATTTTAAATGAAATGGGCAATGATGAATGATTTTGTAGTAGGTGTTTTTACTAAAATAATAAATGAATGTAAAGAATGGATGTTTATTTAAATTTTTTAATGAATCAGAATCTTTGTCTAATTTATTATAATATTGTGGAATGATTATTTGCAAATGATGCACTCTCTTCATATATTCTAGATATGGGAATCCAAGAACTATTATGCAATAAAGAACAAGTATTAAGGGAAAAATTGGACTTATACATTTATACTTGAATGTAACACAAATCTTGATAAGCAGGAGTCTGGCATAATTCTATAAACCTAAGGATAAAATGTAATGAAATTTGCTTCATGAATTTAATGCTCTCAAGATGGTTTAGTTGAAAATATGTTGTGGAATAAACTCTCAAGAGGATGTTATGACCTTGATTTTCAAACCAATATAGATCCTCCACTATACATTAAAGGATTAAATTTTACAAGGGACTAGTATTGTCCATGTAAAAGGAATTCATTAGAGAAATTGCCTAATCAAGGGTGTAATAGGAGGATCAAAGACATGTTCCATGGATTCACATCACAATAGTGATGTAGTAGTCTTAGTACCCATTTCTAATTGGATTGGAACTAAGACTTGGGATTAATCATGGGTGTGATTATTTCGTTTATGATGGGTTACCCTTGGTGGGGTTCTCCATCTTCAAGGCATTCACCTGGTCTTAGTGGGCCAATGATGATTTCTCCTTTTAAGGGGATGAAATCGACATGCTTGGCTAGCATACTCATACCAAGTGAGGTATGAGGGTTTCATAGAAGCTGATCACTTCTACTTAAGGAGACTCTGATCAAGTATCTATAGCTCTTGAAGCTATATGCATTGAAATATGGAATCCAACTGGAATATGCCTGTATTAGGTTATGGATTAGGTCATTGCCACATGAACAATAAATAAATGAATAATAATAATATTTTTTTTTTGTAGATAATAAGGAGTAATGAATGAGGTTCGTTACAACACCTCCAAATCTTCCTAAAATTAACCCACTTTTATTCATGCTAATGTGATATTTTCTTTCAAACCTTTTCAATTTTGCTTACTTGTCAATTTGATCTAGCTTTTCCAATTAAAACTCCTATATATGAATTTGATAACTTTACCTGACCCTCTCCCTTATCTAAATCTATAAATTGGACCTCCTATTCTCAAATTCACAATAAATTTTCATGCAATTTTCTTATGCAAGTTTCATGCTTGATTTTCACACACATCTTCAAGCACGTTTTTTGTGATGCATTTAGATCTTCTAATGAAACTCTACCTATTTCTTTCCATAAGATCTTGGCTTCCTTGTTGCAAACACTTTTTTATCATCACACAATTCAAGACCTTGCATGCAAGGGTGTCAAATTTATGGAAGGGGAGTTCTCCCATCAAGTTTATTTTGCTATTGATTTAGCTTATTATGTTTAATGTTTACATATTTTTCATGAATTTGCCATCCTAAAGTTTTGTCATCAGTAGCAAGTTTATCTTCAAAATACGTTTGTAGGAATTATATGAATCATCCAAGGATCATCATCTTCACCTTTGGACTATCATCTTTTAATTTTGATATTGTTTTCACCTCTACAGACACTCCCTACGAATTTTCCACTTGTAGGATTTGTAAGTGATGAATGTGATTTTCTCACTCTTTGTTTACAATATTAACATATCCCTTAGTTGTTTTAAATATCTAACATTAGGAGAATCTATACATCTAATTTTTATGATTTAAATTTTTTTTTGCACATCTATAAGCAAACTTGTCAATCATAGTTTCTATAGGTTGCAAAATCGTCCTATAAACAATGAATTTGATTCTAGTCAAATAAATAGTTTTTAACCGAGTAGTTTCTTTCTCCAATTTAAATTTTTTCATTAGAATCTTTTCATTGGTTTATCTTAGTATTATAGAATTTCAATTTTATTTTACACAATAAAAATCATCTTCCAAGGTATATATTCACTTTTGTCAAAAAACCAAAGGGCTTTACTGTAAGCAAAGAAGTGTAGTATCTTCCCCAAAATCATAGCAGACCCTATAAAACTAACTGATCTTCTATTTTTCCAATTTTAATTATTTTTTGCAAGTTTGTCGGTCACAGGGCAAAATTGTTAGCACCAATTTGTTTCACAGGTGGTGAATTAGATTCTAGAGCTAACAATTTTGTTTCACAGGCAAAGAATTAGATTCTATATTTTAGGCATCAGATAAGATTTGCAAGTTTGTAGGTCCTAAAGTTTGTTGGCAACAATTTTGGTTATAGGTAGAAAATTCATGGAGGCAGTGAATTTGATCTTTGTTTTTAGATATATTAGTTGTGGATCTCGATTATTCTTGTTCCTTTCTATTTATTTGTTTATGAATATAAAAGGTATATTATATGTTGTTTGTTTTCTAGTTTTTAATTACATGTTTAAAGGGAAATCAAGGAATTTAGGGTTGCTTTTAAATTCTAGCACAACACAAAAATAATTGCAATAAAAGAACTTAGGTTTTTTCATTTTATTTTAGGCATAAAATCTAAGAAGCACTTAGTTTGCATCTTTAGGATAAGATATTATTTACCTCCATAACTCTCTTAAACCCTTGCTAATAAGATAAAGTTTTATTTTTCATAAATCGAAACATTAGTCTAGTTCTCAAGAAATCAAAATTACATATAGGCTAGAATCTATTTGTGACATATTGGTCTCATTTTGCATTGCATATTACATCATCTTTGCATTCTCTTAGATTTCAAAAATGTATGTGATTATGGAACCAACACATATAAAAAAAGGGTTTAGGATAAATATTTAAAATTACCCTTGGTGAACCCTAACTTCTACCAAATATAAAAAGTCACATAAAAGACAAGATCAAACATAAATCTTCATCCAAGTGTGAATCATGGGCTCGGAGGCTAACGTTACTGAATCTTGGTCCCCCACCCCATATCCACCCCACAATATACTCTAAAGGAATGTAAAATATAATCTTGATAAAAAAAAATGTATCTTTAAAGGTTAGATTATATATTCCTTGTACTTATATTGTGCATATCATAAGATCATGGATTTTCAAAGTGTTTATAAGGATAATTTTCTTAAATAGTACATCTAAAGAATAATGTGAATAGTAAATAGATAGTATTGTATAAGTAATAAATGAATTTCGAATTCTTACATTATGATAAACACATTTGTGATCACATGAATTATAATATCATTCAATATTTTAATTTATTGAAATAAATTTAATATAAATTAATTTTATTCTATATAAATAATTAAAATAATAATTAAACAAAAAAATACAAAATATATTTATCAATTATTTTACGCAAAAATAATCCATAATTTGTACAAAACAATTATTTGATTTAATATTTCTTTTAAAAATATTTGGGTAAATTCTACCACACCACATTAAAGTTCTAAGTAATAACCAATTACCCATAAACAAATACGCTTCTAACGACAAGTCTTTTTGCTAAAAATTGTAATTGCTATTTAATATAATATAACAAATTATTTGTTTTAGGGGTTAATGAACTGGTAAGTGTTTGTTTGGTCAGTTATTTATTAAGAAAATATTTAGGTTCAAACCTAGGATTCTAAGAAGAGACCTGGGTTCAAACCTTTGGGTTCTAATAAGAGACCTTGGTTCAAACATTTTTGGAAATATGAGCAAGATTTGTTGTCATTGATGTCAAGAGTCAGTTTCAGTGAGCAGTGCAAGAGGAAAGATGTCAAGAGTCAATTTTAGTAAGTAGTGCAAGAGAAAGATTGCTTCTAGACCTAAGGGAAATAATATTATAATATCTTCTATTATAATATTCAAGGTGGTCATATAAGGTCTAAGAAAAATAAAAATATAAAAGGCCTAAGGTAAGACCTAAAGTAATTAAATTAATTATAATAATTTATTAAAGGTCTAATGGTAATACCTAAAGTAAGTTAACTTTATAGTTATTAAATTAATTATAATAATTTTATTATTAATTAAATTATAATCTAATTTAATTAACCCTAAGGTTAGGGTTATAAGGGCAAAAATTAAATTTATAAGCACCGACGTCGATTATATTCTCCATCCATCGACGTGCTAAAGGATATGGCACAATGGTATAAATACCATGTGCCTTTGGTGAATTTAAACTTACCTTTGTTCGAATCACTTAAGAGCCTATGATTTTCACGATTTGCGTGCAAGGAAGAAGAAAATTTTTTTGTTTTATTTGGCACCAACAAAGGAATAAGGCAAGAGAGGCTCTAAGCCTCATAACCAACCAAGGTGGTTGGGCTAGTGGCAAGTAGTTATGACTTAAGGCTTTGGCAAGGTGGGAGGACCTGCGATCGAACCCCAATGATAGTTTTTGCATGGGTGTTTTTTGTTTAGGTACCCAACGCTCAATACAAAGCACACGAGGCACTTTTGGAGTTCAAGGTGAGTGCCTAGCTCACGTGGCAGTTGAGCCACGGCTAGGGCACTAGTGGCAGCACAAAGTGGGATCGAATCTTATCGAGGGTAAAAAGGTATTTAATTTTTTAAATTAAATTTGGTCCTAAGGTTTGTTTGGCATGAGGTTTTTATGTTAGGAGGGAGATATAAGGTTTATGAAAATTAAATTTTATATTGTGATTTTGATGATTAGGAGTTGAATGGAGTAATAAGGCTTTAAAGGAGTTTATATGTTATTTTAAAATAAAGTCTTATTGTGTTTAAATATTTGAGAGGAGTAATAAGGTGAATAAAAGAAATTGATTGTTAAAGTGAATTGTTTAAATATTTGCTAAATCAATTTTTAAAGTGTGGAGATTATAAGGTGTAATTGAGATTTAATGTTTTGTATGGTGAGAATATTTTTGAGGGAATAATTGAATGAAGTTTTGAGAAGGTTTTTGCTACCTAACCCTTGAGATTGGCAAAGAGAGTAATTGTGATTGAGACAGGTTTTGAGGTCAAAACTTCAGCAAACAAAAGGTATGGGCATATCTTCCTTGTGAGTGAAATATTGTTGGATGTTGTGAATGCTAAGTTGGAGTGAAAAGGATTGTTTGATAAGCATTGTTGAGTTTGGTTTTGAGATATCCAATGTTGATTGATGTGGGTTTTCTAGAATGAAAGTTGATACTAGAAACCTTGTTTGATAAGCATTGTTGGAAATATTGAGTAAGCTTTCATATGCTTGATTAGGGTTTGTGAAATATCATGAGTACCATTGTTATGTGAATTTGAGAACTATCTTGAACTAGGGCTTGTGAAAGATCATGAGTATCATTGTTATGTGAGGTTTGTTTGATAAGCATTGTTGACTAAGATTTCATTGAGTGATTGGTTGAGTGGAGTTGATTGAGCTTAGTTGATTGGAAGTGTTGAAGTGATAGTTCAATTTTTGTGAAACAAATTATTCTCTACTAATTTGAGAAAGTGATTGAGTGTGAAACATATTGAGTCTCTAACCATTCTCCATATTTTTCTATGGTGAAGTAAGAAAGATTGAAAGTGATTGAGCATTGTTGTGAGTGTGAAGCATATTGAGTCTCTAACCATTCTCTATATGAGTCTATGAGTCAAACAAGATTTTGTGTGAAACTTGTTTATGTGATTGAAAGAGGTTTTCTATGAGAGATTGTGTTGAGTTTTATATGCAAGTTTGCAATTGATTTGAATAAGATTTTGTGAAATATTGTGAGGATATTTGAGCAAGTCCTAGAGGGGACTTAAGGATAGAGTTGAGAAATATTTTGTGAAATCTTAAGGATATATTTGTGTGAGATTTTGTGGAAGCTTACAATCATATTAGATAAGTTAAGGCAAGTCTTGGTGAAGACTTGTTGAGCAGAGTTGAGGCAAGTTCTGGTGAGGACTTGTTGGATATATTTGAGGCAAGTCTTGGAGAAGACTTGAGGATCAGATTGAGACAAATTTTAGTGAAGGACTTGTTGGATAAATTTGAGGCAAGTCTTGGTGAAGACTTGAGTATATTAGGACAAGTTCTTGAGAGGACTTGTTGGATAGATTTGAGGTAAGTCTTGGTGAAGACTTGAGAGCAGATTGGACAAGTTCTTGAGAGAACTTGTTGGATAGATTTGAGGCAAGTCTTTGAGAAGACTTGTGAGAAGAGTTGATTGATTGATTTGTTCAAACCTTGAGGTAAGTTTTGGGGTAGATCTAGTGGATTTGATTAGTGATTTGATCAAGATTTGTGTTAAGGCTTGAGGACATATTTGAGATAGAGATTGAGTAGATTTGTGCTAGATCAAAGGACTGTGTTTAGTGCAGATTTGAGACAGATATTGAGCATATTTGTGCTAGATTGAAGGACTATGTTTAGTGCAAATTTTAGACAGAGCTGAGAGAAAGATTTGGAGGTGATAGAGCAGAGGATAGTAGTCTCCAGTGGATAGAGATCCATTAGCCAGGGTAGTGAGGGTATAGATCTTCTAAGTTAGGACAAGAGTCTTCAGTGGAGAGAGATCCACAAGCTAGTGTAGTGGAGGTAGTAGTCTTCTAGAGTATCACTAATCAGAGTAGAGGAGGAGGAGTTCTCCTATGGATAGATATCCATGAAAGGGGGGGGAAAATTGATTAGAGGATTGGTGTCTCCTTTGGACAAAGGTCCATAAATATTGTAATAGGGAAAGGATTCCCAAGATATTTGTTGAGAAAATTTTAGTGAAATATTTTCTCCATGGAGTAGCCCACATTGGGTGAACCACATTAAATTGGTGTCTCTATTGTGTGTGGTGATTTTTGCATTGCTTTGATTACTATTATTGATATTGCCATTGATATATTGCATAATATTGTTTGAGAAAGAAAAGTAAAAAGTGATATTATACTGTTCACCCCCATCTCAGTATAAGCTTGTGTTCTTCAATTGGTATCAGAGTGGGTTCCTTCAAAAGAGTTTAATAGCTTGAAGGAAAATCTCACAAGAACATAGATGGATTCTCAGAATGGATCTTCAGGGAATTCAACACCATTGTTCGATGGGAACAATTATGCACTTTGGAGTACAAGGATGAAGTTTCATCTAATGGCACTTGGAAATGAAATATGGGAAGCAGTTGAAAATGGATACATACCACCAACAACTCCACCTACAGATAAAGATGGTAAGCTCCTACATCTATACAATTCAAAGGTAATGAATAGAATTTTAAGAGGCTTACGTGAAACAAAATTTATAAAGGTTATGCATTGCACATCAGCAAAGGAAATTTGGGATAATTTGCAAGGCATATATGAAGGAGATAAAAAGGTCAAAAGGGTAAAGTTGCAAAACTTCAAGAGAACATTTGAAGACCTAAATATGAAGGAAGAGGAAAATATTGCTGCATATCTACTTTATGTGGATGAGGTTGTTAACTCCATGCAAGGACTTGGACTTAATATTGAAGAAATAGATTTTTGTGATAATATTTTAAGGTCACTCCCAAAGAGGTATAGTGAAAATATTTCAGCTATAGAAGAGTCAAAAGATATTGAAATTTTGACAAGGGATGAATTACATGGAATTATCATAGATTTTGAGATGAGAATAAAAGAGGAACCTATTTCCCATAAAGAAGCATATCCTTCAAAGTTACTAAGAAGACAAAGGGTAAGAAGTCATATTCAAGAAATGAGTCATCTAGTGATGAAGAAGCAAATTATGGTAGAAGGAACAAGGACTCAAGAAAATATAAAGGTACGAAATTAGTTAGATGTTTCAATTGTGGAAAATATGGTCACTATGCATCTGATTGTCCAAAGGCTGGAAATAGCAATGATGATGAGAAACAAGATCATAAGAATAGGGAAATAGGAAAACACAAGTACCAAAAGAAAATAAGGGATGGACAAGGCAAGAAAGGAAAGAAGTTTTTTCAAAGGTATAAGAAAAGTTTTTATGCAGACAAGGCAGGTAAGAGTTCAAGTGATAGTGATGAAAGTTCCTCAAATAATGATGAAGATGAAGTTCTATTTTTGGTAGAAGAAAAATAAGTGGTTAGAAATAGGTTACCAATGATTCTCAAGTGTTTTAGATGTGGTAACTTTGGCCATCTTGAAGATAGATGTACAAGGAATGGATTCAGTTTTAGTGATGATGAATATGAAGATACACTTGAAGGACTAGAAGAAAGTTTACTTATGGCAATAGAAGAAGAAGGAGGTGATCCTATTGAAGATAAATTAAAAAGGAATGAAGATGATCCCAAAGGCAAAAAAATAGAGGAAGAATAAGAAAAAGGAGAAGTTGATCTTGAGGGTGAGCTTATTTATGCCCTTGATGCATTAAGGAAGGTAAGAAAGCATAACTCAAAACTCAAGCTTCAATTTCAAGAATGTGATGAAGAGAAAGGAAAGCTTATAGAAGATCTAACCAACTCAATAGCCAAAACAAGGAAGTTTAAAGAGAGGTTAGAGGCTAAGGTTTTAGAATGTGAAAGGTTAGAGCATGAAGTAGCTTTACTAAGGAAGGAAGTAAAAGAGTCTAAAGACAAGCTACATAAGTTTGGGAGAAGCTCAAAGAAATTGGATAAGATTATCAAGGTACAAAGATCTACATCAAACAAGATAGGTCTTGGTTTTGAACAGGTACAAAAGGAACAAGGAGAGGAGTCAATATCAAGCTTCAAAGAAGAAGAAGCTTCAGAAGAAGAGAGTGGAAGAGAAAGTGAGACTTCTAAGGAAGAGTTGGACAATAGAAGATTCAACAAGCAAAGGAACAATGCATAAATGAGGAACAAATGGAACAGGAAGCAGTATAGGGTAGAAGAGACTAAGAGACCAATGGGGTCAAGGCAAGGTTTCTTCAATAGATGGTGCTTCTCATGTCATAGGTTTGGGAACAAGGCTACACAACATAGAACACATGAAAGATAGGAATATGGAAACTTCAGAAACATACATCCTTTTCAAGGGTATTTCTACTCTTGTAATTCGTTTGGTCACAAGGTAGTAAATTGTAGGGTTCATGATAGGAATAGCTTCACCAAGAGAAATCCCAAGATATTTTCACCTCCAAGGAATAAAAATATTAAGTGTTATAAGTGCAATAATAATGGGCATACAACAAAGTGGTGTAGAGCAAAAATTCTAGAGACAAGCAGGAATAGGAATAGTCAGAGGAATCAGAAGGATCAATTGAGGAAGAAAGTGGACAAAGGTAAATATTAGTGCATGTTAGGAGTAGAGATACTCCCACCCTAAAATTAACCACCTCAAGAGGAGGTGGGGGAGGGGCTAAGATAAGAGTCTCATTCTTAGCCCCAAGCCCCAAAGGTGGTCCTTTGCCATTGATGAAAAAGGGGGAGAGATTTGAGTTAGGGGGAGAGCATTCAGTTAGGGGGAGCATTTTCTCAGGGGAGAAAAACAAAAAAAGGTAAAAGAAATGGTAAAAGGTAAATGGGTTGCCATCAATGACAAAGGGGGATATTGTTGGAAATATGAGCAAGATTTATTGTCATTGATGTCAAGAGTCAGTTTCAGTGATTAGTGCAAGAGGAAGGATGTCAAGAGTCAGTTTCAGTAAGCAGTGCAATAGAAATATTGCTTCTAGACCTAAGGGAAATAATATTATAATATCTCCTATTATAATATTCAAGGTGATCAGATAAGGTCTACAAGAGAAATAAGAAGGCAAAAAAATAATATTATAATATTTTATTATAATTTTAAAGGTCTAATGGTAAGACCTAAAGTAATTAAATTAATTATAATAATTTCATTATAAATTAATTCATTTTTTATAATTTAATTTAATTAACCTTATAGTTATTAAATTAATTATAATAATTTTATTATTAATTAAATTATAATCTGATTTAATTAACCCTAAGGTTAGGGTTATAAGGGAAAATATTAAATTTATAAGCGCCGACGTCGATTATATTCTCCATCCATCGATGTGCTAAAGGAGATGGCACAATGGTATAAATACCATGTGCCTTTGGTGAATTTAAACTTACCTTCATTTGAATCACTAAAGAGCCTACGATTTTCACGATTTGCGTGCAAGGAAGAAGAAAAGTTTTTTTGTTTTATTTGGCACCAACGAAGGAATAAGGCAAGAGAGGCTCTAAGCCTCATAACCAACCAAGGTGGTTGGACTAGTGGCAAGCGGTTGTGACTTAAGGATTTGGCAAGGCGAGAGGACCCACGATTGAACCCCGATGGTAGTTTGAAGAACACAAGCTTATACTAAGAGGGGGGGTTAACAATATAAGACCACTTTTTACTTTCTTTACAAAAAAATATTAATCAATATAATCAATGGAAATATCAATAGAAATAACCAAAGCAATGCACCAATCATCACACACAATAGAGACACCATAATTTATGTGGTTCACCCAATATGGGCTACTCCACAGAGAAAATATTTTACTAAAACTTTCTCAATCAATCTCTTGGGAATCCTTCCCAATTACAATGTTTATGGACCTATGTCCAAAGGAGATGTTGATCCCCTAATCTCAAGTTCATAGATCTCTTCCACAGGAGAACTATTTCCCCTTCTACTCTAGCTAGTGATCTTCTAGAAGACTCTTTCTCTCTACTGCTCTGAATTATGGATCTCTCTCCACTTGAAGACTCCTCACTCAGATCTATCTTCAATTGTATTGGCCACTGGATCTCTATCCACTGATACTTTGTCCTCTGTATTCTATCACCTCCAAAGCTTTTTCAATAGGTTCACTTAGAACCTCATCAAATATGCTCAATAGGTTCACTCAAAACCTGCTCAAATCTACTCAATAGGCTCACTCATAACCTGCTCAAATCTGCTCAATAGGTTCACTTAGAACCTTCTCAAATCTGCTCAATAGGCTCACTCAAAACCTGCTCAAATATTCTCAATAGGCTCACTCAGAACCTGCTCAAATATGCTCAATAAGTCCTCTCTAGGACTTGCTCAAATATGCATAACAAGATTTCACAAAAGCTTACTCAAAATTAGTCCACAAGCCTTCTCAAAGACTTGACTCAAATCATCTTAACATGATCACATAAAACTTGTCCAATCACATAGAATCATAAAGAGAATTGTTAGAGACTCTATATGTTCTAAACTCAATGCTCAATCAATAGATCAATTCAACCTCATAGAAGCATAAATAGAATTGTTAGAGACTCAATATGTTCTATACTCAAATACCAATCTTAACTCAAATCAATATCAACTCAACTCAAATCAACTCAAATCAATCTTATAGAAGCATAAAGAGAATTGTTAGAGACACAATATGTTCTATTCACAAACTCAATTTCTTTCTCAACTCAATCTAAACTCAAATCAGAATATAGAATAGTTTGTTTTATGGAACTTGATCAACCACTTCACACATTCACTTGATTAGGATAAAAAAAACCTACTCAACCAATCACCATAAGGAACAACTCTTTCTCACAAACCCTAGTCCAATCATGTATCACTCAACTCAAAATGTTTCCAACAATGCTCAACCACAAATTTCACATAATAATGATACTCATGTTATTTTCTAACTCAAGTTCAAGTTCTTTGCACAACTAATGGGCTTCAACAACAATGCTTATAAATCAAGGTTTAATCACAACTCTCAAACCCAAAAACCTTAAAGCATTAAACCAACACTTTCGAAAATGAAACCACAATCAATCCTTTTCTCTCCAATGATATTTCAGAAATCAACCACTAAAAACAATCAATAGAGAATATTTCCCATACATTATTAATACCAAGAAGTTGTCCACAAAATATGCCACACTCAACACAACTTTCCTTTCCAATCTCAATGAGGGTTGGTGGAATTCAAATAATAATCACAAAATAAAACATAACTCAGTTTACACCTTTTTACTCCAACTCAATAATCACATCCACCAAAGATATATTCAATAACCCTCAAGCAAAATATTTTTCTCAAGAATGTTTCAATAATTAAAAACACTCTCCAAATAACATCTCAACAATGTTCCAAATAAGTGATAATCCTTATTACTCCTCAAACCACTTATACCCTAAATAAATTAAAATCTATGCCTACCTACTTATCTCTCCAAAAACCACTTTTACTATAAAATTTATGCACATATTTTAAACTAACTTTTAGCACCCAATAAAATAAAAAATTTGTTTTAATTTTCTTTTACAACTTTAATACATACCTTGGCACGAATTTTGGAATATCAAACACAACATATAAATCTTGGCAGCATGCGCACGAAAAACCACAACCAGCGCACTATTTCCCTTTTAGCAAAAGGGAGTTTGTAGGATTCGAACTTGAGTCCTATGGCTCCTTTGTCCTAACAGAAACTTGCACACCACATGAGCTAGTGATCCACACAAGACCAAAAGTGCCTTACTCTCCTTTATCCTCCATGCAATAGCCAATGCAAAAAAGATTCTTTATTTCTTAAGAAAATGAAGTGCACATGATTCGAGCACTCAACCACTTTCCTCCCAAAACATTTGTGCTGCTCGAGTTACCAATAGACCACACTACCCATGATGTCTTTGGATTCGACCACACCTCAACTTATTCACTGCCTCTGCCTTTAAACATTTTTCACACGAGATATTTTCACTTTCTAATAATCACATTAACCACAAGAGCAAGGATGAGGAATAATAAACCGTAGTCATCCTTTTATAGTCTTCTCCCTCATATTCGACGACGTCGATGGATTACATTTATTTTAATGTTAAAATTAAAATTTAAATTTTAAATAATTTAAAAATTAAACTAAATATTTAAAATTAAATATCTCTATCATTGGGGCACATTTTTCGATAAAAAAAAACCAACTTAGGTTTTAAGAAAAACCCATTTCAAATCTGCCATCCATGGCTTTAAATAAAACCTTTTCTTTTGCCTGCCTTGGTTTTCACAAAAAGACTTTCCTTGCACTTTTTACAAAACATAGTGCATGTCATCATAGATACTTTTGACATCAAATAACCTTTTGACATCAATGACAACATTTTAGCTTAGGGACTCAAAATGTCCAACATAGTTTTTGCATGGGTGTTTTTTTTTGTTTAGGTGCCCAACACTTGATACAAAGCGCACGAGGCACTTTTGGAGTTCAAGGTGAGTGCCTTGCTCACGCGGTAGTTGAGCCATGGCTAGGGCGCTGGTGGAAGCGTAGCATGGGATCGAATCCCATCGAGGGCAAAAAGGTATTTAATTTTTTAAATTAAATTTGGTCCTAAGGTTTGTTTGGCATGAGGTTTTTATGTTAGGAGGGAGATATAAGGTTAAAGAAAATTAAATTTTATAGTGTGATTTTAATGATGAGTTGAATGGAGTAATAAGGCTTTAAAGGAGTTTATATGTTATTTTAAAATAAAGTCTTATTGTGTTTTAATAGTTAAGATGAGTAATAAGGTGAATAAAAGAAATTGATTGTTAAAGTGAATTGTTTAAATATTTGCTAAATCAATTTTTAAAGTATGAATATTATAAGGTGTAATTGAGATTTAATGTTTTGTATGGTGAGAATATTTTTGAATAATTGAATGAAGTTTTGAGAAGGTTTTTGCTACCTAACCCTTGAGATTGGCAAATAGAGTAATTGTGATTGAGACAAATTTTGAGGTCAAAACTTTAGCAAACAAAATGTATGGGTATATCTTCCTTGTGAGTGAAATATTTTTGAATGTTGTGAATGCTAAGTTGGAGTGAAAAGGGTTTTTTGATAAGCATTGTTGAATTTGGTTTTGAAATATCCAATGTTGATTGATGTAGGTTTTATGGAATGGAAGTTGATACTAGAAACCTTGTTTGATAAGCATTGTTGGAGATATTGAGTAAGCTTTCATATGCTTGATTAGGGTTTGTGAAAGATTATGAGTACCATTTTAATGTGAAGTTGAGAACTATATTGAACTAGGACTGGTGAAAGATCATGAGTATCATTGTTATGTAAGGTTTGTTTGATAAACATTGTTGACTAAACTTTCATTGAGTGATTGGTTGAGTGGAGTTGATTGAGCTTAGTTGATTGAAAGTGTTGAAGTGATAGTTCAAGTTATGTGAAACAAATTGTTCCCTACTAATCTGAGAAAGATATCTAAAGTGATTGAGTGTGAAACATATTGAGTCTCTAACCATTCTCCATATGTTTCTGTGGTGAAGTAAGAAATATTGAAAGTGATTGAGCATTGTTGTGAGTGTGAAGCATATTGAGTCTTTAACCATTCTCTATATGTTTTTATGAGTCAAACAATATTTTGTGTGAAACTTATTTGTGTGATTGAAAGAGGTTTTCTATAAAATATTGTGTTGAGTTTTATATGCAAGTTTTCAATTGATTTGAATAAGCTTTAGTGAAATCTTATGATAAGATTTGAGTAAGTCCTAGAGGGGACTTAAGGATAAAGTTGAGGAAGCTTTTGTGAAAGCTTAAGGATATATTTGTGTGAGATTTTGTATAATCTTACAATCAGATTGGATAGAGTTAAGGCAAGTCTTAGTGAAGACTTGTTGAGTAGATTGGGCAAGTTCTAGTGACAACTTGCTGGGCAGATTTGAGGTAAGTCTTAGAGAAGACTTGAGAGAGTATTGGACAAGTTATAGTAAGGACTTGTTGGATAAATTTGAGGTAAGTCTTAGAGAAGACTTGAGAGTATATTGGACAAGTTCTTGAGAGAACTTATTGGACAAATTTGAGGTAAGTATTAGAGAATACTTGAGAGTAGATTGGATAAGTTCTTGAGAGAACTTGTTGGATAGATTTGAGGTAAGGATTTGAGAAGACTTGTGAGTAGAGTTGATTGATTGAATTGTTCAAACCTTGTGTTAAGGTTTAGGGTAGATCTAGCAGAGTTGATTTGTGATTGGATCAAGCTTTGTGTTAAGGATTGAGGATAGATTTAAGAATGATATTGAGCAAATTTGTGCTAGACTGAAGGACTATGTTTAGTGCAAATTTGAGATAGAGATTGAGCAAATTTGTTCTAGATAGGACTATGTTTAGTGTAGATTTGAGATAGAGATTGAGCAGATTTGTGCTAGACCAAAAAATTATGTTTAGTGTAGATTTGAGACTGAGTTGAGAATAAGCTTTGGAGGTGACAAAGTAGAGGACAGTAGTCTCTAGTGGATAGAGATCCATTAGCTAGGGCAGAGAGGATAGAGGTCTTTAGTGGAGAGAGATCCATAAGACAATGTAGTGGAGGTAATAGTCTTTTAGAGGATCACCATCCAGAGTAGAGGATAAGGAGTTCACCTATGGATAGAGATCCACGAACTAGATGAGGGGATTGGTGTATCCTATGGGTAGAAATCCACAAAATTGATTAGGGGATTGGTGTCTCCTTTGGACAAAGGTCCATAAATATTGTAATAGGGAAATGATTTCCAAGAGATTTGTTGAAAAAATTTTAGTGAAATATTTTCTCCATAGAGTAGCCTACATTGGGTGAACCACACTAAATTGGTGTCTCTATTGTGTGTGGTTATTTATGCATTCCTTTTATTACTGTTGTTGATATTGCCATTGATATATTGCATAATATTGTTTGAGAAAGAAAAGTAAAAAGTGGTCTTATAATGTTCATCCCTCCTCTCAATATAAACTTGTGTTCTTCAACCTTGGAGGTGTCAATAACAATACGAATCTTGAGCGACTCCCTAGGTGAATGGAGGTATTCCGTCATGTCGGGTCAAAAACAATAAGTTGGAATAATTTTGTTGGAAGCAATCCCTATAATTTAAACCTGCACTTATCACTTTAATAAAAACAATGTAACTATAACCAACTTCCTATATCAACCAAATATATATATATATATATATATATAACAATTTATTACCAATAAAATAAATTAAAAAGTAGCATAATGCCTTAGGTTGCCTACCTTTAAAAAAAGAAAACGAAGAAATATCAACTATCTAATCACACACATCAATGCTCACATGCGGATTACTAGCTTTGATTTTACTCCATGATTCCCCGCCTTCCTTCAAAGTATCCCCAACTTCTTTTGCATATGAATTAGAGAATATCAGTCCCAGTAGACTTTTCAACCTGTTAGGGTATAGGAATCGATATTTAGGGGTATATTATTATTTTGTATAAGGGTTGGTATGGATTCCAAGAATAGATTGAATCAAATAATCTTTTGCAAAGATATGGTTAGAAATTGATATTTAGGGATATATTATTATTTTGTATAAAGGCTGGCATGGGTTTCAAGAATAGGTTGAATTGGATAATCTTTTGCAAAGATATGGCTCTTGAAAGATGAGACGTTTTTCTAAAAAAATTCAGCTTTAATTTTGCAACCCACAAATGTAATTCTCAATTTGCCAAAATCGTTGCTCTGATACCACTTGTTACGTAACTATACTCTCACTAACAAAAATCATTCACCAATATGTATTATACAAAAATATCAATCATTCATCTACATATAATTATCCACAATAACAATCTAACAATCTACAAATGAGACAAAGATAGATAATACCCTTAAGGTAGGGAAACCCAATAATACTCCTTCAAGAAGGAATAACTCCACAAGATCTTCCAAGATGAGAAAGCCACTTAAAAAGAACAAAGTCCCACTTTCTAAACAAAAATAATGATCTCTATATGATTACAATGACAAATGTATTTTCTTTATATACCCACACTTTCATTATACTTTAGAAATCTATTACTAATATAATATAATATAATATAATCAACCTAGTTATATTCCTTTTCTCTACCTCTACCTCTACCTCTACCTCTACCTCTACGGTATGAGTTTCGGCGAATAATAGTCGGATAACTCGCACTCGGCCAAGTTTTTTATTAAAAAAACAAGGCAGGCACAGCTAACACGCGAGTTTCAAAACACTGGACTTTAGTTTAAAAAGGTAAAAAGGTAAAGGCAGTTGATCGTGACGACCCTATTATGCACGTTATAAAGTTAAATTAAGTCTTGTTTTGCTCATCTTTTTTTCTGAATATCTCATATATCTATGGGCGGCAGAAGGTTTTATTGCTGTGAAAGATAATAAAGATGAGGTCCAAATTGGATGGATTATTTAAATGGCGGTTATTTTTATAGAAAAAAGTGTAAAGTATATGATTTGGTGCTTGACTTTACTGTTCATACAAGTAGGGACGGTAAACGTGCATTTGCTGTAGAAGCAGCATTTGAAGAGGGAAAGAGTAGCTGTAGAAGTATCTTATTGGCAAAGGCATTGACAATGATGCTGTTATAGACAGGAATATTTTTCTCCCCGGTGTGTCCGTACTGTGTCACTGTTCAACAATTCTATTGGATACTACATTTCAGCAAACTTGTTTAGCCATATGCCATATGAGAGTGCTGCGAGTGCATTACTTGAGCAGAAGTTACATCTCCACATTGCCAAAATGTGTTGGAAATTTAGAACTCCTTAGGATTTTAAATTTATCTTACACAAAGATTAGGCACTTACCAGAATGTGTTGCCAAGCTAAAGATTCTCTGCCTTTCTCGATGTTTATTGTGCAGAGATACGTACCTGCATGGATAGGCGAACTTACACGTCTGCAGCATCTCAATATAGAACATTGTTCAGAGGAATTGCAGAATCATATTCGAATCATATTCCTCCCATAGGGAATATCAAAGCTCTTCTATTTTTGCAACACTCATATCATATTATTTGGAGCTGTCGATTGAAAAAAATGAGAATGAATTGTTAGGGCTGATGGATCTCGCCAATTTGACTGAGCTCCGCTCCTCTATTTGGGGACACTCATATCATATTATTTGGAACTGTCAAATGAAGAGAATGAGAATGAATTTTAAGGCTGGAGGATCTCGTCAATTTGACTGAGCTCCGAAGGTTAATCTGAAATCACGAATAAAGAAGTCGGGAGAAAATGGCTAATTTGCCGGAGAAAATGGCTTATTTGCCGGAGACAATGCAAGCTATGAAGCATCTTGAGAGTCTTCAGTTTACCAAGTTTTCGGTGCAGGTTGGATAAGTTCTTTTGCAAATCTCATAAGAATCCACTTATTACTTTGTGAAATGAAATGAAAGATTTTAATTACGTCCGCGAGAACCAAATATGGTTTATGGGATCTTAAATATGGAAGTACAATTACTCAAATCATATTATATGATCTTTAATATCTTTGAGAAGGTTGTTCCTTCTCCTGTTGATTTGTGTTAGCAATTCCCCAACTTTTTTATTTTACTGTCTTCAAATAAATCTGCCATAAACTCGTTCCCAAGTGTTTCTTTGTATTTGTCACGGATATATGAAAACTCGGATATTTATAGATGAAGTGTTCCTCTGTCTCTACTGCCCCTATGCTGCATAGAATATATATCCTTTCTTCCCATTGTTCTTTGTGCGTTGTCCATCTCCCTGTTTCACATCTACGCCTATGAGAGCTAGTCCTTATCTGAGCAATGAGTATTTTTTCCTTCTACTTGATTTCAGCGCCTATATACGCTTTTTCCTTTTGGTCATACGTTGGGTTAAAATTTGCAATATAATATTGTCTTTTCCTGCTTGCATTTTTCCACATTCCACTTCTAAACTTTTCATTCACATAATTGTTTATGTCTTTGTTGACATTTGGGCATTCATTTATGTTGATTTCCCAATGTTTCATCCAATTCTGATTTTGTTTCGTCCATGTATTCTTTCGCCTATGCAACTCTTCGTCCCTAGCTGCCCTAGGCCATCTATCATTTGTCATGTTTTCTATTTTTTTCGAGTAACATAACAACTTGGTCATAGCAATTGCTTCTAAAGGGAACATTCCAGTTTTAGCTAGAATAATTTCATAAGGGGTTATGGCCTTAATTTTGAGAAAGTTTGTGATTAGATATTTTTGAATCCTTTCTATTTGCCTCCATTTTGCATTTGTTGTGCCATTAGCCCACACCTCGCAACCATACAATAGAACCGGTGTAACAAGTAGGCCAAATAAGACCTTGGTGGTCTTCCAGTCCCACAACTCAACATTCCTACACCTGTTTTGAAGTGCATATAGTGCTCTCCAACCACTTTGAGTTCATTTCATCCTACATGTATTTCAATTAAGTTTGTCATGAAAGTCTATGCCCAGGTATTTGTATTCTACTACTACATCAAGCGGTTCTCCTGCAAACTGAAATTTGAGTTGTTACTTCTTTTTTGTTGAAAAATCATAATTTTTGTTTTGCTCGTGTTCACCTACATCCCAACTTCTTTACAAAAGAGTTCTAGAGCTTGAAGGTGATCTTCTAGATCTTTGGCTGTTTTGGCCAGAAGAATTACATCATCTACATACATGAGGAGTTTTACCACATATTTGGCTAAATGCACACCCTCTCCCCCAAATTTGTTTATCCATTCTTCTAACTTGTCACTGTACAACCAAAATAAGGTCAAAAATAGAGGGAAACCTTGTTTGACACCTATGTCACTACCAAAACATTCAGATAACCCTTCCTGTGTTCCGATTCTAGCCTTTACATGCTCATATAGTCCGTGAACTGCTGCCCTGTAGTGAATTGGAACCTCTAGCTCTTCCATTCTGCTCCATAATTTTTTCCTTGGCACTGTGTCAAATGCCTTTTTGAAGTCTACAAAACAACAAAAAGCCTCATCTTTTTTATCCCATATTTTTTCCACTATGTGTTTGAGCGTGATATAGTGATCAATAGTTGAGTGCTTGGGCCTAAAACCTGCTTGTCCCTTTGCTCTCTTTCCCTTTTCTTCTACCCATATGCTGATCCTACGCTCTATCATACTCCCAAACAACTTTGCAAAGAGAAAGTTGATCATGATAGTTCTATAGTTTGAGGGATTATTTACATCTCCACTTTTTAAAAAAGGAATGGTCAAGCTAGTTGTCCACTCAGTAGGGAAGCCATTTTGTATGACCTCATTGAAAATTTCTTTGATTTACGTTGCCAAGATATCTACCCTCTATTTTATATGCTTTGCTTGAAGATTGTCTATGTCATGGAATTTACCAGTTGCTAACTTTTTTATCTCTTGAATAATGTCTTCAATTGTGAAAAGTTCTTTCTTGACAATGATAGTAGGGGGTGTCTCCTGCTGGTTACTACGCTAATATAGTTATTTTGAATACTCCAACCACTAATTCACTGTTGTGTTATTGTGAATGCGGTGATTATTGACCACTATCGTTTGAGATGATGCCCAAATTAATCTACCTATGGTGGTAAAGTAATAAGAGGTGCAGAGAATTGCCAAAGGTATTTGGAAAGTCGGGGCCTTTCCAAAGCTCCGCTTCCTCACAATTCGTAAATTTGATGCTTTGGAGGAGTTTGGGAAGGAGTTGGAGGATGGAGCCATGGTAGTCTATGAGAGTGTAAAAGTATATGACTGTCCCAAAAGGCAGGGGTCTAGACTCGTGTAGGGTATAGGTAGGGTGGGGATTTCATATATACAATATATTTAAGATCCAAAAGTGAAATTCTGTATTCACTTTCATTTTTTTTTTTAGGTTAGTGAAATTCTGTATTCACTATATTTTTTTTTCTACGTTAGTGGGAGAAAATACTATCATTTTTTTTTTACGTTAGTGGGATAAACTTCTACGAGTAACACATAACATTGAGTAGTTGCTTCTCAACCATGATATCTTGTAAATTCGAGAGTTATGTTTGTTAATAAAGAATTTAATACACAAGTACCACACACCCACCCTTCACACACTCATCCATGCCGCGGTTTGAATCTTCAACCTCCTCAAAAAAGAGCACCCCTTACACACTCGCCCATACTGCCCATACCACAGTTTAAATCTTAAACCTAAAAAAACCAAAGTCTCAATTATTGAGATATCTGCACTTACTACCATTGATAAAGGGTAAGTGATTAGTGATTACATATATAAAATATATTAAGTGTGTTAATTGGAGAAAGTGAAACTCTCCACTCACTACCATTGATAATGTGTTTGAGGTTACTCCATACGACGTAGGAAAGGTATTGGATATAAGTGGCATGTTACTCTATACAGTGTGGGAAAGGTATTGGATAGAAGTAGCAGAGCTATTGGACTCAAATGATATTAAGGCAGTGTTAAAAGTAATGTAAGTAATTTTTGATGTTTATAATATTTTGTATGAAATACACGTGAATAAATATTTAATATCAACTATGTAGAATTTATAAATTTTGTTTTTTTTAATGCCATGTATAAAATTAAAATGATTTTTTTCACAAACCATTATCTAAATATATAAGTGAAAAAATTATAATTTATTTATTTTTCATGCATGTAATGAACACACGAGATTATCTGTTTTATAGATAATAAATTATAAATTACAATTATTATGTTTATGGGATTTTAAAAAAACATTTAAAAAAGTTTTTCATAAGTCATATTGGATTTAACTTTATTAAAATAAAATGGGTTGTGATTTTATAATTTTTATTTTGCTTGATAAAATTATAAATATATAAAAATAAAACAAACATAAATATTATATAATAAAATTTATTATAAAATTATTTTCTCAATTTATAAATAAAGTATATTTTATGATTGATTATAATTATTTTTATTGTGATTTTATACATATTATCACTTATCATGTAAAGGTAATTTTAATAAAGTATTTATAAATATTTTTTTGACGTAAGCGGGATTTTTAATTCTCTTCATCTAATTTGATTCATGTAATGCTTCTTCTCATGCCTCACCTATATTGAGCACAATTAGTCTCTATTTGAGACCATACACCAAAAGTGTAATAGGTTGAGCCAAGACCACTTTAATGACCTTGTCTTTGTGCAATATAATCTTAGGCTTTGTAAAACACACGTGGAGGGTAGTGAATATTACTAAACAATTCAATTGGATAAGTTAGATCCACTTTCTAATTGGATTATCGAGAGTTCTATGGATCCTAAAGTTTACTATAGAGAACCTTGAGGCAATTGAGGAGAAAGCAAAATATTTAAGATGATTGGAGGAGATATAACATGATGACACTACACTTGAGCATATTCCAATTCGCCCACTAATTCAGAGCCAAGACCAACCACTTTATATCTTCCCATTCTAGCTATCCCCTCTTCTTTTTTCTAGCTCCTTGACTTGCAAATTCTCCTTATATGAAAAAACCTCATTGCCTTCATGACTATACAACTAATTCAATTTAGATTCTATATCAATTGTCTTTGTCTTTGCTTCCTAATATTTACCTTTGGCCCATGCAATTGTAGTGGATTTTATTCTCTTCAAATTTTTAGAAAACTAAAACATAGTTGTCTCTTTTATGGTTAGGTCAATATGTCTCCACTCATATTTTACTATATTTATAAATTTCTCATCTTCTAACCTTATAACATTGAACATGAAAGTTCCTACAAGTTTTTCTTGATGTTTTTTAACTAAAAGAAAATTGGTTAATGATTAGATCCCCCACCTTGATCTATCCAAGTCCTTAGTCTTTCTACTTTAACTCTACGGTTTTTAGATAATAAAAATTCAACCTTTTAGAAATACCTTATCTTCTAGTTCTTTGATTCCTCCAAGTGGAAACTAATTTAATGGATTCTACATCACACATCCATTCATTTTGGATTTTTTATAGGAAATATTTGGGGAGGGGATCCATTTTGGCCTTATCTCCCCGCATTTATGCTCTTTTAGTTACAAAATTTGAGTCCCCTCCCACCACTACATTCTACTTTTTTTATAAGTCTTGTATAAATAAATCTTCCAAAAACTTCCTTCTACCACCATAAGGACCATATAGATTGACTACATATATTAGCTTTCCTAGCTCCATAAAATGTAAGTCTATAACCATACCTACTTCAATACATACCTTATCTACTAGTTGGAAGAAGGAATTTCATTTTGTTAAATTTCCTCCTGATCTTCCATTTGAGTCCATCCCTACAAAGTTCTAATTTGATAGGAGGCAAGGATGGCTATTGCTTTCTTTATGTCCAACATAGTCTCTTGGATTAATATCTGGATTATGAAGTTCAAAAAAATGCTTTAAAGTTATTTTTTGATGAGGGCTTTAAGCTCTTAGGAATTTAAAAAGAGGATGATCATTGATTCCCTTTCCCCTAGGGATGTCCTACTCTAACGACCCTAACTATGGATTTTTGTTTGCCAAAATATATTTTCTTCTCAATTTTTTTGTGTAATCTTAAAGTAGAATTTCCTTCATATTGTAAACTCTTGAGATTGACTTGTCTAATAACCTAAGTTCCTTGATACTTGACCATACCTATTATACTATTTACCTTTTTCAAGTCTCTTAGGACATATCATTTAGATGATGTGCTTGTATTATAGTGATTTGGAGGACTTGGATGGGAAGAGAACCTACTAGGGTTGTTTAAGCCCTACTTGCTTCCTTGGCTTGAAATATCACTATCTAAAGAGAATAATAACTTACTATGTTTTACACCCTTCTCCTCTACTTATTCTAAGCCCTTGATATAAAGAGGTTGTAGAGTTCCCATTGTATTTAAAACCCTTCCCATTCCTCCTTTTGATCATAAGATTTATCCTCCCTGCCTTCCCAAAATAAAGAAACAACACCCTCTTGCAAAGTCTTATCAGAACTATGGTCTGAAAAGACCTCCATATAGGGACTTAGTCTAGGACAAGATGATATAGCAAGTTTATCATTATCAAAATTTAATCCCCCATTCCTAGAAAAGGGTAATACTAGGTTTGAGATTTGATGGATGCCTAATAAAATACCTCCAAGCACTTTGAAAATCATAGGTATGGCCTCCGTTCCCATATATGAAACTTCCCCATTGTAGTCACTTGGAGCCAAATCTTTCTTCTCCATATAGATATTGATGATATGAAACCTTTATTTAAGCGATTCAAGAGTCTTGAGTGAGTACTCTTATATCTTTGCTTTGGCTATTGCTACCTCCTTTGAATTTTTTAGAACATAAGAACCTCCAACTTCCTTCTATATAGTCCCTTGCCCTCTACTCTCTTCTTCATAATTTACCTTGAGATTATCATAATGAAAACAATTACTACATCAAAACAACACATCAATGTAGATAAGATTTTGTCAATATGTTTAATTTCTTGACATGAACTCCATGTTTTTGGTAACTCTAAACTAAGATCAAGCTCCACTAAGATACAAAATACCATTTTTTTTTGTTGGATACTATTTAATGTTTTTCGTATGTACTCCAAGGAAAACTACCAAGAAGTTCCCAATATCACACAATATTCTTTCATTCTAGAATTCAAGGGGTAAAGAGGGTAGCTTGACCCAAATAGGCTAGGTATTAGTCCTCTCAAAAAATATATTGAACCCAAGAGTTAAAAATTTTAGATTTAAAACATTGAGCCCCAACTCCATATTCCATTTTATGATTATAGCATCTTATACATTTTGGAAGACAAAAATCATCCAACCCTTCATCATCATATGCTATGTAGGAGTATATCCGAGAACCTCCAACCATGTAACCTTGATCTATTATCATAGAGTTTTTAGTTTAATGGATCCACCTATAAATCTACCTGTCAAAGCCTTATCCTTTAGTGACAAAAATTGCTCTAACATCAAATCCTCATCTACAACCTTTCAGACTAGCTCCTTTCATAAATTTATATAGCATTTTTTTGTTATTTTTTTTTAAATTTTTACTTAGTTTGTTTATCTCCCAATCTAGCCAAACTACCCTTTGGTGTTTCTTTTGGTTCATTTTGTGACACTTCCCCTTCACCATAAACCCATTATATGACCTAGGATCAGGGTTTGAAGTTCATTTGGACTTCTAGCATGTATTTAAGTACATCCACTTACCTTGTACCACTTATGCTAGATGTCAAAAGGTTCTTCCTCAAAGAAAAAAACTGAGGCCTTCATATATTCTTCAAGCTCTTCACTATAGTCCACTACATCCTATTCATACATCATTGACTCACTCATCCTACCATTATCAATGATCAATGAGTCAAGTCTACACTAGTTGAGAGTTTCTATCAAATTATCTTTTGAAACTTTTATCGTGCCCTCTCCTTCTTGACCCTGTTGATCAAAACTTGACAATGAGAGTCTCATTGGTTCAAGTGCAAACAATTGCTATTTTTTTAACCTTGACCAGTCTCTACTATGCTTTTGGTATTTGATCTTCAAGTTGATATGGCCACCCTAGTCCAAGGGATTCCTCTCCTCCTTCTACCTACACCAACACTAGTAAGTCTCCTACCATCATTCATGATTCCCTAAAAAATATAATTTAAACTTATTAACTAGTGTGTTATAATATTATGAATTTGATATTTTAATATTATGATAAATTAATAATTTTCAAAAAATAAATTTATTACTTAATTTTTTTTTTAAATTTTAGATAATGTTATTTTATAAGAAATATATAATTTGATAATGTCAAATAGAATTATATCATCTAGTTAAATTCCTCACTTTCAAGGAGAGAGACTCAAATTTGGTTCTTACTAAGTGATAGATGCATCATTTTCAAGTTGTTGTAATGCCATTATGCGGTCATAATTTGGGGCCTTCTGGAGAATCTGTAGGGGACATCCCGTAGGATGTCCTGATCTGCTTCCCTACTTCCCCCTCCCCTGGTTTAGTCCCCAATCCTTGAAACTTCCCAAGCCCTTATTTCTTGGTTGGCTATGGTTGCATACGATCTCTTTGAGATGGGAGGTCACTTTTCCACGTGTTTACCCTTTCCTAGCTAGATTGAGGGTTTCCTGAATGTACCTCTATTTTTGGGACATCCTTGGGACCTTCCCTGGGTTTCTTTTTGAGCTTCAAGGACTATTTTCCCTGTTGTTCTCAGGTCTGGCCTAGTTTGTTGCAAGTTTTCTACTTGGTGCCAGATTTCAGTTGGTCTTCAGATTTGGAGCATCATGGTTTTGGGTTTGGGGCTTGACTCCATCCTTGTGCTTCTTGGGAGGATTTCACTATTTTTTTGGTCTTGGGGAGGACCATGTGCTTTATTTTCAGTGAATATTCCTTTCAAATTTCTTGGTTTGGTCTTCTTGGGGTTTTTCAGCATTTTTATCGGCTTGGGAAGGGGTCGTGTGCATTTTTTGCTGTTGAGTGATGGAAATTTAAAACAACAGCAGGATCAAAGATAGCCTCACGAGAGGTAACTCAAACATAGACAGATAGAGAAACAAGATTATTTTATTGATGGGAAAATGATTCATTAAAAGGCTCTACTGAGCATAACTGCGGTATGCACCACCTGGGGAATACACCGCCCAAATGCAGTATACACTACCAAATATGAAATACACCACTGAATGCAGATTACTCCGTTGAATGCGGAATAGACTACCGAATGAATTGTACTGCTAGTGTGTAGGGAACCTGGTGCTACTGCATCTAGATTACTGAAGGAGAACCCAAAAACTTGCATTTATAGAATCTGGAGGAACTCTCCAGAAGCACAAGCTGGTGGCGGGAATCTCTAGGCCAGCTGGAGCTTATCTGCTGCATTAAATTTGCACCTACTTCTTCCAGAGGACCTGATGACAAGACAACCGAGGCAACAAAACGCGTGCGAAAGAACACCAAAATTTAGATTAACTTAATTTCCAACATCCCCCCTTAATCTAAATTCCAAATAACACAATAATTTCTCTTTGAAGAAAATTAAATTTCTCTTTGAGATCACGATCACTGTCATGGACCAGCGACAACAAGGAAATATTTAAATAACGAGCGACAGTGAGAAAGGGAATAATGGGCAACAAAGAAATTCTCCAAATCGCTAAACAAAGTTGAAAAAATGCATCAGACGATGTAGGGTTTAGCGATTTTGGGAGTTCGCTAAAAAAACAAAAATAGAGAAGGACAAACTACTTCTCCCCTAAGTCTCTTGACTTAAGTGCAAATGAATCATATCGCTCAACTCAAATGTGCTAGAGGGAGTTTTTAGAAATAGTGAGTGATGGAGGGAACAAAACGCAAATTGCACAAAATATTCCATCATCGCCATCGTCGAAGAGGGCCTGTCTAACCAGATTATCGAAATGCATGCTGTCAGGGCCATGGAATGTGACGATCGTGTTTTTACTACAGATGACTAGAACCCTCTCTCTGACATTGTTCTCGATGAGATCCTTAGCCACGAGAGGATGGTGCCACCGACGTAGCAGCCCAGGTCATAGAGCAGCCTGATGAGCTGGTAGTCGGCTCTCGACATGTCAACTCCGTTGGCCATGCAAAAAACGAGATGGGTGACTCTGACTTGGAGCACCCCCACTCATTGATGGCCCACTCGGCCGTATCCTTCTGAGTCTTGGAATTTTTGCCACAACCATATCCTACCAGGCGTCCAGAGAGGGCACCATGTATGTGCACATGTTGGGATTCTCCTTCAGTATCTTCTCCGTGAGATGCATGTGCCTCCAAAATTATGCTGACGCCTACAAATTTTTGAGGGAGCAGATATGGGATGAAATGCGTAACTATCCATGATCTCTGCCTGTTGAACTCCTATCACTAAGATTTGATACCATGATGAAGAAATTAAAGGGTTCAATCCCAAGATTTCTCACGCCTTGAGCGATGTCGAGCAATGCAAGCTAGCGCTGGCGAGACGGACAACAAGACAAAATTCTCGAAAACGCTGTTAAAACCATCGATATGGAAAAAAATTAACTCGCGTCGATGATTTGGGGAATAAATCAACTTGATCCACAAGTCGCTAAAAGTTTGCAGCGACGGAGGGAACAAAGTAGTTTTGCGAGTGACGGTGGGAACAGAGGAAAAATAAATGATTTTGCCTTAAATTAATTCTAACTCCCTTGGGCTCAAAATCGCTAAAAATTTGATTAAAAGGTGTTTGCGCGACACGGTTTCTAGTGACGGACGGAGTGGGCATGTGAGGAAAAAATAAAAATGAGGACAAAACAACTCATTCCCAAATCGTCGATTTTAGATTAAACGAACGCCATCGCTCAAACATTGAGCAATATAGAGAATATTTCTAAATCATGAGCGATAGAGGGAATGTGGAATGAGACAAAGGCATAAAAGACGAACCACAAAAGGACAAAAGGCAAGTAAGATTAAATAGAGTTCCTTTTAGTGGTATAGATAAAAAATACTGAAGATCGCTAAAAACTTGAGTCCCAAAGGGAGAAAACGAACTAAAGCAAGCGATATGGAGGATAAACGAGATTTGTTCTCAGTAATCAGAAATCACAAGTTTGGTTGTTTAATGAGAATGAAAATTTGCAAACCAAAGGTTCTGGAGTTGTAGAGCAGACGAATAAATAAAACCAGATTTTATTTATAATGGCAGAGAAATTACATCCGAACCTCCATAGAGGGTTTACAAGCATCTGCATTGAAGCAGGATAAACAAAATCACAGGAGCACTCTGAAACTGTTGTTCTAGGCTACAATTGCATAGATCTCCTTTTGTTGCTAATATGCATCCATAGTTCTGCACCCTTGCTCTCTCTGCATTCCACACTCCTCTAGGGTGACAGATAAAAATAAGGTTTATATAGCTGGGCATTATGAACCAATCAACAACCATCATACGAGGGGAGTAATTGCTGATTGGATAGAGAACACGTGCGACATCAGATCACACCGAGTATCGCTGGCTCAGGTGAGCGATTCCTAAAATCATTTAAGTTTGTGGGTGATTTCAGGTTTTTGCTTGAGCGATAGCGATCTAGAGCATCAGGTTTATTTTCAACACCCTCCTTTAAACCTGATCTCACAAGCCCTTTGACACCTAACTGCTCATGCAGTCTGCTAAAATCCTCCTCCTTCAAAGGCTTGGTAAAAATATCAGCTACCTATTCCTTCGATCTACAGAACTGCAGCTGCACCTCGCCTAACTTCACCAGCTCTCTAATGAAGTGATACCGAATGTCGATATGCTTCATCCACCCATGGAACACCGGATCCTTTGATAGTGTAATGGCAAAATTGTTGTCACAAAATATGGTTGTCGTGCCTTTTGAAGGATGATTCAGTTCTCCTAGAACCCTTCGCAGTCAGATTTCTTGGCATACAGTTGAAGTGGCGGTGACATACTCTACTTCAGCAGTGGATAATGCATCAATCGGTTGCTTCTTGGAGGCATTGCCCCCAAATTGAGATGAAATGCATAACCAGAAGTGCTCTTCCAATCATCAATGCTATCAGCCCAGTCACTATCTGTGTAGCCTATCAGCTCCAACTGGTCTTGCCTAGCATAGAATATGCCATGGTTCCTCATATCATTGACATAGCGCAAGATGCACTTCCTTGGAAATTAAGTTAATATAAATTCTAGTGTTCTTCCACACATTTTTGTCACCTCGGGTGTCTTGTCATCAAGTCCTCTAGCAGAAGTAGGTGCAAATTTAATGCAGCAGATAAGCTCTAGTTGGCCTAGAGATTCCCACCACTAGGTTGTGCTTCTGGAGAGTTCCTACGAATTCTATAAATGCAATTTTTTGGGTCCCCCTTCAGCAATCTGGATGTAGCAGCACCAGGTTCCTTGCAAACCAGCAGTGCAAGTCATTCGACGGTCTATTTTGCATTCAACATAGTAATCTATATTCGATGGTGTATTCCACATTTAACAGTGTATACTGCATTTGGGAAGTATATTCCATAGGTGATGCATGTTGTAGTTATGCTCATGTTCCAGAGGGATTGCCACATGAATTCTAGGTAGAGGTTGTAACCTTATGGTTGTGGTGGATGTTCCAAGACTCAGAAGGAGGCGGCCGAGCAGGCCATCAACGAGTGGGGGCTCTCCAATTCAGAGTCACCCATCTCATTTTTTGCATGGACAACAAAGTTGACATATCGGGAGCTGACTACCAGCTCATCAGGCTGTTGGGGCTGCACCCCAGTGTGAAGAGAGTGATGTGTACTATGTGCTTGGGTTGAAGCATCAATCCAACTTTGTTAAAGCAGCTAGTTTGTAGTCTAATGTACTTGACTGCAACTTGACCAGATTTGATGTTTGGAGTCAGTCTCATCAGTCAGTTTATGGATACTCCAAAGGATTCCCATTGGCAAGCAAGGAAGCGCATCTTACGCTATGTCAACAGGACGAGGAACCATGGCATATTATATTCCAGGCAAGACCAGTTAGAGCTGATAGGCTACACAGATAGTGACTGGGCTGGCAGCATTGATGATCAAAAGAGCACTTTTGATTATGCTTTTCATCTCGGTTCAAGGGCAGTGTCATGGGCCTCCAAGATGCAACTGATTTTTGCATTGTCCACTGCTGAAGCAGAGTATGTCACCGCCAATTCAGTCGCATGCCAGGCAATCTAACTACGAAGGGTTCTAGGAGAACTGAACCATCCTCTGAAAGGTGCAATAACCGTGTTCTGTGACAACACTGAATTCCCTTTGGAATCCCTATCTCGATTCCCAGAAGTGTTTGTTAGTGAAGATGGAGGTTGCTTTGGGACTTTGGCTGTATCTTTCAATCTGGTGAGGGGACTTGTGCTTATTGCCTGCAACCTTTTTTCCATGTGCTCCTTCAATTCGGGTTTCTTGGGGCCTTCTCAGGATTTTTCTTGAGGCTTGCAATTTTGTTTTTGTTGCTACCTCTGGTTTTGTCTGGCACTTTCAAAGCTCAACTTCATTTGCAAGGGGATATTGTGGCCTGTGGAGATCCTCATATTTGCTATTCCATTTTCTAGGCTTAGTGCAAGATGCTACTTCCTAGACTGCTTTCTCGGATTGTATCATGGTGGGATCATGGCTTCTTTGCAAGGGGATCTTTTGGCCTATGGAGATCTTCATATTTGTTGTTCCACTTTTCAGGCTTTTACGGGATACTACTTCCTGGACTGCCTTCTCGGGTTGTCCTATGGCGGGATCCTGACTTCTTTCCTTAGTATTTGACTATCCCCATTTTTTGAAGTGGTTTTTGGTGTTCCTATGTGGTATGCCCATTTTATTGCATCCTTGTGCGTGTCCCGACCCTCCTTCCTAGTGTTTTTTTATAGGATTTTTCAAATGGTGGTTTCCCGCTGGTTAGGATTTTTTAAATCAGAGGTTTTCTGCTAGACGAGATTTTTCAAATTGGTGGTTTCCCACTAGGTAGGATTTTTCATTTTGGTGGCTTCCCGTTGGGCGAGATTTTCAAATCGGTGGCTTCCTTCTGGGTAGGATTTTTCAAATGGGTAACTTCCCACTGGGTGAGATTTTTCAAATTGGTGGCTTCTTGCTGGATGGGATCTTTCAAACTAGTGGCATATTGCTGGGTGGGTTATTTCAATTCAGTTTGTTTCTCGCTGGGCAGGAGTTCCAATCTGGTTGTTTTCCATTGAGTAGGAGTTTTCAAATTAGTGGCTTCCGATTGGATGAAAATTTTCAATTTTTGTAGCTTCCCACTGGGTGAGATTTATCAAAAGTGGTGGCATCTCGCTGGGCAAGATTTTTTAATTCTGTTTATTTCTCGCTAGACGAGATTTATCAATTTGCTTGTTTTTCGCTAGGCAGAATTTTTCAAATTAGTTATTGGTTGGTTGACCTATTGTAAAAAGGTTTTGGAGCCCTTTCAAAACCCGCTTTTAATATAATTTTAAACAATCAAAAAAATATTTGAAGAATCCATTTCAACCTCAAATAAGATTATAAATTGCAAACCACTGGACATTGTCTGCTTAAAGATTCTAAAGGCAGGAGAACAATGCAAATAGCTTAAAAAATATTATTATAAGAATGAGACACAAAAAAACATGCTTTTAATGGTTTTAAAAAAATATTCGATTGATAAACTAAAACTTTATTTTTAAACTTCATATTTTAATTGTATAACCACAATATTAACCACAATATTTGACTACATAATTTTAATAAAATTAATATTTTGATAAAATTAATATTTTAGTAAAATTAATTTTAGTGATAACTCTAATGAAGTGCCATTATTAAAGATTTTATTAAATTAGTTGCCAAATGCAACGTTGTCAAAACTTGAAATTTGAAAATAGGGACAGGAACTAGGGATTACATTGAAACCTTCTAATACATATTATCAGTTTTTAAATACTTAAAAACCATATTATACCCATATTCCATCTATAAAATGAAGTTGAAATTTCACATTAAAAATTATTTGTTTATTTATTTTAATTTTTTCGATTTTTTTTCCCGAGTTTTTCCCAAGTCGCCGAGTACTCTCCAAACTTAGGTTGTTGAGTTTTTCCCTAGTTGCCAGTTTCGAAACACAGACTCAAACAACTTCAAATCCCAGTCTCTTGTAATTCTTGTGTTCGCCATTAAGGATGCCGCCGTCTTGATTACCAGCGGCAATCCTGCACATTACTTCTCAATTTCATGAGATAACTTTTCAAGATGAAGTGGTGGTGTATTCTCAATCTAAAAAGGCATAGACACAAAACAACTTCCAACTGTCTTCCTGTCGAAAAGATCTCATCTTATACATACACACATTATTCATATTGCTGAAACTTCTTCTTCTGTTACGTGTGGTAACCACAATTTTGCATGTGCTATTCTTTTTACATGGCAAGCCAAGTCTTCTTATCAAGTCATCTTCTTGAAACGGTTTCCATACATCATCTAACACTAATATAAACTTTTTCCTTCTAAACTGCTGTATATCAAACGCTCTGCCTCCGAGCAGCTTATTTCACGCTGACCAACAAGGTCTAACCCTATCAGGGAGGCTAAAAGATTTCTCAAACATATGTTGTACCTTTTTTAAGACATTTTGCATCAGAAATGTTTTGCCGATGCCTCCCATGCTCACAACGGCAATTACTGAAACGTCAGCCTTCTCTAACAAACTCACAATCTCTTCAACCTTGTCATCTACAGCCACGGGTCGTGCATCCCATTTCAGCACGCTTGATCTCCTCCACACTTCCATCTGAGATGTGCTACTGCTGGCTGAGGCGGTCGGTTGTTGCGAGAAGGGACAGACTGCAATTCGATCAATAACCGACCTACCTCATTCGATCTTTGATTTCTCTGATCCTCCGCCCCATTTTGTAGCGGAAGAGCAATTGGTTAAAACTTACAAAAACCCGTTTTTATTTAAGTTTTGGTACAAATAATCTAAACATTTAGATGTTTTATTGCAGCAACAATATTTAAATCTTCTGAAAATGAAATTTGCTCACAAGTTTATTACGTCGATGACAGCAGGCATACCTTCTAGCAATCAAGGCTACTGGAGTTAATTGTCATGCCGAATTGCTAAATAGGAAATAAGGTCTATTAACATCCAAAAATAAAGAATAAATATATGCATTAAAAATTCTATTAAGCACTAGATTCTTTAATAGGTTATTATTGATTTGTGCACTCTGGCTATATCTAAGTTTTCACCCCTAATATATTATTGAAGAACTCCACATGCAGTATCCAAGTCTTGATTTCTATAAAAACCATCTGCTGTCTATTATATTTTTATAACATTAGTCAGATTTAAATAAATTATATAGTCAAATAAGCATAGTTTAAAAAAACAACATTAAAAAGTTGAGATTTAAAAAAATATTAATTTATAAAAATATTTTACAAATTATTTTATTATAATAAATTTAAAAATAAATAATTATTGTTTTTTTCTATTAAATTTGAACTATTATAATTTTACTAGGCCTCTTTTTATTTAAAAAAAAAATAAACATATACCCTTGTCAAAATCCAAAATTCTTCCTATGGTTTATATATTATTCTTTACAACTATATTTTAAGAAGATATATTATGTTTTCTAACTTATTCTTTACAACTATATTTTAAGAACAAATATTATGTTTGCTAAGTCTACAATTTAATAATAGTATGACAAGTATCACATTAACATGTAAAATTGATATAAAAAAATATAAAAACTAACCTTAATATATGCCATTATTTAATAAGTAAAATTAATAACGTACCATGACCAATCACCATATATTATTATAGATCATATCATGCAGACAATTAGTTCTATTCAACCTACATATTGCTCTCAGTTTTAGTTTGATTTTTTTTATAGGTTTAGTTATAAGTGTCGAGGAATTTATAGAAATCATTTTAATTGGCTTTGGTTCATTTTCTTAGTATGCCCACAAGATCTATATTTTATTTTTTTAGTGTTTATTATCAAAGAATTTTCATCATTTTTCTTATATAAGATTTTTTTTCATTTTCTTTATATGTAATTCAGTTAATTTCATGATGTTATTTGAAAGAGTTTACTTTTGATCTATCTTTAGCCCATATTTTTTTTAATTGTTAAGAGTGAAGGACAAAGTGATTGAGACAAATTTGAAGTCTTTGGTTGTCATTTAAGTTGTTATTATTTTAATACCTAAACTCTACAAAATGACGTATATTACAATTTGGTCTCATCTCAAAGATTAAAAATATTCATCAATAAAATGTTCTACCATCAACTTCTAAAAATGGTTGCACCTCTCATTTGTATTAAGATATAATTTTCTCTCTAATGCTTGAATGCTAGCCCACTCCTTATCTTGAAATGTTAGGATGGATAAGAGCTACTTTCCTTTTACGATCACATCTAGTTGACTTTGTCTTTACCTACAAGGCTAGGTTTTATAGAGGTTGTATGTGGGAACAACAATGGAAGCACATGAAAACATAAGAGAAGATTAAGGACAAGAGGAGATTACCAACAAGATTACTAGTAAAGAAAATCCAATTGAATATTATTGACAAAGAGAAGTGATTTGAGTTTCAGTCAAAGCCATCCACACATCTTCGCAAGAGTAGTAATAGTCTACACAACAATGTTGAACCCTTTGGAGGAGAAGTTAGGTAATAGATTAATGCAAAGTCTTAATGGATGACTACATTTATTTTTTATGTCAATTATTTTACATTTAAATTATTCTGTTGGTAATAGAAAGGATTAGAAGAGATTTAAAAAAAATATATTGAAAAACCTTAGTTTTTTTCCAAATACCTAGTTTTTTTTTAAATTTTTGGGGGATTGAGATCATGGAGTTACCAATTTTCATTGGAAAGGATGACATTGATGCTTGAGAATGGTGGATGAAGTTTAGATATTTATATTCTAGTGAAAGTTTTTGGAAATGTAAACTTTTCTATCTTTTAAAAGAGGAAGCTTATGATTGGTGGATAATTATTCATAATGAAAGAAACCTAGGATGAAATAGAGCATAAATTCTTGAGTCAGTGGAACCCATATAAAATGATAGCTAGTTCAAGGGTCACCATCAAAGGATATGAAGAAGAATTAAAAAGGCTTTAGAGGGAACTAAAGAAATAAATAAAGAGGATAGAATAGAAGAAAAAAATATAGATGAAAATGTGCAAGTTGAAGGAACCAAGGAGAAGAAAGAAGTACTTATGGTAAGGGAAAAATTTGAAGAACCATTAGAAAACTCAAAAGTTAGATTTATAGTAGTAGCAGTAATAAAGTCCATGGAAGAAGCAACAACACAATATAAGGAAGCCTCTTTTGAAATGAAAAAGGATACACCAAAAGAAAGGTATAACAGAGAATATTATGAAGAAGAATTTAAAATAAAAAATAAATTTTTGAAGAATCAAAGGAAATAGAATATCAGGTTAAGGTTGTAGCATATTGACACCCACACCACCATGCACAAAAATAATCTTGGAGGTATGGATTAATGCATCAATATTTTAGATCTAGATAGAATTAGAAAGGCATCAAGTATGAAAATATTTGGTAAAAAAAGAATAATATTTTTAGATTTCAAAGGGGTGTAGAAGGATCAAGGAACAACAAGACCAACCGTTCAAAATATCAGAGTAGAGAAATAGAAGCATGGAGCCAACAAAGTAATTATGGATATTCAAGTGGCACAATAGTAGCTTGGCATTATCAAAGACCATCACTAATTAAGATTTTACTTGGATGGATGGATGAACAAGATTAGAAATTGTTAAGAAAAGGATACTGAATATTTGTATTTACAAAAATAATTGAATAAGATCTAGAAAATGAACATAAAAAATTTAGACTTTATGTGAAAAAGATGTAGGTATCTAGTTATGGCATGTCAACTGAGATAAGAATTGAATATGCTTGTAAAATCTCAAGATTTACATGAGAGAGTTATGATTTATCAAGGGTGGGGACCCGAGTACAACCTCCTTTTCTCAAGCATAAAAAAAGAGCTACTTTCCCTTATCTCTGTATTGATATTATAAAAATTCTTGAGGTTGTGGTCAAAAGACTTATATTATCACTAATACTCAATTTATAGTTGTAACAATATAAGAAAAAACTAAAGTGATATTTATTTTAAAATCAATGGGACTAGAAAAAAATCTTCAAGTATATACCCTTAAAGTGACTCATATATTAGATCTATTAAATATGATTTAGATATAACTCTCTATCATATGGGGAAGCTAAATTATCTGCATTTCATATGGGAAGTTTGGAAGAAATTGAATAACAAAGCTTTTAAAATTTTAAAAAGAGACCCTAAGTTGATTTCAAAATCATTGATACTCTGGTAGAAAATATTTCCATCATTCCTTTTAGTAATGAGTGGCAATTGTAGAGAAACTTGGCCTTCCTAAGAGGAAGAATCATATGTTGAAGTAGGAAAAGATAAATCACTCCCAAGTTAGATGGGAATCCCCACATTCTGGCTAGTTAAAGTTAAAATATTGATGGGGTTGCAAAAGGGAATCCTTGAATTTTTGGAGCAAAGGAGGTGATAAAAAAAAATAAAGGGAAAATTCTTCTTGCTTCTGCCAAAAAACTAGGATTTCAAACCAGACACTTTGCGAAATCTAGAGCACTTTTTTAGGGTGTTAATTTGCTGGGAGGGTTGAATAACAAGAAGGTCATAATAGAAGGTGATTATTTGACCTACATAAAGTATTCAAGATTTCTTGGAGGAATCTAAACAAAATATCCAACTTTTGGAGAAATCTTAGTTCAATCATGTGTATCATGAAGGAAATAGGGTTGTTGACTCTATGGCTAATCGTGGTCTTCACATAGGAAAATATCACAGTCTAGAGAGAAAGGTTCCCTCGGAACTTAATCATATCACAATTGAGGAATCTATTGAAAACTCCTCTTAATGGTGGATTTTTTTATTCTCTTGTGGTTCTTCATAGGTATGAATTTAGGATGGTGGAGGTTGTTCCCTATCCAATGTATATTGCTATCACCATCCTAGATTGTTTATATTTTTATCCTTCACTTTTGCATTATGTGTTTTAGTGATATGAGTCAAATGACTATGATGATATAGCGAAGGAGAAGATCCACACATCTTGTTATCATGTCTAAGGGGATTTGATTCATGTTTACTCTTTCTATGCCACATTTGGAAATATATTTTTAATTTTTTAGAGCAACAAAGTTTCTTATTATCAAAGGTAGATTTTGAGGAAGAGTTAGGACAACAAGGGGCCTTGGGAAGAATATATCCTCTCATTCAAAGTCCCAAATATCATAATGATTAACAAGAATTTATTAGGCGGTATGAATGAGTGTAAGTACAAATTCATGTGGAGTGTCACATTTTCCCATCTCCTATGTCTCATTTCTAGTTTTGTGTTTGGTTGTTTTTTGACCCACTAGTATTTTGATATCTATAAAAAGAGTTTGAAGGATATAATGGGGGATGAAGAGCAAATAATTGAGTTGAAAACTTTAACTTTGGACAGAGATGTTTGGGATACTTTTACGAAGGAAGGTTTTTTGAATTTCTTGAAGAAATTTAATGGGCCAAACAAGGGGCTATCCATGGAGTTGACGCTTTCATGGGATAATGGGAAAGTTAAATCTAGAGGGTTTAAATTTACTATTAATGTGGTGCTAATCATGAATTGTTTTGGTTTGTTAGCTTCGGGTGAGTGTATTAATAGAGAAAAACACTCTTTGGTAAAAGAGTTAAAAATTTTCTATAGTAAAGGTTAGAATGTGGAAAAATTCCAAAATAATATTATGTGGGAATCCCTCCTTAAGCCTTCGGATAGGGTGGTACTCATTGTCATGCATTACCTCATGTTTGATGGATATTTATCCATTGTTAGAAGCTTCCATGTTGCAATCATCAACCACCTTAGGAGGAAGAAAAAGATGAATGTCCTAGATTTTCCTTTTAAATATTTAGAGAAGACTATGAAGTAGGTCCAGAAAGGTAATGCTTTTATCCCTTTGCTCTAGGGTCTACTCAAGATCCTATTTCTTCATTTTGCTAAGAAATATTTCCATGGTAAACTTAGGCCTAGATTATGGGATCCCTTTAGAGTTGAAGAAGATTCTAGATTCTTAAAAGGAAGCTTGGAAATCTAGAGATGTGATCCAAGGTTTTAGAGGGAAGAAGGATGACTCCTCTGAGTTCTACCCTTAAAGGAACTAGGAGAAAAATTTAGGTAGCATCCAATAGCTAAGAGGAACAACCTCGATCAAGAAGGATCCTGGTCATGGTGTGGAGGATGTTGAAGGTTCAAAATGAAATAAAAAGTTGAAAGTTATTACAAAGGCTAAATATTAAAGTAGAAATAGTGGAAGGAACCACTTTGCATACCATATCTAATTAAAATTTAGAGGAATCCTAGTAGTTTGGTCTGGTCTCTCCATTGAAAAAGAGGTCTCACACTTCTCCCTTAAATATGGTTAAGCATTACTTCAGTTATTCTGCTAAGAAGAAAGTTATTGTGGAGTATCTAGATCCTCATTTGATTCTAAAGAAATACTTCTTAGTATTGAAGAATATTATTATTTCAATGCATAGGGTGAGAAAAATGATATCGACTTATGTGGATGACGTGTCTCTTCTCCTAGGTGACTTAAAGAAACAAATTGATGATTCAAGATCTAGTTTAGAGCAAGATTCTCAAGATGAAGGGGTTGGGAAGGAAGTTGTTTAATTGGATATTTTTGGGTTATCCTTTGTTCCCTCATTAGGATTTTATTGATCTAGTTTAGTGTCTTGTTTTCAGTCTTTGTTGTTCCTCTACTTGGATCCATTTTGGTAGATGAATCATTGAGTTTTTTGTTGTTTTTCAACTTCTAACTTTCTCTTGCTTCTCTTTTCTTGTTGGCTATAAATTTTTTGGGGAGAATTTTGAAACCCCTTCTTCTCCCTAATAAAAAAAATCTCTCTATCACCTTCTAAGTTGGAGATGATTTATTTGAAGTCATTCACTTCAATATTTGTCCTAAATTCATAATTGCTTGGCAATTTTTTATTTTAAAATTAAATTCCACTTCAATAATTATTTATTACAATCCATTCATACTACTACCTTTCTGTTGAAATTCATAATATTTTATTTAAAAAAACATCCACTCATATTTTATATAGAAATTAAATAGAAGGATGAAAAAGAGATATATTTAATGGAAATCGTAGGCAAAATAAATAATCACTATATCCATAGATAATATCACACAACACTCTTTCCAAAAAAAACATCTACTCAAATATTATATAGAAAGCAAAAAGAATGATGAAAAATAGAGAGATTTGATAAATCTCATAGGCAACATAATTAATCACTATATCCATAGATAATATTATACAACAACTAATAAATGAATGACGAGTGGAATGAAGGTAGTTATACCAATACAAAAATTCCAAATACATAATAAAGTTTACCCTAAACTTACATAACATGATGGTTTTTAGATTAATTACAAGTTATAAGGAGGCTTTAACCATAAAATTTTTAACCATAATGTATTTGTCTTACATAAAAAATATTACACATGTTTAATACATTATAAAATGAAATTCTCTAGTCCTATCTAATATATCATACAATGTCAACCTTAACCATGAATCATATAATATTTTCAAAACCCCTCATAATATAAAGTAAGGGGCCACGGAGACAAGAAATTAGTGATAAAATTATATCCCCATGATAGATATTTTAGTGGATCCCCGCAGTTGAGAAAAATCCTTTATAATCTTCCCAAACATCTAGAAGATGTCCATTTGTCTTTAATAACTTAGCTTCAATCCTTTGCAATTTTAGTAAGCAATTCTTCACTAGATGTCCCTCCATCTTATAGTATCTACAAGTGGTATTTGAATTTTTTGAATAATTAGCCCATCCTTTGAGCACCTAGGTCTTATCCTCCTTAGATTTGTTTTTTTTTGTGTGTAAGCATGTATTTATAAAGTCCCACCATAATTCTACATTACCACCTAACAATGAATTAGAATAGAAAATCGTTGATTAAGAGTAAGATTATTTTAATATTACAAGAACATAGAAATTATATGAAGCATTAGGTTTAACATTTGAAAAGTGAGAGAGAGATTAACAATGACAATCTTCATTTATGTTGCATCATCTTTCTTTTTCTCTTCAAAAGATGCAATATTTGTGCTTAAAGCCTTGAATCTCACAATCATTTAATTATAGATAGAGAGCTTTAATAGGCTTTCATATTCACCCTTTTAAAATAGAGAGAGTGCTATATTTTATTTTAAAATTCCACCTACATGCATACCTCATTATTAATCTCAACTAATTTAAAATAGAAGAGCTTCAATTCCAAGCAACTTACTTCACTGGTATTTACCTTTCCAAAAAACTTATGCAATTTTGACCATACCTCGATGGGGTCACTCTCCTATTTGATGTGAAAAAATAACTGTAGTTCAATTAGAAAGGAAAGTAGACCAAGAGTATCTTCTTCTCTTTGAAGGTAAGTTTCCTCATCAAGAATAACCATTTTATCCTCTTGAAAGATGCACCATAGGTTTTTACTACATAACAAGCTAATAATTTGGGTTGATGAAATGCTATATTTTTATCCATTAAGGTGAGTAACTAAGGCTTTGTAATATGTATTATATAATATCACCCCTAATACCATAGCAGGTCTATGAACTAACACCACCAATATATAGAATACAAAATTCATGTGATTTAAAAAATAGGCTCAAAATGATTCCATATGCAAAAGTTATGGCCTCAATTTTTTTTTTCTCTAATGGACCCCAACAAGTAAAAATTAAATGCTCAAACCTTAAGATAAAATAAGAAAATTTTGGGCTACCATTTCTCGATCTCCAATTTGCTTATGTGCTCCACTTATTTTTCCATATTAGCTCATCTCCACCAATGCACTATCAAAAGTTACCAATTCTTGATTGGTTAAATAGGTATACTTATTAATTGTTTTGTTTGACATGGTGTGAGAGAAGTCTATGTTCACTGCCACATCAACTAGGGATCTACTTTATTCTAAGTAATCCACAATAAATCTCTACGAGGTTCAAAATTGAGCCTTCGTCATACTCATAATATTGGTGTAACCAAGGCAAAAAGAATCTCTTTGAAGAGTAAGGACAAAGACACCACTAATATTCTTGAATCCTTGATCACTTAAACAAAAGAGTGCTTTTATAGAGGCTCAATCCTGCAATTATAGGGTATCAAACATGTTATAGAGGAGAGTTTTTCCAACAAACCATGGTCATTTCCAATGAGATCTCTGCCAATGATGCCATAGCAATTATCAAGTGCACTGTCTCTTAAGAGAAAAAAGGTCATCCTGAAGTCTCAAGCCTAGAGCCTCTACATTACACTCCTTTGTAGTCATCCTATTGACCACTATGCCATGTTGTTTATTGGTAACAAAGTCTCCTATAAAACCCTTTAATTTCTATTACAATTCTAAGTATGACTAAAATTGTGTCACATGGGGAATCAAAACCATGCCACTTCAAGGCCCTAGCATACCATTGCATAACCAAAGCACTACTTATTTGGTGCTTTCAAGAAATATGTAGCCTCTGTGGAGAGCCCACTAAAAACTACCAAATATTATGGTATTAATTGTGAGGTGCATGAATTCATGAATGCACACAAATTGTACTATGTGCTAAGAGTTTTTTAATTCAATTTTGAATCTATATTTTACCTTAATTTTATCATTGATTTTAAAGGAGGAAAATATAGTAATATAAAAATTGATCAAAACCTTGGATAGAGAGCCAAAAGTACTTTGATAAAATGAAGTAAAAATATCTTGTAAGAAGAATTTAGAATTATTAGAAAAATTAAAGAGAATGAATTCATCCTAAAATATAGAAGTGCCAAAAGCTTCAAAGAAACATCCTATGTCACCAAGAAATGCCACTCCATAACCACTCCAATACCATGTTGAAATTTGTAATATTTTCTAGAAGCAAACAAAAGGAAACCATCCCCTCAAATTACAAAAAGAAAACATAAAAAAAAAGAGAGAGATTTAGTGGGTACTTATAGGAACCTAAATAATCACTATATCCATTACATAATACTTTAATAAATGAATTAGGAGTAGGAGGGGATATTTATACCAATACTAAAACCCAAATATATAATAAAATTTAACCTAAAATGATATAGTAAGAGGTCTTTTGATTAATTACAAGTCATAAAGAAAGTTTAACCATAACAAGGCTAATCGTGGCCCATAGAGCTTATATAATAAAATATTACAAGTAATTAATATATTGTACAATAAAATTTCCTTAGGCCTATCCAATATATCATACAATGTTAGCCTTGGCCATGAATTAGATTATAATTTCAATGCTTTCTAATTTTTATCCTTTCTTTCTAATCCAAAGATCTAATATCAAATTTGATTTTCTAGTTAAAATCTTCAAGTCACAATTTGAGTCCTATGTTGGTGATTTTATTCATGGGTAAATTAATTGCTTTCTTAGTAGATATGGACATAGGTATAAGATTTGAAATTTTGAAAAATAAAATGCACATCATTTTTTTTTTAAGCGAAAAACCCCTGCGGGGCCGCCTTGGTCTAAGAGACCACGAACAGGGGGTTCTACACCGTCAAAGTCACCCAGAGATCGCACCCAGCCCTGCCCACACCAACATTATCAATTGGATTTTGGGTACCCAATTCAGCATTTTGGTAGGGTGGAGATTCGAACCTGGGACCTCCCTTGGAGGATTGCCCTCTCCTCTCCAACTCACCTACAACACCTGGGTAGAAAATGCACATCATGGATTATAGGATAAGTTATCTAATTAGTCATCCTAGAGCAATATAGTGATTTGAATTTATAAATCCCCTGTAATATCTTAATCTTGCCATTTAGTTAGTTACCTAGAATGATCCCCATCATAGGCTTCATAAATTTATGAATAATAATTTCCTTTGAATTATGGGATACTTTTGCCTTTGTTTGAAAATCATTTTTTGGGCTTGTGCCCTTCTAATTATCTTGAGAACTTATTAATTAATATGTCCAATTTATCTTTTTTCTCTCTAACTTGAAAGTGTGGAATTTCTAGATATTTGCTAAATATTTCTACTTGTTTAAATCCTACCATACACTTAATAACATTTTTATACAATTTTATATTTATTCAAAAATAAATGTTTGATTTATCTTTGTTGACTAATTGAAATATTTTTTATTCATAACATACCAATGTCTTCTTAAAGTCTTTTGATTCTAACATATTCAATTTTACATATGAGGAACTATCATACACACATGGTAGATAAAAGATGTGTTTATACATAAAAGAAATACATTTAATGGCACCTACTTTATTTGCCTATTAACGTGTTGCTCAAAATTTCTAATGATTTTTTTTTGGGTGCAAAATAGGATACATTGTAGCTTATGACCTGATATAGAAATGAATAACTAAGCATTAAAATCTACTATAAACTACTATAATAATAGATACCTAATCAATAAATAATAGTATTATAGTAGTAAACAAAGAAAAAATTATTTTATTTAGTTTTAAAATAATGAAACAATAAATAATCTTGTAAAATTTTCTAAGATAATTTTTGAAATACCAAAACAAGTATTTTTCTTAGGATTCTAATCATTCATAAACAAATTTACATTATGGAGGAGAACTAACTAGAAACTAAATAAGAAGATAAAGACAATGAGGCCTGGTTCAATGTGCTACTTGTTAGATATTTTGTGTGGTTCCTATGGAGCACCTTGACCTCTTGAATGGATGGCATCAAAATAGTTGGTGGAAGCATGTTGACACCTAGGAGCAAGGGTTGCATGGATTTTATAACATACATTGGATTGGAGAGTTTGAAGAGTGAATATATAACTACTAATTTTATTTTTCACTTAGCTTGTGATCACTTTCATGGTGTTATAAGTAACATACTAAAATATCTATATTCTAAAGAATAAAATACTGTAATACTAATGTATCTCTGATGGGTTTTTGGTTCTTGTATAGTTGGGATTTTTCTAAAAGGTCCATCACTTTAGTTTGTATTGATAAAAGGATTATTTAGCTTTTTTAAAATTAAATGTTGCATCAATGAACTAAGCAAATCAAGTTATGGATGTATTTTGTTTGATTTACTCAAAGGATGGTAATGCCGATATGTGTCTTCAAGAGATCAAACCATAAATATACTAGTAAAGAACATGCTCAAGGTGTCTTGCACCAGATTTTCAGATCAACTTGGTGTTGCATAGCATCCCTTAGAGGGGATGATTTGTCACTAATCTCTCTATGTATGCATTCAACTTAATCTAGGATGTTAAGTTAAGATTAACCTTCATAATTGAGGCCACAACCAACTTGGTGTTATGATTATACTATTTCCCTTATGGGCTTACTCACACCTTGTCAGAAGATTTTATCCAATGGTTTATTTTATTCACTCTTTGACTATATTGCACAATTCAATAACTACAAGGGCTAAAAAGTACATAGGTACATTAAATATGCTAATATTAAAGAGAATAAAAATTCTAGTGAACATGTCAAGTAAGGGTTCGACAAGGACAACATAGTGGTTAGGGCTTTGTCCTTTATTTGAGGATATCTTAAGTTCAAAACACAACATACCCAAAAAAGAGTAGGTTGAATGGTAGCAATCGAGTGTTTATCAATTTGTTGCCCTAATTTAATGCCCTAGAAGATCAAAGGTCTTGTTGACTTTATCTAACCCAACGGACTAGAGTTTATAGTGGCAATACCCAATGGTGTTATTGATTCCCCTATGTAAAAAAAATAAAAGAAATGGCAATTAAGGACCCTCACCTTAATGCCAAAACCAAAATGAAAAATATTTTAGTATATTTTAATGTAAGTTCTTAGAAGCCTACTATATCTTACATCTATTATCAACGTGGTGAAACTTGTTTGTATATTGTAATATTAAAGGTTCTATGTTTAAGCATATTTTATATAATAAAAAATGGTCCTCATGGGGACAACTTAGTGGTTAAGGGATTCAGATTATTTTTAGGAGGTCTAAGTTCAAACCATGATGTGTGTAATGGTGTGTGTTGCGTGTAAAAAAAAAATTAAATCAACAACTACTCATTCAAAAAACCAATTAAGAAAATGACTATTAATAATAAATAAAATTTTAATTTTTAAAAATGTTTGTGTAAAAAAATTATCTAGTTTAATATATTTATAAATGCTCTCCTTGGAGAGCACAAGGGTTCAAGCTTTGGCTCTTTTTTGGGAGGTCCAAGGTTCAAATTGTGATGTGGGAGAGTGTGTGAGGGGGTGGATGCGTGTTAAATTCCCTATTGATAAGTATAGCTTTTGACGATTTTACAAGAGGTCAAACTTTACGAGAGGTCATGGTCGGGAGGAGATTGCCTAGCCTTTGCCAATATCCTACCGACCATGACCCTGACCATGACCTCTCGTAAAGTCGTCGACCTCTCATAAAGTCATCGAAAGCTATACTTATCAATAGGGAATTTAACGCACATCGATAAGTATTTCTTTCGATGACTTTACGAGAGGTTGACGACTTTACGAGAGGTCATGGTCGGGAGGAGATTGCCCAGCCTCTGGCAATCTCCTCCCAACCATGACCTCTCATAAAGTCGTCAACCTCTCGTAAAGTCGTCGAAAGCTATACTTATCAATAGGAAATTTAACACATCCACCCCCTCACACACTCTCCCACATCTTAGTTTGAACCTTGGACCTCCAAAAAAAGAGCCAAAGCTTGAACCGTTGTGCTCTCCAAGGACAACATTTATAAATATAATAAACTAGATAATTTTTTTACACAAACATTTATAAATATATTAAACAATTAAGAAAATGATTATTAATAATAAAAAATCTCATAACATTTCTTATTAATTTAATATTTATAAGTAAATATTTCATGATATTTTCTTGAGCTTTTTAATGAATAATAATTTCAACAAAGACCGAATAAAATTTTAATTTTTAAAAATTTTTGTGTAAAAAAATTATCTAGTTCAATATATTTATAAATGCTTTCCTTGGAGAGCACAATGGTTCAAGCTTTCGCTCTTTTTTTTGGAGGTCCAAGGTTCAAAATGTGATGTGGGAGAGTGTGTGAGGGGGTGGATGTGTGGTGGATTCCCTATTGATAAGTATAGCTTTCAATGACTTTACGAGAGGTTGACGAATTTACGAGAGGTCATGGTCGGGAGGAGATTGTCCAGCCTGTGTGTTGGTTGTAGGGATGTTTTACTCTAACAAAAAAAAAAAAAAAAAAAAAAAAAATATATATATATATATATATATATATATATATATATATATATATATATATATAATTAATTAATTAATTAATGGTCCCAAGGGAAACAATGAAACGATTCAATATTTGACTCTTCTTTGGGAGGGCTAAGGTTCAAACCGCAATATGGGGGTGGGTGGATGTATGGTTGGCCCTTAGATAAACTCAACTTTCACTCTGGGGTGGGTGGGTGTATGGTTGTATGGTTGGCCCTTAAATAAGCTCAACTCTTGCTCTTATCAAAGGTTATAGTTGAAATGAAGATGCATAGGCCTGAGCATCATCGTAGGGTTTCTAACCTCAATAAAAAACAATTAACAATAATTGTGTGCATGTTGGGTGTGTAGACGAGGAAGAAGCTTCTCAGACTATTGAAGTTAATGATGTTGGTTGGAATATTTTCACTAGTTAGAATTACGATGATAAGAATGATAATTTCCTATTTTAACTCATATGATTGATATAGTTATCTAGTTTTTTTTTATTGAAATGTTTTTGACTGTTGTTCCTAACATTTTTTGGTTAGTGTAAACATTGAGATGTGTTAATTTCATCCACTCAATTTTGTATGATTTAACTAATTAATATAATTTGGTTTTAATGTCCGTGGGCTGGAGAAATTACTAATAAAATAAATATATTATTCCATATTTTTTTTTTTTTTTTTTTTTTTTTTTTTTTGATATATAGAAGCAATGGTTACAATCACGATTTTTAGTAACTACCGGCACAGCTGGTAGGGTTCAAACTATCTACGAAGGCTCCCAGGACTTCCACCGTCTCGGTACATGGTAACATCTTTAGTATTTTATTATGCCAGACACGCGGGGGTTGTATTTTTTTTATATAAAAAAATATTTTCAAAGTTTAAAAACAAAACTCAAATTTGATTGTTTTAATTTTATTTTATTTTTATAAAATTGACCTACAATAAAAATAAAAAAATGTTTTTAAATTTTACTGTTTGCATACAAAGATGACTTTCAAATTTTAAACTTATTTTGAGTATAGCCTTAAAAATTTAAATATTTCATATTTAAACGACCTTAAAATTTAAATATTTCATGTTTAAGAAATAAGAATGATGATGAGATCTCATTTGATTTGATGATAAGGATTGGTGAACAAATGATGGTCCTTTGCTTGTAAAGGGTTAGGTTGCATAACCATCTACTTTTTTTTCTTAATTATATATTAGTTTTATCATATACAAAGATTATATTATTTATAATTAAATTTAAATAGAGTAAACACTTAAGTTTATAGGATATTGGATGTTTAAAATATGTTTATTTAGGTTATGCATTTAAATTTCATGGTATGTGATGTTTGTGTGTACAATTTTAACTAGGTTTAATATTGAATACTTTAGGAGGTCTAAGGTTAAAATCCTACAATGTTGTATTGTATATCATGTTTTGGTAACTAAAGTATGGTTGAATAGCTATATATTGGGTAAAAATCTTTAATGAGGATCGTTTGATGTAACTTACGGTTTCATGGACATTAAAAACTACCTTACCTTTTTAAAAAAGTACAGCTTGAGTATTTTTTTAAAGTTGTAATTTTATATTAAGAAAATATGAAATTACATTCTTCAAATATTTTTTTGGCATTTCTTCAAAGTTTTAATAATGACCTAAAAATAAAGTCGCTTATACATCATAGCTAGCTATCTTTATCAAGCTAAGTTCTATCCTTAGACACCTTCACAATTTGTCAACTAGTATCTTTTAAATCACTAACTTCTAAGTTTTTTGAAAAAGTTGCTTTAACTGTGCTTACTTTAATTGGAGCAAATTAACCCCCCCTAAATAGATATATGAACTAGCTGTAATGCTTTGCCCTCCCTCACACTTACCTGGTTCAATCTTGTTGGAGAATATTATATTGTTTAGTACATGCTAATGTACCCCTATAGTACATTTGTAAATAACAGACTAGGGTTGAGTCTCTAATTTAGAGTGAGATTTGTATTTCTCCTTTATGTGAGTGTGAATGTGTAGGAAATGCATGTGTCATGTAAAAGTGTAATATGCAGGAAATGCACAAGTGTCATTTAAGTTAGAGTGCAAGTATAGGTTAAGTAAATATGCATAAGTGTCTTGTATGTAAGAGTGTAAATATGTAATGCAAATATGTGCATATGTGTCTTATATTAGGAGTGCATATAGAAGTGCGTCAAGTGTGCAAATGTTTAGAGTCAAGTGTTCATCGAGTATGCAAGTGGTAAGATGATAAGCCAAGAGTCATGAGACTTGGCATATGAAGAGCAATAGTCAAGTACTTGAAAAGTCATATTACTATGGCTATATTATGGAGACATTTATTTATAGGAAAGTAATTATAATCAATCAAGAATCAAGTATTCAAAGTTGTAACAGGAAGAAGAGCAATAAAAATTGTATATATTTTGAGCAATTAATATTGTAAGTTGTTCTTCATGCATAGTTCATGAATGATTCATGTTATTTACATTCATATTTTAGCATATAAATGAATGTTATTTTATTTATTATATAAGACTTGATATACATATTAATTTGCTCATATTATTATTATCTTGATCTTTATTATTGTGGCTATTTTATATTTGGGACCTATGTGATATTATGAGATAACCAGTGATATTTTGTGGTAATAAGGCTTAAAAATCTAATAGTGGTATCAAAGCTACCATTAAAATTTATATAGTTTGATAGAGTTCATTTTTATTAGCCAACATTATTAATTAGATTTATCCATTTTGATAAAGTTAATTTAGAGTCTTTCCACTTTAAAGGCAGTGAAGACTTGGAATCTATTTTAAAGGTCATATCGAGTATAGCAAGCTAGGGTCTTTCCACTAGGTTGAAGAAAAACTAGTGAAGACTAGGACTCAACTATAGGAAAGGTATACCCACTCAAGAATAGTTGGTCATCCATGGATAAAGCCAGCCCTGACATTGATTTAAAAAATGTTGTTTTTGTAGATTAAATATTGAGGCGAAATTGACTCTAGAGAAAGTTGATCATTTAGGGAGAGTCACCCTAAAATTAATTTATAATTTATAGTTTGAATATTGAGGCAAAATCAACTTAGAATATAGTTAATCATTTAGGGTCATTCAGTGCCACCCTAACATTTATTTAAAGATTTTAAGGAATTGCAGATTGAAGATTGAGGTAGAACCATCTAAGGAGATAGTTGGTCATTCATGAAAGATCTATCATAAAATTGGGTTCTCTAGTAAGGAGGAGAATCATATTGGGTTCTTAGGTGTGACTTAAGATTACATATTTTATATTGATAGAGAAAAGTATACAGAGAAAGAGAAGAAGAACAACACTAGAGTATATTTATAGAGAAAAAATACAAAAAGTAGAGTTATCATCCACATAAGAAGAAATCCATAGAAAAAGAGAAAGAAAGAAGATAGATATATCAGTCTTGAGATAGATATATTAGTCTTGAAGAATAATAAATAAGCATACATAGCTTACTTTATATAGCTTCAAGAATTGTATGAAAGCTACAAGCAAAAGACAGTAGATAAGAACATCAATAGAGATTAAAAGAAGAATAGAGATTAAAAGAAGAATATCAAGCTTAGTATTGAATAATAATAAGATAAGAGAAAAAGAACAATCAATATTAAAGAAAAAACATTAGAAAGTTTTTGAAAGGTAAAAATGTAGTGACGATATTGATTGAAGGAAGCCAATGTTGTAGTCCAACATGGCTAGTCCGACATATCAGAAGCCTACACATAGAAGGAAAGATAAATAAGAGAAATAAAATATGTCTAAGTTTTCTAAGCAAAGTAGAAAAGTTAAAATTTCAATAGTAATAAGTCTCAACCTTCTCATAGCACAACAATTTTATCCAAGCTCAAGGATACTTTACCTTCACCAAGTGACACCTAGCCTCCTACAAGCTAAGCAAGCAATGAATATGCTTGATATCCTCCATTAGCTCAGGCATAATAGGATATGTTCAGTCTCCATCATCAATTGAACCAAAATAAGAGATGTTTAGTCTTTATCATCAATCGATCTACAATAGGAGATGTTTGGTCTTCTCCATTAGCTTAGAATAAGAGATGTTTTATCTCCTTCATCAGTTCAACAAAAAAGAAACACTCAGTTTCTAAGTAGCAACAAGGAGAATAAGGAATAATGAAGCAAAACATATAACTTTCTCAAGAATCTACAACATACACTAGGATCTAATTTTTATGAACCTACAACAATGTACATTGGGATCTAAGTATCAAGAATCTACAAAAATTCTCATTGGGTTCTAATATTCAAGACCCTACAATTGAGAAATCCTAGTTCCAATCCTCAGTAACCTATAACATAGAATACTTGGTTTCAATACTTGGAAACCTACAACAGTGAATACTTGGTTCCAATCCTAGGGAACCTATAGCAACAAACATCAATTTATGACCTTTGGGATTCTAGAGCAAGAGGAGAATACCAAGCTCTAATGTTTTGGAGCAAGTAGTGATTACCAATTTTTAATGCTCGAGAGTAGTAAAAACCCTAAGGTTGTTAAGTGTAATAATTTGGCAAGGCATTCACAACATGCAACTCTAGAAACAATAAAATCATCGTTGGTGGAAAGTAACATTATCTGATTAACGTTACAAGCTTATTATAGTTTTTTGGAGGGAAATAGAACTATATGATTTTTTGAAAATTAGGAGTAATAAGGATTAAATGATTAATTAGTTTTTTCAAAAAATCAATTTTGAATTTGAATGGAGAGATAAGGAGTTAATTAATTTTTTTTATTATTTTAATATTTGAAAAGTAGGAGTGATAAGGAGTTTATATTTTTAGATTTAGAGTTATTTTGAAGATTGTTGATTATTTAAGTTTTAAAAAAAGTAAAATTAAACTTTAAATTTTTTAAATTTGAAGGTTTTTGAACTTTTGGAAAATTTGCAAATCAAATTAGGGAGTTAAAAGGTTTTCAAATTCAAAGGTTAAAAAATTAAAAAAATTGTAATTTTTATATTTGAGTTATTATTTGATCTTAGGATATATAAGGATTTTAACTTAAAAGTCACAATATAAATAAATGACAAAGAGGAACTTTTCAACATAGGAGACATTATCAAGATACAAAATCATAATTTGTGAGAGGAAAAGTTCAAAAACAAAATTTATATTAAAAGCAATCTTTTCAATACAATGAGATAGATCATAAAATAATCTTTGAAAACTCTTATCAAAGGTGTAAGATAATATCACATGAGTCTAATCAAAGGATTCAAATGGAAAGTGATGTTTGGTATATAGAATTAGGAGCTAGTCATCATATGATTGGAAACTTGCATTGGTTTGAATATTTAGAAGTCAGGGATAATATCTCTTTAAAGATTATAGATGATAAAAGATATCATGTTCAAGGAATTAATAGAGTAGTACATAGCATAATTTTTTTAGATTTTATGCTAGACAATGTTTTATATGTTCCTATACTATCAACCAATCTTATCTTAGTTACTCAATTGGTTGAAAAAGAAATATAATATGAATTCAAATATATAAATGAACATGGCAAATGCATCATCAAGAATCAAACAAAATAGAAGCTATATGTTCAATAAAAAATGGAATATATGCCTTAAGATTCAATTGTTTTTTCTCAAGATATTATTCCTTGTCTATCTCAAGACAAATTTGATAATAAATTACTTGAGTGTTCAAAAATATAGGATACAGGGAATTGGATCCAACATAGTCCAAATTTTTCCTACAAACATAAGCATTGGGTGAACCCAAGGTTCAAGATGATGAAGCAGATTTAAGAGAAGTAGAGTTTCGTGAACAATGCAAGGTCATTTGAAGATTGAAGACAAAGACAAAGACAAATATTGAAGACTAAAGTATTCAATAACAAAATATTATAATACAGGGGGGTTTTGGAGAATATTATATTATTTGGTACATGCTAATGCACCCTGATGATACCTTCATGATATATTTGTAAAAAATAGATTAGGGTTGATTCTATAGTTTAGATTGTGATTTATATTTCCACTTTATGTAAGTGCGAATATGTAGGAAATGCATGTGTCATGTAAAAGTGTAATGTGCAAGAAATGCACAAGTGTCATGAAAGTTAGAGTGCAAGTGTAGGTTGAGTAAATGTGCACAAATATCTTGTATGTAAGAGTGCAACTATGTAATGTAAAGATGTGCATAAGTGTATTAGATTAGGAAAGCATGTAAAAGTGCAAGAGTCAATTGTGCAAGTGTCTAGAGTCAAGTGTTCATTAAGTATACAAGTGAAAAGTTGGTAATCCAAGAGTCATGAGACTTGGCATATGGAGAGCAATAGTCAAGTACTTAAAGAGTCATATTACTATGGCTATATTATGGATACATTGCTCCATAGGAAAGTAATTAGAATCAATCAAGAATCAAGTTTCCAAAGCTGGAATAGGAAGCAGAGCCATAAAGATTGTATATATTTTGAGCAATTAATATTATAAGTTGTTATTCATGCATAGTTCATGAATGATTTAGTTTATTTAAATTCATATTTCAGCATAAAAATGAATGCTATTTTATTTATTATATAAGCCTTGATATACATATTAATTTGCTCATATTATTCTACTCATATTATTATTATCTTAACCTTTATTATTGTGGCTATTTTATATTTGGGACCTATGTGATATTGTGAGATAACCTGTGATATTTTATGGTAGTAAGGTCTTAAAAGCCAAAAAATCTAAAGTGCCTCCTTTGAGAGTTCATTTGCTTCCCTATTCATTTCTCTATAAATATTAAAAAAAGTATAACCTTCACTTCGATCCACAACTTATTTTATTTGAGAGATGGATTGTAGAATCATGGTTTCCATCCTAAAAACACTAAGCATCCAGTTTATTACCACCTTTTAGTCTCCATAAATTTAATTTTTTTTATTCCTTTAGATTCTCCTAACTAAACCAACAATTTGAGGGTGATTATATTAATATAATTATTAGAACCTTCTCCCTGTCTAGCCTTGAATTTAAAATAATGAGAGTAAAAAATATATAGTAATCCTCATACTCCATAAGGGATAGGATTGTACACCATAACTTGAGTGTCCTTCATGATGAAGTGTTTGAAACTCTAAATAGGTCTAAGGTTCAAAACCTATAAGAGATAGTGTTGTACACCACACTTAGATAATTGGAGTATAGTTTTTTTATTGTAACAAGATTACCTAGGCACACACACACCCCATTGTCGTTTGAACCTAGGTCTCCCAAAAGAGATCCCAAATTCAAACCACTATGGCGTCCCATAGGGATAACTAGATTATAGTTGAATAACTATAGCTAAAAATTACTTATATGATTACATGATTACAAACATTCTATAAAAGAAAAAAATATCACTAAACTCATAAGAGAAATAGGAATTAAATAAATTTCATGCACTTTGGAGGGAATCTCATTACATGAATTTGCCTTCACCAAGATTTGATAAATCTACATTTTTAAGTATCATGTTACATATTTACCTTGTTAAAAATTATACAAATTTAATGGACCTAATAACAAATATTTTGGAACTTTATATAAGAGGTATAAAATGAGAGTCTAGAATAAAATAGGTTTGTATACAATACAAGGTTGTATACCATGTTTCACATCCCAATTACGTGGAGCATAAGGATCATCACAAATATCATGGACATTAAAAACCATTTTTTAAAACATGAGGATGGACATTAAAAACTACTCTCCAAAACATGAGAAATGACTCATGTAACCTTTGGCATCTTAGAGGTTAAAAAGTACTTTCCAACTAAATGGAAGGCATGTGGTTTATGTTCTAATATGAAAGGTAACCCCAACATGCACTAGTATAGGCAAATTTTTTCAAATAATAGAAGACTATTACTTCTCCTCTAACATCACAATGTCATCTAATATACCATGGTCATGTACCATAATGTCCTAATTTGATTCCTCATTCCCCTATATTCCCTTCTCAATAATTTATCTTATCCCTTATGCTTCATAACTTCTTAACACTACTACATGGGTTGTAGATGGATTCATATGACTTAGCCCATCACTCTAGGTTCTCTCTAGCATATATATTTGTGGATGTATCCTATTCACACTATAAATGCTTTCAAATAGTGAATTTCATTTTCATCCAAGGGTTTTATTTATGGCTTTCACCTTATCCCCTCCCATAACTAGTCTTAATAGTGTCAATTCTAATGAAAGTTTCCATTCTCTACATCCTCAAAAAACTTGCTTCCATTCCTAAACCTTCATTTGGTGCTTTAATTTTACATTAGTGATTTTCATTTATCCAAGCACCAAGACCATTTCCACTAATTATATGGTCCACATAACCCTAAATTCAATATCAATGATTTTATCATTCACTACCTCATTGCTCACTTAGAGTGCTACAAAGTCCTAACCAAATCCTTCCTCTATTGTCCATACTTCCCATATCAATTATTCTCATAATGATCACTTGAATATTTTTTCTCTTGTAATATATTAAAAACTTGCTCTGAATTTTTTTTCTCCAACTCTTATTCTTCCACTTCTTGTATCATTTTATCTCTAGTATCCATCATTAATCAATGGTGTTAATGTCATGTTTCTCACCTGTATATCTTGTTAAGGACAAATGGTGGTAGCATGATATTCTCTCAAATATGTCCTACCATCTTAAATATTACACACCTTTTTCTTATCATTCCATGTGGCTACATTCTCCTAAACTTATCATAATGACTCATTTGACCTCTTACATAGACATGTTACAAAACTTTATTTTTATTAATAGAAATCATTCACCAATATGCAAAAATATTAAATCATTCATCCACAAATAATTATCCACAATAACAATATACACAATGAGACAGAGATATATAATACCCTTAAGGTAGGAAAACACCAATAATACTCCTTAAGGAAGGAATACCTCCATAAGATCTCCCAAGATGAGAGTGCCACTTCATGGGCAAAGATGATTACATATGTTTGATCTTCATGATGGTTACAATGATAAATATCTCTTATTTATATACCTATATTCTAATTCTACTTTGGAGAGCCAACTACTAATATAATATAATATAATATAATATAATAATATATTATAATACAATCATCCTTGGATTACGTGTGGTCCATGCCAACCCTTAAAAAATATAATAACATATCTCCAAATATTTATTCCTGGGTACTCTAACATGCCATCCTCCTTATAAATGTTTCATCATCAAAACATATGAAGAAACAAGATAATATGATTTGCTAAGAAATATTAACAAGTGGTACCAATCTTGATCATCCATCCATCCTTGTGAAATATTGATTTGTGGTGGTGGTATTTGATATTGGTATGCAAGTTTTCCACTTGAGTATCCAAATCAATATTAATAAAATTATATCTGCTACTAGGGTCAATGGAAATAATAACCTATTCCTTTTGAATGCTTCCATGAACCTACAAAATAGAACTTTTAAATGAATTTAAACCCTTTTGATCCTTCTCTTGTTTTTAAAAATCCAAAGATGTGGCTTCATTCTTCTCACTATATTCCTTAACATTTTCCTCTTTCTCCTTATTGAGTAATTTTTTTTTTTTTTTCATAGTCTTCATTTTGTTTCTTGAAAACTTCCCATTCTCCTTTCATTTCATTCTTACCATTTTGAATTCCCTATAGTTTCTTTTCAAGGTCTTTGATGACATCCAACAAGCTATCTATATTTTTATCCCTTCCCTCAAGATCTCTTTTTAGTTCCTCTTGTTCTTCTTGAAGCATGTTTATTTCTTCTACATAATTTTTGAGTGTATCCTTCAAAGTAGCTATATTTTTATAGGATTTCCAATGACTTAAGAATACATACTTCAATTCTTTCCAAGTGTACCTTTTTCTCTTTTCAACTAAAATTAACAATCAATTTCTAGCTTCCTTTTTTAAAAGTGTAGCAAGGTGGAATTTCTAATAAGTATTAGAAAAGTATAGACTTAAAATCTATCCACCATTTTCTACCATAAATATCATCCACTCAATTTTTTTTTGAAGTGCCATGAGTTCACATCCACAAAGAATGAAAATGTAAACTAGGGTTTTAGAAAAATATATTTTCCCATTGATTTGAAGTTCAAATTGCACATAAACAATTAGATCTGAATTTTTTCATCTAAAAAAAATAAACTCCAATTGATTTTCTTAACTCGATTGACAAATTTCACCTTCCAAAAAAATGGTGATTTGAAAATTTGTCACTACCCTTGTTCTAGACGGTTGACTTTAAAATATTGTATCTCCCTCAATACTACTTGAATTGCTTCATATGACCACACATTTTAAAGCTCTTCAAATTCTACACAAAATTATCTAAGAATAATTTAAATCAGATAAAATTTCATAGAGATATGACTCTTGAAATATGAGATGTTTTTTCTAGAAAAACATTTTGCCCTAATTTTGCAATCCGAAAAAATAACCTCCACTTTGCCATAATCGTTGATTTAATACCACTTGTTACAAAAATTTATTCTCATAAATATAAATCATTCACCAATATGGAGAAATATCAAATTATTCATCCATAAATAATTATCCATAATAACAATCCACACAATGAGACAAAGATAGATAATACCCTTAAGGTAGGTAAACACCAATAATACTCCTTAAGGAAGGAATAACTCCATAAGATCTCCCAAGATGAGAGTGCCACTTAGAGAGGGAAAAGTTCCATAAGCCACTTCATGGGTAAATACGATTACATATGATTGATCTCCATGATGATTACAATGATAAATATCTCTTCTTTATATACCCATTTTCTAATTCTACTTTGGGGAGCCAACTACTAATATAATAATATAATATAATATAATATAATATAATATAATATAATATAATGTTATAATACAATCAACATTGGGTTATGTGTAGCCCATGCCAACCCTTATACAATATAATAACATATCTCCAAATATCTATTCCTAGGTACCCTAACATAGACATATACTAAAACATCAACTATCATTCTCATTATTTTTGTATTTTTAATGATTTACTTTTTTATGCTTCTCTATATAATGCTACCCATAAGTCTCCTTCCTCCTACGGATGTGCTACATTATATGATCCATACTTCCACTTATCCATCGTATTTTCTCTTTTATTGTTTATTTAAATAAAATGTATTGGTATAAAGAGATACATTCATTAAACATCTCATGCCTTCCAAGACTTACCTTTATTTTTTCTAAATAAAAATACTCCTAAAATTTCTATTATACCATATCTCATAAAAATATTTACATGTGTAACATTTAGTCCCTTAATTTGTTCTATATTCCTTAGCCCATGCATTCTTGAATAACCATTATTCTTTGTTTGATTTAATCTCCCTTGCATATTTTTTCAGACACCTAATGCACTTCTTGTTAGAGTAATATTCCATTCTTTGGGATATTTACCCTTTTACTCCACTAGGTAAAATAGGTAGTATATTGCATTATACTACATAGATTATTAAATTTACTTTTTACTACTTACCAAGGAGATATTTACTGTTCTAAATATCTATTGGTAAACCTAGGTTAGTATCTAAAATATCCTAGGTTAGATATTTTAGATTAGTGGTTAGTTCATACTTCTCTACCTAGGTTAGTTGTTAGCATATTTCTCTATTAGCGCATCTTGTTAGCGTTAATCATGCTCATTTGGTTATATTGTAACCTATATATATTTCTTAGATTTTTCTAAGCTAATGTTGAATATTGAATTATTATTTTGTTTCAATTCATTATCTTTGGACTATTGATCACATTGGCATCAGAGTCCGAGAGGGTAGGCGAGGCGAAGGGAGTGGCTTTTACGAGGCAATATTTCCTCTTGTGGAAATTCTCGGTTATCCCCTGGTTCCGCCTACCAAGGTTTGGGCCACCTCAATTCCACCTGGTCCTGTGAGACCCTGTCCTAGCCTTGCTTTCTAGGTAGCATGGATCCCGAGGCCTTCTTGCATCGGCGTGCCTCCTCATCTGCATGGATCTTGAGGTGTTCATTTAGGTTTTGGCCACACTGTCTAATGGATCCGAAGTCGCGTGCGATCGACTCAGCCTATACTACCTAGCATGCATCTCAAAGTTTATTATCCGTAGTCGCACACGCTCGACTCTACATAGACTTCAAGGACTGGATTTGAATGACATGGTGTTACCACCTATAGTCATGCAGATCCTAAGGAGTGGGACCTACTGACGTGGCAGCCCGTAACCCGATGACCTAGCGAGCATTCGACCACCTGCACAGAATTCAAGGACTAGAGCTGACGTGTCTCTTTGCCACCTGGACACCTGATCGGATCGACCTACACTATCTAGGCGAGTATCTGATTTGATGTGGCGAGCAACATTCCTATGACATGGTGACTGCATCTGAGTTGAGCATTGGAAAACTGACATGGTGATCTGACATGGAGTTGAGCACTGGCAAGCTGACATAGCGATCTGACGTGTCATCCTGCACGTGGCTCAAAACTTGGTGAGTTCTCATTCATTGGTGAGCGGCAAAAAGGGCGTCAGTCAATTGCTCGAAGGCAATCGACGTAAGAGGTGAGACCTCCCATGTTTAAACCCCTTTGCTGCCAGAATCCGCCTGCATGTGGGATAATGAATTAGAGTTTTTTTTTTTTTTTAAACCTTTACCTCCCCCGCGTGATAAATACCGCCCTGCTCACATATCTGTCAAGATCCGCCTAGTTGGCTCGTTGGTTAATGCCCTCGTTCAGTCGTGTGAGGTCTTGGGTTCGACCCGCGTGCTCTTCTTTGGGCAAGAATTAAATGTTTTTTTATCAAAATTATTTTCTAAAGTTTATTTTGCTTCAAATATTTATTTTTTTTGATAATTTTTTATATAGTTTAGCTTTTTTTTTGTTATCAAAATTTCCAATAAGCTTAACTATATAAAATTTTTCATCATTAAATATATTTTTAAGCATTAAAACTTAGAATATCATTCAAGAACATAGGAATTCCATATTTTTTTTGCAACACAACAAAATTATTGCTTTTGTTTTCTCCTCCAAAGGGGATATAAGACATTTACTAGCACACATTTTGTTGCAAAATTAGAGAGCCTAAACATCTTCTCAATACCTTGTTACATTTGCAACATTCAAAGGAGGACAACATCAAGAAAGTTGTATTTTTTGCAAAATTGAAAACAAGGAGACACCAAAATTTGCAAATTATCAAAACTTGACATTGTGCATTTGTTTTCTCCAAAGGGGGATATAAGACATAACATTGCACATTTTTTTGTTGCAACCTTGAGAAGAATTTTGAACCTTTTGATCCTCATGCTCCACCTATTTTTTGAGTGTTGAAGACATAAACCAAGTCATGTGTCGACTGGTCTGGAAGCCTTTCAAATGCGGGTCGTGTGTCGACTTGTCTTGAAAGGAGTGCTATTTGTTAAATTTGCAAAACAAAGGGGGGAAGACAAGAAATTGTATTTCTTTTGCAAATTTGTAACACAAAAGTGAGGAGCACTTAAAACAAATCAAACTTGTTTATTTTGCAAAATTAGAAAAGATAGGCAATTGTTTATTGTCACATTATTTGCAAAATTGTAAGACAAGGAGGAGACAAAAACATATCAATTTTTTGCACAACACACATTCATATTTTGTTGCAAAAATTAAAAGGTGCATTTTCGATTTTACTCGACACCTTCATTGGCAAATTAGGTGCATTTTTGGTTGCATCCGACACCTAGGTGATAAGAATTTTGTGGGCATTCTTGTTTGATTATTGCATTATTTCTTTTTGCAATTATAAGTCATAGAATCAAGAACACTCCATACCCCAAAATTTCACTAATAAATTTGTGTTAACCATTGCACATATTTAAAGCCAATATTCATTTGATATTCTCTCCTACAAACAAAAACCCCTAATTCACTCTATTTGTTTGGCTTAATTTCCTCAAACTGATTATCCCTCTTCAAGAGGATTTTCAGGCAGGTGCCATTAAATATCTTTTTGAGTGAATTATCTTTCATCTCTTATTTGTTTGGCTTAATTTCCTCCAATTGATTATCTCTCTTCAAGAGAGTTTTCAGGCAGGTGCCATTAAATACCACTTGAGAGTGAAAGAAAGATCATCTTAGTACAAATTGTAGGACCTTCATCATGGCAACTATCAATAAATACTTAAGTGATACACAATTGCTAAAGGGTCCTAACTATTCAACATGGAAAACTAAGATGAAAGCCATCTTGACTGTAGAGGACATGTGGGATTTAGTTGATGGCACTAAAACAAGACCCGCATCACCAGGAGTAGATCAAAAAGCATGGGACAAAAAGAACAATCGTCTTCTCATGTTGATACTCCTTGCAACTACTGATGAGATCCAACCTCACATAAGTGAAGCTAAAATTGGTAAAGTTGCATGGGATGCACTTAGTACCATTTTTGAAGGTAAGAATCAATCAACTATTCTAAACCTTCAAACACAACTTCATACACTCCATATGAAGTCAGGTGAATCAATAGAACTATTCCTCTACAGAGTGGCAGATCTGAAGTCTAAGCTTAATGCTTTAGGGGCCAAAGTTGAAGACACCATTTTGACTTCAGTAATCTTGAGAGCCCTTCCCAAATCCTACAAAATGTTGATTACATCCCTTAATGTTTCACAAAGATCAGTCACCTTTGTGGAGTTAGTCAATTTGCTTCAAACTGAGGAAGCAAATCAACTCCAAAGTGATGAAGTGTCGAACAATGCACTTTATTCAAACTATAAGGGTGATAAGAAGAAAGGAAACTTTCAAAAGGGAGGATCATCCTCAAAAGGTAAGGGAAAGCAATCTCAAAAGAGGTTTTGCTCGCATTGTAAAAAGGACAACCATGACACCAATCGGTGTTGGTTCAAAAACAAGCAAAACAAGAAAGATAAAGGCACAACACAAAAGCAAAACAAAGGCAATATTGCTAGTGAAGTGTCTAGTTCCGATTCTGATTCTGGTTCAAAAAAAGCACATAGAGTGCTCATTGCTAAGACAATATTGTAGAGGGAAAACACATTTGTCACCTTGAGCAAACACCATTTCCTCTCTCTTTTTTAGGCTTCATAAATAGCATAAGTTTTTGTTTGAAGTACTTGTAATAAAGGGGTGTTTGTACCTCTTTTAGGCTTCATAAATAGCAAACTCTCATTGTTTGAAGTTCTTGTAACAAAAGGAGGGAATTTTCTGGTGTAAAATTGCCTAGGAGGCAATATTTGTAAAATCCTTCACAAAGCTTCTTAAGTTGCACATCTTTTGCAATTAAGGGGGATATACTTTCTTTTCTTCACAATTTTTTGTAAAAAGGGAAGAAGACTTATAAGGGTGCATTTTCGGCAGTGACCGACACCTTAGTCATACTTCTTTCAAAAATTAATTACAACATGTTTTGCAACAAGAAGGGGGAACTTATAAGGGTGCATTTTCGGCAGCGACCGACACCTTAGCTACCTTATCTTTTGCAAACTCATATTGTAAACTGAATGAACCTCGTATGAAGTGATCTATTCTACTACACCTAGCGATTGCAATGGTTGGTTACCCATGCAATTCGGTTGGATGATGAGATTACTATAAGGACATTCGTTGGTGTGAAGACAAAGTGAGGAATGACCCATTTTTTGCTTAGGAGCAGCCAGAGCACTGTGACAGAGCAAGAACCAGCAGATCAACATCTTTTTCACTGTATTGGGACAGTTATATACTTTACCCAAATATTGTTGTATAGGAGGATGTATATATTACCCAAATAATGTAATAAGGGGGGATGTTAGAGTAATATTCCATTCTTTGGGATATTTACCCTTTTACTCCACTAGGTAAAATAGGTAGTATATTGCATTATACTACATAGATTATTACATTTACTTTTTACTACTTACCAAGGAGATATTTATTGTTCTAAATATCTACTGGTAAACCTAGGTTAGTATCTAAAATATCCTAGGTTAGATATTTTAGATTAGTGGTTAGTTCATACTTCTCTACCTAGGTTAGTTGTTAGCATATTTCTCTATTAGCGCATCTTGTTAGCGTTAATCATGCTCATTTGGTTATATTGTAACCTATATATTTCTTAGATTTTTCTAAGCTAATGTTGAATATTGAATTATTATTTTGTTTCAATTCATTATCTTTGGACTATTGATCACACTTCTTATGTAATTTTTATTTTCAAAAAGTGATAATTTTATATTTCAAAAAGTAGCTATTTTATCAAAATATGTTATGATGTCTACTTTTTCTTGTATGAATTGTTATATATTATGTAGCTTGTATAGTATATTTTATCAACTTCTATGTATTATTTTTTTTCTTTTCACTATTTTTTGTTTGTATTCCATGTTCACTTTTCTAGCAAGAGGCATGATGCTTTATTTTATATTCAATATATTTTTTAACATTTTTGCCTTTTGTAGACAATATCCTATTTGCAAGGGGATCCATGCTCTCTTTATTTGTCAATTTGATTTTATTTCTCTTGTTTTGGCTCTCTTTGATTAAGTATTCTCCCTTGTTTCTTGTATCATTACCAATTGTTTTAAATGTCATAAAGCAATCCACCTAAGTCCACAATCATACTATGTTCCATATGGTATGCTAGCTTGGATACGTAGACAACATTATAAAAATATATAAAAATATTATGTGTCAAAAATAATTAAAATTCAAACATAAATATTGTGCTTAATCACACATGATTACATTGAACAGATTTCGAATAAAATGTCTTCTTTCCATGGAAGCTCTAATCATAGTTCTATTAAATATATTTTTTAGTATAATATCCTTTTCCATGAAAGAATGATTGCATAGCTTATAATATTCATGCCCTACAATGAATGTCTCTTTGTAGATTATGTCTTCATTCAATGAAAGTATCTTTGCATGCCTTAAAATATCATCCTTTGGGTGCTTCATTCCCTACAGATAATACCTTTTTCTAGGCTTTATCTTCTTTTTATGAAAGATCTAATCATTGTTACATTAAATATATTTTGAGTATAATATCTTCTTTCCAAAGAAGCATATTTACATGTCTTTCCTTATCATCATCCTAGTTATTTGTGCCCTATAGTAAACATCATTTCCATGACAATTATTTCATAATTCAATAGACACATTTGAAATGAAAGTGTGCAAGCAAGCAATAAAAAATCATACAACATGCACAAAATATAATTTAACACAAAATAAAAAATCATTTGCATGATATGCTTCCACTATTATTGGAACATAATTCTTATGCCATCTATATAATATCAAATCATTTTTATGACATGCTCTCAATACCATTAGGGGATCATGGTTGTTTCATCTCTATTGCACCAAAATATTTTTTATATTGTAACAATTATCACATAATTTTTCATAGAATTATTTTTTGATATTTATAGGAATATCATAAGGACAACACCTTTATGAATTTTACTTTAATAAGAATCCATATATGTACCTTGTTTCTACCTATTCATTTTGGGTGTAGGGTTTTTATCACTTTGTTCTCTTTGTAGGTAAAATTCACATTTAGCCACATGTGGAAAGAAATCAATATTTTTATCTGGGAAACATGCCAAGGTATGTATCAAGTATATGTTCTCTCCTATTTTACAATGCATTTAATTTATTTTACTATTTATGTTAATTTTTTGTCATATTTGTATATGCAGTAGTACTAAATATTGCAAAAGTTTTACCTTTAGTGAGCATTTAATTATTTTTCTTTGACTATGGTATATTACATTTTTTATTTATTGCCAAGTAGTCATGCTTTGTTATCTTATATGGAATTACACATGGTCCTTGAGAAGGAGAAACACGTACTTGAAAAGAAGCACTAGCAACTAACTCATAGGTGGTGGAGAGCTTTACCCTCTGAATATGGAATAGGAGTTGACTAAATTTATTAGTCCTTTACTAGGATAAAGGAAAATCAAATGGATTCAATGAATTCCTACCCTAAACAAACCTTTTCCCCTATGTCATGATGTTTGGTGTCACATTTTTTGTCATTACACACCTAAAAAAAATCCTAAATTTTAACTTCTAAATATGGGCACGACATGTATGACCAATGTCATGTGTCACCTAATGTATCAATTAAAAAAATCAATAAATTTTTATATCATTGTTTAAAGTGGGGATAGAATCCATTGTTCAAATTTAGGTTTTTGGGTGACATAATTGAAATTATTGTGTATTTAATATTTAGGGTTAAATTGATGTATTTCCTTAGTCAATGGTCATGATTTTAAGGCCTTGAAAAGGACTAAATCCAACCATTAGCTTAAATGTAGAGTTTATCTTGTTCTCAATTATAAAATATCAAATATATTTCATTGGTCAACAATTCATTCTCATATTATCATTTCCTATTAGTCAACTTTTTATTTCTCCCTTGTTCTTGCTTTGCTCTCCTATTATCATTGCAATGCTCTCTATTTTTGAATTGCAATCACACTTATTTTATATGCATCGCTTATCCCTTGCAAGTACCATTAAGTTTTCTACAAATAAGATATTATCTAAGGGAATATGATGGAGTTCTCCATTGGACATTGTCGTTGCTAGCTAATATTACCATTAATAAATCTCTAATTTAGGTTGATTCTTATCTATATTGGACTCTAGATCATATCTCTATTTATTTCTATGTATTTAAAAGCAAGCTAGGTTTATTTGCAAGAAGTATTTGTTTAGTAATTTTAGAAAGAAAAATATATCATTTATTTTTCATTTCATTAGTTGTTATTATTTCTACACTAGATCTCTATTTTGGTTTATCACATAGGATAAGCTATAGTGTAGTTTATTATTATTTTTTGGTTCCTTGCATGAGTTCTCTATTGTTGTTTTTTCTATTATTTTATCTTAAAGGACATTTAAGATTCTATTCTTTAGTAAAAATAAGCATAGTAATAATATGATTCTCTGTAGTTCTATAGACCATAGCACATCTTACATATATCGTAGGTTCTCATCAATTATGACAATCAACCTTGAATTCCATTCAAAAATGATAAGGGACACCCTTTATTCTCAAAATAGGTTAAAAAATAATCAAATTTAATTATTATATTTAGTATATCTAGCTTAAAATCCATGACATTATTTAATGGGCTATCATCAAGTATAAAGTGTGCCATAATCAACATCAAGCACCACATCAATGGCAATTTATATAAAAAATATAGCTTCATTGTTTAAAAGGAGCAACTTTAAGGTTCATATTTCAATATCAAACCTCTTCACATAGGCCATAGTACATTATACTTCAAGTAGGAGATAATTCCATTGAGCAAAATCTACCAACATTCTTGATCCTTCATCTAGTTTTCAACATAAAACTTCTTCATCCATATTTTCCACCCTTCCTAGGCATTTAGTCATAGCAAAGCAACTTCATTTCGAAAGTTAAAAATTAATTATATCAATCGAGTAGCCACAAAATAGATCATGGATACTTAGACCAAATAAAAAAGGACTCAATATATAATTTCCTTTCATGTTGTAAGGTTTGTTAGTCCATGCACATGGATTTTGGCTCACTTATAGTTATATATACATGTTTCCTTACCTAGTTCAAAGCATTAAAGTAATGGGATCCATTAATTTAAAAAAAGAGATTATTAAAACAAAAAATCAACTTTTGAAAGCACCTAAGTCCTAACTGTAATATCCTTACACCAACTGCAAGACTTGATGCTAATATTTTCCAACATAGTGTCAACACGCCTTAGTATGGTACCATCTAACATAGTTTCAATCCTTAATACAATGTCATTTTTTAGTATGATATCAAATTTATTAAACATAATTCTAGTAGGATCTAGAATTATCACTAATATCAAAACTCATATGGCATGCATTATTAACACAGTAAAAAATATGCATTCTCAATATTTTTAAAGCTATCACATCTCTTCTAATTATTCAAATATGAACCAATGCATCTTCTCCAAGACCTCTTTGTATTTTTCATGTATATATGTATCTTTTGTGCATGTTACTTAGTAAAGGGGAAAAATAGAGTAGTTGTATAGTTGCACAATGACATTACAATTGTACTCCTTCTATAAAAATTAATGTACCTATATTACATCTCTCCACAAAGATTATCATATACTACTATATCATCAAAATTAATTTTTTTTTGCAATACATATTTGTCCTTATTTATTTATCTATTAACTTTGTAGTAGTTGGGCCATCCAAACAAAATTGTATGACTTGTTTATCCTGAAGCCTTCTCTTTTTATTGTTTAAACTTGTCATTGATATTTCTTTCCTAAAATTTTATATTATTAACTCCTAAATGATATAGGCCAAAACGATTACGAATTAGATTTAAATTTGTCTCTAAAGTATCCTCCTTAGAAAAGTTAAAATTAGGTGTCCATGGCATCATAAAAAACCTATGTGTTAATAGAAAATTACAAGGGAGTAAACCCTCTAGAGCACATCATATTTACATTTGGAAATAGGTATTCCAAGTCTTAGGTAACCATTCTCATATTTCACTTTCTCTTGGCTACTTTCATTCAAATTTGTTGATGAAATTCCCAAATTTTCACTTCTACTTCAAAATTACGTTGTTGATGACTCCACTTGATAATTATTCATTGTAATCTTCACACACCCTAAAAAAATATATAGCTCCTCATTTCTTTAATTTTTAAGCATGCCTTCAATTATTTAGAAGTATTTTTATCTTCAAACAAAATTCTTGATAAAGCGTTGGCCTTAAGAATAAAAATCTTTCTTCCTTACCCTTATTTTCCTTTTTCTACACCTAACCTTGAGTCCACACTCTAAGTTGTAAAAATATACCTACATTTAAAAACAATATCTATATTGCCTCTTTTTGCATAGGAAGAAAGAAAGGACTATATGTTTATGTCTTTTCATGTTGCATGCCAAAATATAGTTGTAAAACACTTTTTAGCTTGTAAAATCAAAGGAAACATTTCTCAAGAGAAATGAAAGTCCTGTTTAAATAGAATAAATATGTGAATGACAAGATTTTAGAAAAATAATTATTTAAAACCTTCATACAAAAATAAGCATACTGATGCCAATGATGTAATATAAATGCTCACAAAAATTAATGAATGAAAATAACAAAAGCTTATATTGATCTGTTATAAAATTTATGATATATAATACCTTCTACTCCCAAACCCATGTCCTTATATCAAATCTTATAAATGCTAACCCTAATTCTAAAGGATTTTTCCACATGCAAGAGGGGACCTGAGCCACTAGCTCCTACTTACAATAAAATTTTACATCATAATGGGCCCACGCACACTAGGTGACCAAGGTGTAAATATAATATTAACACTAGATAAGTACATAGTTGTGTTAGGATTGGGTCCCAATATGCTCACCCTATTCAAAAAGCTTTGTCCTCAAATATTGAGGTGAGGAGACTGCTATTGTAGATGATGGAATTGCTCCTAGGTAGCATCTTCTAACTATAATCAATGTCACTATACTAGGACATCAGTGAGAGTGCAGTGATGAAGCATACACATATGTTGGTATAGAATATCATTAGGTACTACGATGATCAATCCTTTCACATCCAATTGGGGTAGTGTGGACTAGGCCTATATACAGTTTCCAAGGATCTTATTTAAATATGAAACATGGAAAATTGGATGTATCATGGAAGAAGGTGATAATTCTAACTTTTAGGCTAGCAAGACAATCTATTGGAGCACTTTATATGGTCCATGGAAATTTTGTGATAACCTTATACTTCCATGAATTTCCAGTGATGAATGCTTGTAGGGCTACATGTATAGGAAAACCATGTCCCTATTGTTAAAATTACACTCAAAATGGTGCTAACCTACTTGTTATCACATACAGCTCTAAGCTGGGACCAAATAATCCTTAATATTTTGGAGTAGTTTTCAACACTTTATGAGAGTGGAATTTAGAACTTGAACCTTAGAACAACCCAGAATGTATGATAGAAGTATTGGCAATGGTTGTCCATAACTGTTTTAGATATTTTCTTCTTAGTGGAGGAGTGATATAAAGTATTATACCACCACTCAACCAAAAGTAGCCATTTTACACAATGAATGGTTTGCTCATATGCAAAGAAATGGAGATAAGTCTTCAAGAACTTGTTGATAATTCCAATTTAACCATTGATTTATGGATGGTATGTTGAGCTCATATTGAGTTATATCCTATGTAAATTGAACATTTCCTACTATAATTGACTAGTGAATGTGGGGTCACGATCAAATACAATGGATTGGGGTATGCCATAAAGGAAATAAGAAATCAATAAATATTTGGGTAACAATTGAGGCCTTGTAAGGGTGGGCTAAAGGATATAAATGAGTATACTTAGACAATCTACTACCAAAATAATATTAGAGTAGGTTTTTTACCTTAGCTCATGTTCACCTAGATAATCTATTTTATTTTTATTTAGTTATTCCATGTATTTTCACCACCCACTTATGTATGGATATTTCATTTATCTTATTTAGATATTATAAGATATTACATATTTATTTATTAGATATTATAGGGATATTTTTAAGTTTGACTATTCCTAGGTGATATGGGGATATTTTTAGGTATATTTGGATGGTTGAGATTATTTATTCCCATAGCGATTATAGATCTATGGACCATATCACATATTACTTTTGTACAATGAATATTTATCCTTAGCTTGATCCTACGACAATGTTGATCATCCTTACCTATATAAACGAGGTGTTTTCATTGTATTCGTAGTTTATTTTTAGATATAATATATGATATTGCTACTCCTTGTTTTGCATATCTATTTGTAAGCTTATGCTATCAATTTGCTTTCATATTCTTATTTTTTGGTTGAATGTGGTGTTTTGTTAACACCTAAGATCCTTGTAGCTTGGAATGATCTAATTATCATTCCTTTCATGGCATCAAAGCAATAGGTGTTGTAGTCATCCATTAGTGAGTGTTGTGCAACTATTTTTCTTGTAGGTTTGAAGATTCATGTGGAAGCTTCAATTTTTTGTGATCGGGTCCTCAGTGGAGTTTTTGGCTAGTTTTGTGTCTCTCCTTCCATTGCCAAATCATCATCAGCCTTATAAAATCTCTTTTGTCCATACAACAAAAACCTCATCTCCTTGGATCTATCCTAAGTAATTTTTTTGAGCATTTCCACTTTTTGATAGGGTCACCAACATAGCCTATTTTGGTATTTTGCATATATCTTCTAATACAATGTGAATTTGTTTATGAAAATTTGTGTAGGTTTGTAGATACATTATTATAATTTTCTATCAAAATTTAAGCTCATTTGGATAGATATTATTCAAGTTATCATGATTTTACAAAAACCTATCTAGATTTAGTAATATGCATATATCTTCATCAAAGCTTCAAAAAATTTGAATATATTTTTACAGAATCTATAAATTCAGATGATAAACCTGCACATAAAATTTCAGCATATTTGGATCCATATTTAGAATGTTACAGTGATTTTACTATTTTTATAAACTCGTTCTTTTGGGTAAAATATTTGGAGTTGCTAGGAAAAAAACTTCTAGGACTGTAAAATCATGTTTTTGATCTATTTCTAAAATTTCAAATTGTTTAGATCTATATTTAGAAATTTTTATGATTATTTTATGATGCACTTTCATTATATTTCATTGTGAAAAGATTTTTCTTTGTACTTGAGCCTTGTATATGGACTATTGTTATAAAGTCCCATATTTTGTATTCTTGTGAAGCTAATAAAATAATATTTTAGGGGGTTGTCTCAGTGCTAATTTGTGCATCCTATTTGCATGCTTTTGATATTTGGTAATTTTTTTAGCATGGCATATTCAAATTCCTTTGAATTAGATCAGTGTGATTCGTTAACAACACATACTTACTACACATGGAGACCAAGAATGAAAACAATCATTAAAAAAAAAATATTATGGGATTTAATGTTCAAATAATAGCTAGTGTTCACTAGAGCATATAAAAAATTCCAGAACCAGTGCAAATTAGATGAATGTATGGGTTTGATAGGAACTTATGTAAGTGATAGTATTTTATTTCATTTGGAAGGATGTGACTCTCGTTTCAAAATTTGGGAGAAATTGAACAACTAATCTGGTAAGGTGGATCACATAATAGCCATGTAGCTTAAATTTGAGATCACTTAACTCAATACTAAAGATATTCCATCTATTGTAGACTATCTTACTAAGTTCAAGAACTTGTTGACATAGTTAAAGTGGAGTGGGAGAGATAAGAAATATGAAGAGTGTGTTTACCTGATGTTGTCCAAGTTGAAAGGTCCATTCTAAATATTTTCTTCTACCTTTTTCTCTAGCATGGATACCTTAGGTGCGACATTCAAAGTGCCTGATTTGGAGTTGTTTGGTGAAACACTTACTAGGGAAGAATCCAAATTGTCTAACCTTGAGTCTTCCACCTCTCAAAAGGCATTAGTAGCATCTAGTCATAAGGGTAAGAAAAAATCAAAATGTAAACCTAAGTCCTCTCCTCCATCTCAAAGTGCCCCTAAACCCAAATATTATTCTAAATCTAAGAATAAATCTAGCCTTTCATGCTCCTTTTGTGGGGGTAATAGTCATGCAAAATCCAGACGTTGGAAGAGAATGCAAGCCTTGGAGGATGTAGTTTAAAAAAATTATCTATATCTCCATTCCAACTCCTTCTAGTGAGAATGGAAAAGCACTTAATGTTATTGTGATATCTCATTTAGCTATTGTAGATAGTTGGGTTATAGATTCTAGTGCTTCTCACCACATGACTTCTTCTGAGTAGTCATTTGTATCTCTTGGTTCAAGTTCTACTTCCAACATTGAGGTTGGATATTCTTCCTTTATTTTTGTTAAGGGAAAAGGTGACATATAGCTTGATGGTGGCCACATCAATGATGCACTATATATTCCTAACATCACTACAAATTTACTTTTATTTATCAAAATTTTCATTCTAGTCAAGGCAAAATAATGACTTTCACACCACAAGGAGATGAAGTTAGAACCTTGTTGGACCCTCATTCACTTGTTGCACAAAGTGTTGTTGATCATTTTTCTAGACTATATCACTTTGAGGGTTTTTATGAAACTTCTTTTGTAGGGACATTATTGGTTGCTCATGCAAATTCTAAGAGTAATACTTGACATGAGATATTTGGACATATTAATTACAAATATTTGAAGGAGTTGAGAACTCATGCTATGGTTTATGGTTTTTAAATGGGTAGAAAATGACATTTGATAATTTAACACAAAACACAATGATGCATTAAACAAAGAAACTATAATTCCATTGATATTAATAGATATGTGTTACAAGAGGGACATGATGCCCTTTATCCATTTCTTTTCCTAACAATGTTACAATCAATTTGATGCCTTCTTCAATCATCCCTCAATGTAGGTGGGCTTCTTTGTATGTGGGCCACCACATGGTTGTTGTTTGTTTGATGTTGCTCTTCCTCTTTAGATTTGCTAAGATAACCTGTGAAAGACCTGCAAAAGGGGATTAGTGTGATGGGGGGCTTGCCTTAGTTAGGCCCCATGTTTATGAAGATGAAATGACCATAAAAACATAACAAAAACTGAAATAAAATGTGTAGAAGGTAATAATATGCTAAAACAGAGCTTACCTCCCAAATATGGGGTGATTTGGGGCCTGTAGACCCAATTCACCACCCGAGGGGTGAATTGATGCCGGATTCATGGGGCAAGGGGTGAATCTGAGCTGTAAGGCTCCTTTGGTAAAATCTCTTTGATGGATCGGTTCCTAGGTAGCTGGGGTGCCTTTGTATGCTGTCAGAATCCATATGTGCTCTCGTAAACTGACTGTTCTAATGTTCACTTTCCATTTTTGTAGAGTAACTGTGCTTTGTTGAATATGTGAGAGAGAGGTAATTAGGGGTTGAGGACCCACTATTTATAGGAAATAGCAAGGTGTAGGGGGGAGTTAGATAGACTAAACCTAGGTTTGATTCTGACTAGGGTTAGGTTAGGAAATGCAATGTGGCAACATCACATTCCTTATGAGAAATATCCCATCCTCACACGTGTGAGGATGGATTAGGGCTAATCCTGATTAGGAGGTCTTTAAGTCAATTTAGGACATGATTAAAGAAATATCCTAACAAACCCTAATTTCACACATGTGGGAGGATGTAATTAGTGTTAATCAAGATTAAGGGTTCTTTTAATCAACTTTACCCTAAAAGGGTGACTTAAGTGAAGTCAACATTAAATTAGATTTTAGGTATTGACTTGTTAATTGTTTTGGTCAACTAATACCCCGTGGGAGCCTCAATTGAGTGCAAATAGGTTGTAGGAGGATATCCCAATGCATGGGATGTGATTTTGAAGGCTTATGAGGGTTTAGGACCTGAAATCCAATGGAGTGGTATATGGGAGTCTACATGATGCTATGACAATATATGGCGATCTACGCATGACTACGCATGACTACGGCCATCTACGTATGACTACGCATGACTACAACAATCTACGCATGTCTAGGAGGATCTACAATAGTATACGCTGGTCTACAATAGCCTAGGGGTACCTAGGATGGCCTATGTAAACCTACAAGTATCCAAAAGGATCTACAAGTATGTAGGTATAGCAATGTGTGACTTTTGGGTGTCTACATTTACCCCTTTTTGTACTATACTATGTGGAACATAGTTTAATACAAAAATGTGAAGGGTTTGTGTAGAAGGAAAAGGGATAGAAGGGGAATGGAATCCAATCAAAGGTATGTAGCCGCTTGAAGCGTGACCATACAACATTAACTAGATGTCCAAGGGAAAGAAGAGAAATAATGAGATCCAATCAAAGGTATGTAGCCGCTCGAAGCATGACCATACAACATCAACTGGATGCCCAAGGGAAAGAAGAGAAAGAATGGGATCCAATCAAAGGTATGTAGCCACTCGAAGTGTGACCATACAACATCAACTGGATTTCCTAGGGAAAGAAGAGAAGAAGGAAAGAAGGAAAAGAGGAAAGAAATAAAAAACAATGCTGGTAAAATGAAATGGATGATTGTGGATGCAATGATGTGATTTTGCTGAGTCCATATGACATTTACGATGCCATACTAGTTGCTTGAGAATGACAAATTTTGACTGCTTTGCTTTTGTGACCAGATCAGCGTGGTCCAAAAGTATGATTAGGACAAAAGCCTAACTAAATCTTTGTTGTTGATTGATTGATGAGAACATGGTGACAAGTGTCAAACCATTTGAGTTAGTTAACATTTGAATTATTCAAACATGTCATTCATTGTGCTCCATGAATGCCAGAGTGAAGTCTTCCAAATGTTGTGTTGAATTAGTCGCCCATGTCATTCATTGTGCTCCATGAATGCTAAGGTGACCTTTCCATTGTCACACATAACTCTCTTGATATAACCCATGCCTAGTTGGGATTGAGATTATTTCGTATGATAATATTCAGAAAAAATTTTCGTAGACAAATGTGCTAATCACACTTTTGGATTTTTGATTTTGTGGTTGCATGCAAAGCTGACATTGGATATGAATACCCCCTCAAATGAGGAATCAACAATGAGGTGAATGGAATGCGATGAGTTGATGATGCAGATTGATAAGATACCAATGCATGATGATTATGATGACAAAAAATAAATTAGAAGAGTGTTTTGGGAAGTTCCTAGGGTTTTAGAAGAAATTTGCATGATTTCCTAGGGTTTTGGGGGCAACTTGGTTGATTTTGGAAGGTCTGAGCTGAGTTCACCACCCGAGGGGTGATTTTGACCTAAATCGCCACCCAGGGGGTGAATTAGGGTTTTGAACTATTTGACACATGTGTAGTGTTTTGGTAGTTTGGGGAACCAAACGATGTCAAAATTGGACAAATATTATACTGTTGGAAAGCTCTTTCTAAGCCCGATACAATGGTGAAAGTTTTAGGAAATGTGGAGATGATTTGATAGGTGAAAAGTTAGACCAAATATGACCCTAATTTTAGAAGTAATGAATGCACAATTTCAAGCCTTGTGAAGGGTGTGCATGGAAGCAAAATCTTTGTGAGGACAAAGAGGTGAAAAATTGTTGTGCTATGCTAGGCAATGCTAGGCTATGTATGCTAGGCTATGCTATGCTATGCTATTTTTGCTAAGGTTTTGGGACAAACCTATCCAAATTTTTACTAAGGTTTTTGGGGAAACCTATCCAAAGTTTTACTGAGGTTTTTGAGGAATCTACCAAATTTTTACTGAGGTTTTGGGAACCTAATTTGCTAAGAGCTTTTAAAAAGAATGTTCCAAAATTTTTGCTAAGGATTTTGGAGAAAACCTAGTGTGCTAAGACTCTAAAAAGAATGTTTGTGATAAAATGTAAGGCAAAGGGTGCAACCTTTTGAACCTAGTAATTGATTTTATTTTGATGAATATGAGGCAAAGGATGCAACCTGTTGAGCCTATCGATTTATTATGATGTAATGAGGTCGAGGTGCAGTCTTGGGTTGGGGAGAGGGATCCTCCTATGGATATTTTGGATGTGGAGAATGTTGGGACTACTCCAGAGTTTGAGGCCTGGTGAGCATGGCAGAGAGGACATGATTGACTAAGTGGGTGGCACCTAATGTTGGGGTACCTCCACCAGAGGGGAGAGCTAGTAGGGCAGCTCAATCTAGGGTAGAGGGTGTGTTTGGTGATGAGGAGGAGGTTCCTCTACGATGGTCATGGTGCCACTTGGGTGGTGGAGTGAGCACCCAAGGCATGAGGGTGGAGTAGGTGCCTGTAGATGTCGATGTGGATATGGGGTAGGCTACTAGAGGAGAGGAGGAGGGAGGTAGGGCTACTATTTTGGGTGACATTGATGACACCATTGATATTGGTGCATTCATGGATGTAGTACGATAGATTCTTGTTGATATCCTAGTGAGGGGAGATGCGAAGGAGGAGACACAGGTGCTATGGGATAGAGTCTGACAGTTGGAGGCTGAGGTAGAGTATCTAAGGACTGGGATGGCTAGGCAGGGGACCAAGACAAAGTAGATGAGGGTCATGGTGATGAGGTAGGCTCAGATGATTGGGAGGTTGATTGGTCAGTTGGTTATGGAGTCTACAATGAAGGTTTTGTGTGAGACTATTCTGACAGTGCACGGTATCCCATTACCTGATTATGATCAGGTGGTGTCACAGTCTAGGACACATTCATGAGTGTGGGCACCTTCTCATCAAAGTCAACATAGTGTTTCCCTAGTAGCATAGGTTAGTGCTAGGGTTGAGGTGCAGGATCCGCCTACTATGGAGAAGCCTATTGTAGATCCTATTTTCAGAGTTTATGGCAGAGTCAAGTAGGGCTACGGAGATGCGAGTGAGCCGGGAGGGATGTGGGGAGGCTTGTGGTGGTAGTTAGGATTCATATACATGATTGTAGCCTATGGGTATTTTGGATGCTAGATGATGGGCATGGTCCCAGATTGTAGCCTTCGAACATTTTGTATGGATGATATATATATACCTTGATTTCGGCTGTTATATATACATGTGTCATTTTGATGTTTTGAAATGTATTGTTTTTATGTTTGCATAGGTAGTACAACATAATCTGTAGGTATGTATGATAAATAGATGCATATGTGTGAATGGTTTAGATCTATTATCATTATTTCGTATGAATGAATTGTAGAGTAGTATGCATGATTGTGTTTCGAATGCAGTGTGATGTGATATCGAATGCATGTAGGATGAATGCAATGATGTAATTTGATATTGGAATTCATGTAAGATGAATGCAATAATGTGATTTGCTATTTTAAATGCATGTAGGATGAATGCATAGCTGTAATGTATACTAAGTGTGTATGACATAGATGCATGGATGCATGTATGGACTTACTGAAATGCGCCAAGGAAGCACTTGTATCATGACATTTACCTGTATGGATGCGATCCATCCCATGATTTTAGGGAAGTTGGATAATGTAAAGCATGTGTAATGGCTTTGACTAACATAGTTGTGACAATCAAATCTCAGACCCTTAGCTATACAAGTATTATGGCAACTTATAATTAATCGGGCTAGTTCAGAATCTATCATGGACCTATGTGTGTGCATGTGTAAGGTTCATTTATCCATTTTGAGGGAGGTAGGATTAACCCATTGTAGACGCTACCGGACTAGCTAGCTCATCCGTCCGCAATAGTGATCTATACAAAAGTGAGGTGCTAATGTGACAGATGTGTTGCCACCTGTAAGACTATTCCACTAGTAGGGAGACTCTTGGAGCCTATTGCTAGCGATGGAAATCATCCCATGGTTTTATGTTGAACCTAAGGACCAAAGGCGATAAGCATAACATGGGTGATATCAAGAGGCATTTCCTTTTGTTTTTTGCCCCTCTTCTAGTGTTGACCTAATGATTTTGGTACTCTTTTTTTTTTTTTGATTGGTGGTGCTCTTTTTGTATTTTCTCGTGGTGCTCTTTTTGTATGGGCGATGACATTTTTTTTCTACCCAATCATTTATTTTTTCTTATGCTTGATCCCTTTGTTTATCCCTAGGTCGTATGTTGACCATGCAGGTGATAGGGTGAGCAGGGGATACCGTTCGCTAGATGGTGATATCTACTCAAGATGTCCTCTTTCTTGGACTCAAAATTATTTAATGTATGACCTGTTTGTGTATGGTTCATGAGAGAAGTTGAACCAGCCTAAAGATCCATAAGAAGAATGTACAAGCCTTGGTAGCTATGGGTGACACTGGATTGACTAAACTAAAGAGTAGTCAAAGTTGAACACGACACCTATGTATATCCTGACCCTAAAAAGGAGGAATGGACATCCAGGTGGTGATGCTAACAAGTGCATTTGTTACTCCTGCTAAGGCGCATTTTGGGAAAGAATGTACAAACATGAATTAAAATTCTAAATGTAAAGCATATGAATATGTGCAATGGATGTAAACGTAAACGATGCAAGTGGGGGAATGCAATATCTACAAGAGGAAGTTTGTAACATGAATATGAAGAATTTTGTGGTGAATTTATCTACAGATGAGTAGTGTGTGTTATGATGACAAAAAGCATGATGCTATGATCATGGTTGCCCCAACGTGTGGGGTGTGTGTGTGTAGTGGGTGTACAAGCTATGAGCTACAAAAATGTGTGTAATAGTCATCGAACGAGGGAAGATGTAAGAGTAGAATGTACAGATGGAAGAAGTGAGAAGAAATAGACTTTGGTAACCAAAAATAAGAGGGGATTACCAAAGTCCAAAATATGATAGAAGAGGAGAGTGAATTAACATAGGTATGCGATTGCTCAAAGGGGGGCCATGTAGCTACGTGAGGAAATTAGAAGAAATATGGATGAGGAAGTGGAAGAAGGATATAAGAAGGCCTACTGGTGGGAAAAACTATGAGAGTCAAGACATGTATGAGAAGGTGATGTGATGGTGTGGTTACCATGTAGCATGTTGTTCACCAGGTTTTTGAATCTTCTACACTCTTCAATATCATGGCTTGGTCGACGATGGTAGATGCAGTATTCGCTCACATGATAGTTATGTGGTTTAGGGCACGAGGTATCGATAGGCCGGGTCTTTGGTAGAGTCAAGTGGCCTTGGTGCATTAGGTGGTAAAATTTTTTTGATAATGGGGTTAGTGGGAATGTCATGGGGTAAATATGGGGCTCTATTGGAGGTGATGAAGGTTGGTCTACCTACGGTGAGGATGGACGGGTCATGGGAGACTATCGTGGATGAACATGGCAATGGCAGTGGCTCATCTGCAACTCCAAGGCTTCGATATGAGAGATGAGATGTATCTCATGGTGTGGTGATGATGGTGTAGACACAAAAATAGCACCAATCCAATTATGTGACTGCAAACACTAATCGCTTTGACAAACACAGCCCCCAGGGCAGCCCTCAGAGGTTAAACAGTGGCTTTAACCACTTTCCTAGCAATTTTGTAAGGTCAAGGAGCAATTTGGCACACTTGGACACTTTGCCCAGTATTCGTCTCACCCGGGGACGAATTCAAAATAGAATCCGTCCCACCCCAGGACGAATTCTGAATCCGTCCCTGGGTGGGATGAATTCTAAGCTTAATGGGCAAAAAAGGCAGATGGTGCCAAGTGGCAGCCCATAACAGTCAGTTAAGGGCTCCTACCTTGCATGCATGTGTAAGTGGACAGAGGGGCCATTAGAGGACTGTTACAAGAAGCATTTATCAAAGTTCAAGTCAAGAAAGGACTCCCCTCCCTCATGGGAAGACAAGACTGCCACATGGCGCCCATGGCCAACACTTGGATTTTGTGCTTCCCTCCCAAAAGAGACCCCTTGGGTCTATAAAAGGTGGGACTTTTCTCACCCAAAACATGCAGGTGGAAGGAGTGTTCAAGCAACGAAGTGCTGCCGAATCGAAGACTCATTTGCATCCCCCTTTGTTCACCTTCCTACATCCATCAATCTCTTTTGCAAGGGAGGTTGTTGGGTGGCCTTTGGAAGCTCGAACCTTACTCAAATCCGACGCATGGACATCTGAACCTACCAATTCGCCGACCCCCCAATCCTAAAAGGTTTTGGGCCCATCCTTGGTGGATTGGCTCCAAAATCGAGGGCCAACGGTGGGAGGCCCACTTGGGCGCCCCCGCACCCCCAAGTTCTAATTTTAGTTTTTGAGCACTTTAGATTAATTTTTAGATTGCATTCTATGTTACTAGGCCTGATTAGTCTATAAGTGCCATTTGGTAGCTTTTGGTCAGAGTTTAGGGTGTTTTGTATTGCTTTATCATTTCGCTAACTTGCAGGTGTCAAGGTTAAATTCTCGAGGGAGGAGGCCAAATTGGGAAAATCCGACCATCTGGGTCGTCCCAAAATGGCCCCAATTACCTAACCCCCCTATTTCCAAGAGTTTTGCAGGTCCCGGGATCTGACATTGGAGCGACGACGAGTCGATTTCTCCTATTCGGAAGAATTCGTCCCACCCGAGGATGAATTACGGTCGGAATTCATCCCGCCCGGGGACGAATTCCAGTTTAAGGTGAATTGGCCAGTTGCCTTAGTGGCGATGGCATTACAGTGACTTGTTCTTACCTTACGTCGGATTTTGAAGCAATTTGGATTCACTTGTTTTCATGGTTTCGAGCAAATATTCGTATGCATATTTTGTTAGTTTTAGAGAGAGAATGCTTTTCATTTGCAACGAGTGCTACTAACGTCTTGATAATTTCTTTGTTTGCGGGGAGAAGCAGCGAGAGGCGAAGAACCCATCAACATCGGCGGCGGCATCATCTTAGCCCGCCCATTGCAATCGTGGGCACGCGAAAGGAGGAACCATTCAACGATTGTAATCAAACCTTATTTGCGCTCCTAGCCCCTGAAAAGGGAGGAGGCATTATTGTAACAGAGATCAAAAGAAATTATTGAAAGGGCTATTTTTCTTTATCTGATTGCGTCTCTTACAACATGTCTCTTTTCGTTTCATGCAATGTACATTCCTAGGACTTAAGCATGATTAATTTTGAATGCAATTGCACTTGGCATTTCCTTTGATCGCCACTGAAAGCACGAGATTCCGGTCCAAGGAAACACCAAGTGCAATTGCATTCAAAGTTAAGCACGCCTAAGTCCTAGAGATGTAAATTGCATGAAACGAAAAGAGACATGTTGTAAGAGACGCAATCAGATAAAGAAAAATAGCCCTTTCATTAATTTCTTTTGATCTCTGTTACAATAATGCCTCCTCCCTTTTCAGGGGCTAGGAGCATAAATAAGGTTTGATTACAATCGTTGAATGGTTCCTCCTTCCGCGTGCCCACGATTGCACTGGGCGGGCTAAGATGATGCCACCGCTGATGTTGATGGGTTCTTCGCCTCGCTGCTTCTCTGCAAACAAAGAAATGATCAAGACGTTAGTAGCACTGTTGCAAATGAAAAGCATTCTCTCTCTAAAACTAACAAAATATGCATACGAATATTTGCCCGAAACCATGAAAACAGATGAATCCAAATTGCTTCAAAATCGACGAATGTAAGAACGAGTCACCGAAGGCCACGCCACCGAGGCAGCGCCAATTCACTCTAACGGAATTCGTCCCCGCGAGGCGAGATTCCGACGTAATTCTGACTTGTGGAAGGTTTGCTTGACCCAAGAATTCGTCCCACCCAGGGACGAATTACAGTCAGAATTCGTCCTTCCCAGGGATGAATTCCAGTTTAAGGTGAATTGGCCAGCTGCCTCAGTGCGGTGGCATTCTGGTGATTGTTCTTACCTTACGTCGATTTTGAAGCAATTTGGATTCACTATTTTCATGGTTTCAGGCAAATATTCGTATGCATATTTTGTTAGTTTTAGAGAGAGAATGCTTTTCATTTGCAACAGGTGCTACTAACGTCTTGATCATTTCTTTTTTTGCAGGAGAAGCAGCAGAGGCGAAGAACCCATCACCATCAGCTGCGGCATCATCTTAGCCCGCCCAGTGCAATTGTGGGCACGCGAAAGGAGGAACCATTCAACGATTGTAATCAAACCTTATTTGCGCTCCTAGCCCCCGAAAGGGAGGAGGCATTATTGTAAAAGAGATCGAAAGAAATTAATGAAAGGGCTATTTTCTTCTTTATCTCGAGTTGCGTCTCTTACAACATGTCTCTTTTTCGTTTCATGCAATGTACATTCCTAGGACTTAAGCGTGATTAATTTTGAATGCAATTGCACTTGGCGTTTCCTTTGATCGCCACTGAAAGCACGAGATTCCGGTCAAAGGAAACACCAAGTGCAATTGCATTCAAAGTTAAGCACGCCTAAGTCCTAGAAATATGAATTACATGAAACGGAAAAGAGACATGTTGTAAGAGACGCAATCAGATAAAGAAAAACAGCCCTTTCATTAATTTCTTTCGATCTCTGTTACAATAATGCCTCCTCCCTTTTCGGGGGCTAGGAGCGCAAATAAGGTTTGATTACAATCGTTGAATGGTTCCTCCTTCCGCGTGCCCACGATTGCATTGGGCGGGCTAAGATGATGCCGCCGCTGATGTTGATGGGTTCTTCGCCTCTGCTTGCTTCTCCTGCAAACAAAGAAATGATCAATACGTTAGTAGCACTTTGCAAATGAAAAGCATTCTCTCTCTAAAACTAACAAAATATGCATACGAATATTTGCTGAAACCATGAAAACGGTGAATCCAAATTGCTTCAAAATCGACGAGAAGGTAAGAACAGTCACCGGAAGGCCATCGCCATTGAGGCGGTGGCCAATTCACCTAAAGCGGAATTCGTCCACAGGCGGGACGAATTCGAGGTAATTCGTCCCTGGGTGGGACGAATTCTTCGAATAGGAGAAATCGACTGCTGCTTGCTCCAATGTCAGATCCTGGGACCTGCAAAACTCCTGCAAATAGGGGGTTAGGTAATTGGGGCCATTTTGGGACGACCCAGATGGTCGGATTTTCCCAATTTGGCCTCCTCCCTCGGGAATTTGGCCTTGACACCTGCAAGTTAGCGAAACGATAAAGCAATACAAAACACCCTAAACTACGACCAAAAGCTACAAAATTGCAATTATAGACTAATCGGACCTAGTAACACGAATGCAATCTAAAAATTAATCTAAAGTGCTCAAAAACTGAAATTAGAACTTGGGGGTGCGGGGGTGCCCAAGTGGGCCTCCCACCGTTGGCCCTCGATTTTGGAGCCAATCCACCAAGGATGGGCCCAAAACCTTTTAGGATTGGGGGTCGGCGAATTGGTAGGTTTAGATGTCCATGCGTCGGATTTGAGTAAGGTTCGAGCTTCCAAAGGCCACCCAACAACCTCCCTTGCAAAAGAGATTGATGGATGTAGGAAGGTGAACAAAGGGGATGCAAATGAGTCTTCGATTCGGCAGCACTTCGTTGCTTGAACACTCCTTCCACCGCATCTTTTGGGTGAGAAAAGTCCCACCTTTTATAGACCCAAGGGGTCTCTTTTGGGAGGGAAGCACAAAAGCCAAGTGTTGGCCATGGGCGCCATGTGGCAGTCTTGTCTTCCCATGAGGGAGGGAGTCCTTCATTGACTTGAACTTTGATAAATGCTTCTTGTAACAGTCCTCTAACGGCCCCTCTGTCCACTTACACATGCGTGCAAGGTAGGAGCCCTTAGCCGGCTGTTACGGGCTGCCACTTGGCACCATTTGCCTTTTGCCCGTTAAGCTTAGAATTCGTCCCACCCGGGGACGGATTCGAAATTCGTCTGGGGTGGGACGGATTCTATTTTGAATTCGTCCCGGGTGAGGCGAATGCTTGGGCAAAGTGTCCAAGTGTGCCAAATTGCTCCTTGACCTTACAAAATTGCTATGAAAGTGGTTAAGACCATTGTTTAACCTCTGAGGGCTGCCACAGGAGGTGTGTTTGTCAAAGCGATCGGTGTTTGCGGTCACATAATCGGATTGGTGCTGTTTTGGTGTCTACGGATGCCCCTTTTTGGGAAGCGCTGCGGGTGACGCGATCTTGAGCAAAAATAGATAACCAAAGCACTAATGATTAGGGTTTCTTGGTAACCTAACCAACTTTTGATGCCCCAAGTATGGAAAGGGCATGCATTCTTGAATCCTTGCTTCGACGAGCTAAGGAATTTGATTTCAAGTATTAACTTTGTTTTGGTGAGGTGTGACTTGAACTTGGACATTGATCGGGTCATGAACAAGTGAAGGGCGTTTTTATCCTCAGGGGAACCTTGTGTTCATGATTCACGAAATGCCAAGTTTTTGATTGTCTTTGTCAATGATTCTTTGAATGCATGTCGTTTTCCTTAATTGGGTGTGTGATTGTTGATTGGTGACTAAGTGTGACTACCCCCTCAAGCGACGAATCGATGAGGGAATGACCTTCGTGAGAGAAGCGGCGAGTCGCTTGACCCAAGATGACTTGTGCAAGGTTTGCCTTTAGAGGGTTTACCGTTAAGCGTGTGCAATTTTTCCAACATATGGACCTATTTTTGGTGGGTGTTAACCCTTTTGGTGATGTCATAATGAGGTGAAATCGTCGAAAACCTATTTCCCGTGGAGCGGTCCGGCTATGATAGCCTTCTTGGGGAACTAGGAGAGCGATAATTTGGACCTCGACATCGATTTTCTTTGCCTAGAGGTTAAGTGCATGAGCACTTATGCCTGGCAATGTTTTTGTTGTGTTTTTGTTGAATTTTGTATTGTTTTTGTTGTTTTTGTGACACCATTTGGTGATTGAATTGTCGGCAATCCGTCCTCCCGATGGAGCGGTCCGGCTATGGTAGCCTTCTTCGGGAGTAGGATAGTGACAATGCAAACCCCGACATCAATTTTGCTATGCCAAGAGGTTAAGTGCAAGAGCACTTGTGTCTGGCAATGTTTATTGCTTGTTTTGTGTTGATTTTTTTTTGTTGTTTTGTTGTTTTTGTGACATCATTTTGGGATTAAATTTTCAAAATCTGTCTTCCCCTGGAGCGGTCCGGCTATGGTAGCCTTCTTAGGGAGTAGGATATTGATAATTTGTGACCCCGATGTCGATTTTGTATGCCCATGTTGTCAGGTGCATTTGCAATCCTGTCGAGCGGTTTATTATGCTTTTTTAGTGCATTTTTAGTCATTTTTCTTGATTTTTTTGTCTTGGCCTGAATTCGTCCCTGGGTGGGACGAATTCCAGTGGAAATTCGTCCCTGGGTGGGACGAGCGCTAATCAGAGCGCTCGTCCGAGTCAAGGACGAATTCCGGTGCAAAGCCTATTTAAGGGCCAAAACTTGATTTTGGGCTCATTTGTGTCATTTTTTCTTGCGATTTTGGAGCTGCGGGAGGAGGAGGTAATGCGAAGCGAAGCGCTCTGGAATTCTCTCTGCCATCATGAGTGCACAAGCGGATTCGACGGCGGAGCCGAGGCGAGTCTGTAAGTGACCCTAGGGCTTATTTTGCTTTAACTGAATGCATTGTTTTTGTGTTGCGCTTTTCAAAATTTTAAGATTTTTTGTGATGTTTTTGTTTAACAACTAAGGTTAGAAACCCTAGAATTGAAAATTTTATTTTTATTTTATTTTTTTTTTTTTTTTTTTGTGAGGTTGTTAGGAGCGGTACCGTGTACCTGCCTTTCTGAGCGCGGTTGGCCTTGGCGATGACGGCGGGAATGGCTTGATGCCCTTGGGCTCAAGCGGGTGGCTCGGCTGGAGCTGTGGTTTCGGATCGGGCCTATCGCGGCCCCGATCAAGCTTTGGGATCCGAGGACCAATACTTTCCATCTCCCGACGGGGATGATGTGACTCTTGAGGACGTCTATCGGTTGCTTGATTCCGATAGATGGTGCCTATTAGGACATCTCCGTTCGATCGGCGTGCTATACTCACGAGATGTTTTGGGCATGGGGGGGTGTAGCGACCCGGTGGAGACAGTCGAGCGGATTCCGGTGGCGGGATTTTGGTTGGTGGTGGAAGGAGAGGGGGTGTTAGGAGTGAGGCACGCATTCTGATGGGCCTCATTTCTAACATTCTTCTCCCCGATTCGTCGGCGCGAGGTTCCGTGGAACCTTTGGATTTGGTGTGGCGGTTGGCGAGTGCCGGTAGAGGCACCGTTGATCTGAGATGGGGACAGACTTTGTTGGCGCGGCTTACGGAGAGGCTGTACGGGGTCCTTGTCGACGAGGAAGGGTGTCGATTGCAGCTTTTGTTGCGGTCTTGGGGTTGGCGACACATAGCGTTGAGAGGCCTACCGGGTTACCGTGGACGACTCGGGTGGCGATGGAGGATGATGAGATTGGTTATGCGGCTTTGTGGCGACGGTCTCGGAGCGGGCGGAGTCGGCGATGGGCGGGTGCGGTTGAGCACTACATTGATGCCTTTTCATGGCTCACTCCGGGGGAGGTGTTTTGGCGTCCCTATCGGGATATCCGGCTGGCTTGAGGTGGAGAGTGGCTCCGATGGGTATGGAGGAAGCGATGGTTGGTTGGGCGGCACGGGACGGAGCATGAGTTCTTTCCGTACCGTCGGGTTACACGACAGTTTGGGGTGCGCCAGGGGTTGCCTGGTGAACCCGTAGGCTATCGGCGTCGGGGAGATGAGAGGGATGCGGAGCCACCTGTCCTCGTGCCATTGGGCGAGGAGTCGGATTTGTTATTGAGGTGTTGGATGTGGATGACGTAGGTACTACCATGAGTATGACTCGTGGTGGGTTTTGCGGTCTTGGAGAGGTGAGGGTCCTCGGGAGGTGCGGAGGCGGCGGTGGAGGATCTTGAGGCGACGGGGGTGATTGGGGAGGGCCGTTGGATGATGCGGACATGGCGGATGTGGGAGATGAGGATGTGGACTTGGGTGTTCCGGAGCGGCCGGACATGCGGGATGTGGAGGAGCAGTTGGAGCCTGGGCAGGCTACTATCCCCGGGAGTCCTATGCGTCGACGGATACGGAGGGGTGGGGTCGGATGTAGGCGATGAGGTTGCGCGGCTTACAGAGCTGCTACGGATGCGGGATCTAGAGAGGGATCTTCTGCGGGCTCAGTTGGCAGAGCGGGATAGCGTTTTGGCGCAGCGCGATGATGCATTGTCTATCTATCATCGGCGGGAGGCAGAGTGGTGTCTATACCGGATAGACTTGGAGAGGGAGGTCATCCGCCTTGGCGGGCGGCTCCCCGAGCCTTCTATCGGCGGATCTTCTCGACGGACGAGGGATAGTCGGCGAGCGATCGGCATCATCTCGCCGCGGCGGTTGGATGAGGGGTGGTAGTAGGCATGATGCGGGGGCTAGCGGTGGCCGCCTGCGAGGTCCCGTAGGACCCACACCACGGGGGTAGTTCCCGTCGCACCGATCCTGCGTGATCATGGTGGCCGACGCCTTAGGTTGGGTTTTGGATATGATTGCGGGGTCTGAGGACCTGTTTTGTAACCTGCGGGCATCTTTTTTGACGATATATATATATATACCGGTTTTATTTTTGGATTTGTACATGTGATGATGTGATTGATTTTTGTTATGCATGTTTATTTATTTGATGGATGCAGATGAATTGAATTTTTTTAGATGCCTATGTGATATGCAAAATGGATGAATGCTATTTTTATTTATCTGGTTTTTCTTTCTTTTTTTGTATTTTCGATGGTATCATAAGAATGATAAGTAGCGCGAGATGGTTTCGGGATGAGTGTAAGATTTTCTGAGATTCAGACAGTTTTAACTCACTATCCACGTCTGTACTTTGTCTTACAAGACTTTTGAACAAAGGTATGAATCAAACTTGTTTTTGACCGAGCTATTTCACATCCTTGTGTGTGCAATTGAGTTCATTTAGTGGTATTTGTTAGGATACCGCCGGTGCAGGATGGGCTTTCAACCGAACTGTCTTGAGGATCACCTAATTAGCTCCACGAATTCCTTTGTTATATGTACTAAGATTAATCTGCGTTGTAATCCAGGCTGCCATAAGCTAGCTCATCCACATGCAAACATTGAACTGTACACAAGTTAATGTGACAGGATATATCGTCATGCGGGAGGTTTACTACATTACCGAGTTGGTATTGAAGCTTGCCTTATGACCTACGAGAATCTTTGAGAGTTCCGAGGATTCAAGGTCAACTCCCTTCTTTTTTCAATTGTATTGGGATACTTGCTCTTTTGTAGTGATAAGATCATTGTTTATTTTGATTGATTTTTCTTTTGAGCAAGGGATTTGGGATATGGAGTGATGAAAATCATTGTTGTTTGTGCCTTTTGATGTTTGCACTATAGTTTGTCAAATTTTTGAGTTTTGACATTTTGCAAATTTTTGTGTTTTGCAACTATTGAGAACTTTAGGGATTCTTAGGGAATTGGGTAGGGAGGAAGCTTGTCCTTTTGCCAACTCTCAGCATTCTAGGGGTCATTCGCACGGGGGATGAGCAAGATAACCGTTTCGCTTGTGGTGACCTAGATTATTTTGCGGGTTTCATCTTTCGTTCACACAATTTTGGGAATTTTAGTGTTTTGATTTGTGTTGGGATGTTACGTAACAAGGTGTATTTCAAGTATGACTCTACCTTTATAAAATCCGTTCGACTTGGTACACTACATGGCTAAAGAGGAAAATGATGATGAATACTGAAACTCCTAGTACGTTCCCAGACCACTGCTGTAGTGTGGTAAGATTTATGCATGGTGTTTTTGTTGATTTTGATGAATTCGAGTATGCCTAGAATTGAGATGCAAATCTTTGTTGATTTTGTTGATTTTTGTTGTTTTGTTTTTGTTGAATTTATTGATTTGTTTGACCAAGAGATTGCGATAATCCTTGGAGCTTTTGGGTTGACCAAGAGATTGCGATAATCCTTGGAGCTTTTTGGGTGACCAAGAGATTGCGATAATCCTTGGAGCTTTTTGGGTGACCAAGAGATTGCGATAATCCTTGGAGCTTTTTGGGTTGACCAAGAGATTGCGATAATCCTTGGAGCTTTTTGGGTTGACCAAGAGATTGCGATAATCCTTGGAGCTTTTTGGGTTGACCAAGAGATTGCGATAATCCTTGGAGCTTTTGGGTGACCAAGAGATTGCGATAATCCTTGGAGCTTTTGGGTGACCAAGAGATTGCGATAATCCTTGGAGCTTTTTGTTTGTTTGTTTTTGTTGAATTTTTTTTTTTTTTTTGGTACATGGCTGTCTTAGATATGAAATGGTCGTAAATGACTGATATTCAAGGGTTATGTTTCCTTGATACCGTCAAGAGAAGCTAGCCTGTACGTTCCTGGTCCTATTTTGCTATCAATGACATACGGACCTAACCAATTTGCCACAAATTTGTCCCTCATATGGGACGGCAAATTAGAGTTTTGTTGGTTTTCCTTCAGAACCAGATCACCAACCCGAAAGTCTCTTAGGTGAACTTTCATGTTGTAAGCTCTCTTAAGCCGCTCTTGATAGATACGTAAGTGCTCGAGAGCATTAACGCGTCTTTCATCAAGCAACGTAAGCTGGTCTAACCGGGCCTGCCGCGCAGTGTCATCATCGATGAATTCCTGCATTGATATGCGGAGGGAAGGAATTTCCAACTCGAGAGGCATTACTGCCTCTGAGCCATACACTAGTGAAAACGGAGTTGCCCCAGTGGGCGTCCGAATGCTAGTGCGATAGGCCCAAAGGGCAAGTGGGATTTGTATGTGCCAATCCTTATGTATGTCTGCGACGGTCTTTTTAAGGATGGCGACTAGCGTTTTGTTTGACGCCTCTGCTTGCCCATTTGCTTGCGGATAATAGGGTGTTGAAAAGTTGTGCTGAATTTTGTACTTTGTGGTTAAAGCACGCACGTCTTTGTTCTTGAATGATGGCCCATTATCCGAGATTATTTTGGATGGAATACCAAAACGACATATGATGTAATGCAAAATGAACTCCGCAATGCGGGGTCAGTCGTAGAGGTTAACGGAATTGCTTCCACCCATTTGGTAAAATATTACGTGGCCGTTATGATAAACGTGTGACGGCTTTGACGATGCGGGGAGATCTTTCCAATTAGATCGAGGCCCCACTACGAAAATGGCCAAGCGGTGGTATCTGTAGGGCAGAGGAAGGTGCGTGCATCAGATTGGCATGATGTTGACATTTCACACACCTCTTGACATACGCGCGGCAATCTCGCTCTAAAGATGGCCAATAATAGCCCATGCGAAGAATGCGCTTTGCAATGGCCATACCACTAAAGTGGCCGCCACATGTACCGTCATGCGCTTGGGTGTCTGCCCAAGTGGACTCTTTTTGGTCCAAGCAACGAAGAAGAATTCCGTCGTAGCTGCGACGATACAAAATGTCTCCTATCAAGACATATTTTGCCACCTTTTGTTTGAATGTTCGTTTTGCGGCTTGCGTCAATCCAAAGGGTAGATTACCTAACTTGAGGTAATCTCTTATGGGTAAATACCGATCTGTTGATCGGATACCTCGACAGTTTGAGCAGCCAATCCCTTTTGGAGTTCTTCCCTAACAAATGCTGATTGGGATAGAACTTGTAAAAATAGCGTTGTGTTGCTATTAATGGGAATGGGGAGAACAAATACCCCCAGTTGGCGTGTTTCAAATAGTCTCAGATTCGAAAGAACTTATCCGAAGATGGTTCGATCTGGATCATGTGGATTCCTGGCGTCAAGTATGAGCTTGCGCGCTCCATCGCGGGTTGCGATAAGGTTTTGACTTGAATGGTTGTTATATCACCGGAAAGGTCTTGCGGGATTAGTGACCCCAAGGAGGCCATTGTGTCCGCAAAATGATTCGATGATCGAGGGAGTGCCTCGATGTCATACCACTCAAATTTTGCCAGGAATTTATCCACGAGGGCTTTATAGGCCTTTAGCTGGGCATTTGCATTGATATACCCCTTTGACTTGATTGACGATTAACGACGAATCGCCAAAGATGTTCGATCTTTTGATGTTCATGGCGATTCTTTGTCGAAGACCTAGGAGCAAGGCTTCATATTACGCATTGTTGTTGGTGCCTTGGAAGTTTAATTTAAATGGCGAGGGGCATTGGAGCGCCTGCGGTGTGAAGAATACAATTCTGCGCCACCACCTTGCTCGCATTTAGAACCATCAAAAAATAAGGTTATGTCGGCCTGAGACTCAGGCTCTTCAGAATCTGGCGATTACGAGACATGGAAGACCTCATCATCGGGTAGTTCTATGACGAGAGGCTGATCGTCTTCAAGAGGAGCCTCTGCTAGTTGATCGGCTATGACTTGTCCTTTTATAGATTTTTGTCCAATAAACTCAATGTCAAATTCCGTCAACAACATGATCCATTTCGCCGTGCGGCTACTATGATAAGTACGACTCATCATGTATCGCAATGGATTCTCCTTAGACACAACATACTCGTGTTGCTCGGCATGTAGTGGCGTAGCCTTTTGGTGGCAAACACCATTTGCCAGCGAGTTTCTCAACGTATGCATAGTTAAGTTCGATAGCCCGACCGGGGTGCGGCTAAGATAGTAAGTAGCTATTGCTTTGTGAAGTTCATTCTTAAGGGCTAGCATTGCGCCCGAGTGCCACCTCGATGGTGAGATGTATAAGTAGAACGGCACACCTGGTCTAGGCGGTGCCAATACGGCGGCGAAGCCAAGTATTGTTTGATTTCGTCAAAGGCTAGCTGGCACTCGTCATCCCAATGAAATGTGACCCCTTTGTGCAATAATTTGTTCATTGGTCGGCATTTGTCAGATAATTGCGCTATGAAGCGTTTAATCGACGCGACCTTTCCTTGCGGACTTAAGTTGCTTGATAGTGGTTGGGGGAGCCATTTCAAGGATTGCCTTGACTTTGTTTGGGTCCACTTCGATGCCTCTTTTGGAGACTATAAAACCCAAGAGTTTTCCGGATGTGACGCCGAACACGCACTTCTTGGGATTCGATCGACCTTATGCTCTATGAGGCGATCGAGGATCTTGCTTAAGTCACGAGATGATCGGCGCAATTTAGACTTGGCTAACAAATCATCCATGTAATCTTCCAAAGTTTTGTGCATGTAATCGTGGAAGATATACGTCATAGCACGTTGGTATGTAGCGCCGGCGTTTTAAGGCCAAAAGGCATGACCTTATAACAAAATGTCCCCCAAGGCGTTGTGAATGCCGTTTTGAGTTGGTCTTCGGGATTGATACGAATTTGATTGTATCTGAGAAACCGTCCATTAGGGAGAGCATTTCGTGACCTGCTTGTAGCGTCTACCAATGCGTCGATGCTTGGCAAGGGAAATCATCCTTAGGACTCGCTTTGTTTAGGTCTCGAAAGTCGGTGCATATGCGAATCCTCCCATCGGGCTTCTTGACGGGAACCATGTTGGACAACCATGGCGGATAATCCACGCGATGACAAATTGTGCATCCAACGACTTTTGTAATTCGTCTTTGACCATCAAGGCCATTGTTGGGTGCATCTTTCTTAGTTTTTGCTTTACTGGCTTGATTTTCGGATCAAGCGTTAAATTGTGCATGACTAGCTGCGGGTCTAGTCTTGGCATATCTTTGTATGACCATGCAAAAACCTCCTTCTTTTCTTTAAGAAGGGCAATGTAATCGGCTTGCTCTTCGGGGGAAAGGCTTACCCCCAGCTTGAGAATCCGTGGATTCATTGGATGCTGCCGATGTCTCGTCGGTCGTCTCTTCGGCCGACATGTGAGATCCGTCCTCCAAGCGATGTGGAGTTGGGATTAAATGGATATCATCGGCTGAGTTAAGATCTGCGTTGGGGACCTCGGGTCCCTCTTCAGCTTGAAAAATATCTTGAGTTGTCCTTGGGGTAAAATGAAGCATTTCACCGAAAGGCCAGTACTCTGATGGTGACAATGGTGAGTTGACGCGATCCCAGTCAATGGCATCCGTGTTTAGATGTAATGACCGTGATGGATCGGTCGGATTGCGGATGGGTGTGGTCAAATCAATGGAGATCATGTGGATGGAATGAATTTGGTCTCCAGAACCACGGGTGTGACGACTTGATTCTTTCAGATGTTCCCTATACTCTGGATCTGGCTCTACGGGAACAGGCACGAATGGATCCTCTCTAGGTGCAAATTCGTCTCTATGTGCGGAAAGGAAGGCGGGGTCTTCCCTTGGTACTGTTGTTCTGATGGGATCTTGAGGTGGACGATGCTCAACTTGAATTTGGAGCCATAGGCCTAGCACTTGGTCCCACCTCGTTGGGTCTAAGTGCCATTCATGTCCCAACCGTATACCCATTTGTCCCATTAGATCTTCATGGGTTAGAGCGCGGTGATGTCGTCGCGCATGTACGAGATAGTCCATCTCAGTCTCGTCTTCTGAATCGCTTTCATAGATCCAAAATTGCTCATCCTCTTCAGCATCTGTTGCTTCCGACATTGAGGATTCTTCTTGTTCCAGTGAATTAATCTGATCCCATTGCGGTTGTTCCACTCTTAGTGGAGGGACCTGATTCTTTTGAGACTGCGTTATTTCGTCTGGAACCTCTAAGGGGAACAGTTTCAGAAAAATATCTGGAAGCCGTTGTTGTTCTTTTCGAGGACTGCTCTATGAACTTTCACCTCTCTCTAGCAAAGGAGAGGGATTATTGTTGTTACCAGGGGTGTTTGTAGACCATGGGAGATAATCCCCCAATGTGTATTCTGTGTTTGGATTGGCGTATGGGTCTTGTGCCAATCCCCCCTTGCCTATTTCTAGGCCTTGCATGTTTTCAACCAAGATGTCTAATGGCGGGGGATGGTTGAACCCTACCCCCGACTTGTCGTATGGCATCGATATCTTGGTTGACAAAGGATCCGCATCCCTTGCTCGTATCTGCCTAGCCCATACCCATGCCAATTGCATTGTTCGAGATATTTTAGGGCAAATTATGGGTTCGACAGATAATTGATGTTTTCGACAAAGGTTCTTCATCTGTTTCCTTTTGTTCGCATGGTTCAGAACCATGATCAAGGCCCCCATACACAAAATTCGTTTGGTTCGGTGGGTAGCCTAAAGGGACGATTGTTCCAATGGGAAGGCGAGGTCTTCCCATGTCTTGTCTTGACTCCAGTGTGGGGGTTGCCACAACATTTTGCACTATGTACTCTCCCGGGCCTGTCTTGGCCATCTCCAGATGATTGTTGATGATTGGGTAGGAGGAAGCGGTAGTCCTTCTGAGTCCATTCCATGTTTGGTTGTTCAGGAATCTTGGTTTCCGTTGCGTTGGGCGCTTCCTCTGTTGATATTGCTGAGATCGTGGGCAACCCCTCTTCTAGAGGCTTAACCTCCTCCATGATTTGCTTTCCCTTGTCCTTATGTTGGGCCACGATAGGTGGCGTTGATGATGAAGGAGCCAATGATGACGTCTCACCTGGCTGGGATTTTGCCTTATTGGCCACCAGTGGTGCCTGCGGTATCGGACCCTGTTTAGATGGATTTAATTGAAAATCCAAATGCGTTGATGGTAGGGTCGATTGAGGTATGAATTGTACCGCATTGCAATACTTGAAGGGCTCTAAGTCCATTGGGACTACATGTATTTGCCCTTCATAGGCATACTTCAAGCATTGGTGTGCGATCGAGGGGACACACTTCATGTCCACGATCCAAGGCCGCCCTAGCAGTATGTTATAAGCCATTTCGCCTTCCAACACATGGCACAGTGTGGGTATTGACTTTTGTCCTACCTGTATAGGCGAGAACAACCGTGCCGGTGTCGAGCAAATTGCATCGTTAAAAGCTCGCGGTGTGTACGTGGAAGGCTGTGATGTGAGAGGTGGCGATTTTAAATGCTTTAACGCAGCGGTGGTTATAATGTTCTTTGGACGAGCCGGTATCTATCGGCACTCTCTTGTACGGGATCCCGTTGACCCGCGCGATAACGTGCAGGGGTGGATCCGGCATGTCATTCGATATTGTTTTGACCTCATTTTCTTTGAATGTGATGACTGGCTCCGTACATTGTTTCACATGTCCCACGAAAGCGTTGAAAGAATTAGCTTCGTGGGGTTGTACTTCAATGGCTTTTAAGATGTCCATAAGAGCTTCTCTATGTGGAGCTGATTGTTGAATAAGCTCGTAGATGGACAACCTAGGCGACGTGGTCCGCAAACTCTGCGTGAGTTTGGTTCGTATCGTGACCTCAGGTCTAGGCGGAGGTAACTGCATTGGGCGTTGTTGAGGCTGCGATGTCGACGGAACTTCCCTCGCAGGTACCTCGGGGGCAACTATTGGGTATTTTCTGTTCCTTGTTACAATGCTAATCATTCCCACAAATCCTTGTGCAGGAAGATCTTGTCGCACCTCGTTTATTTGGAGCGGTTTTGTACTGCGCCTCGTGGGCAAGCAAGGGGTCCTTGAATACCCCCATTTGTTGGTTGTTAGGTGCGATGGGGTTGTCCACGACCAATGTTCGATTGTCGATCAAATCCTGGACTAGTTCTTTGAATTTTTGGCACCCATTTAGGTCATGTCCTCTGCATCTATGAAATCTGCAATACAATTCCTCCCTATACCCCTTAGGCTTAGGAACGCTAGGGTCAAAATTTTGGATTTACGGCGGAGTAACTAGATTCGCGGCGACAAGCGGTCAAATAAGGAGTCCCTAGACTCTGCATACGGAGTGAATTGTCGCCTAGGGCGGCGCTGATCTTGTTCTTGTCTCCTGTTATCTCTTTCGTAGCGGGAGGCCTTTGCACGTAGTTAGCCTTTTGAGGCTGCGTTTCTTGCACGATTGGGACATTTATCGCAACTTGGTTGACTGCGGCGTGTTGTGGTTGCGTTGTCCCGGTTTTAGTGGTTTTATTCCACTCTTTCTTCTTAGGCTTGGCAATTGCGCCTTCACCTATCTTAATCTCTTCTATGACTTTGGCTTGCGCCAAAGCTTCTTCTAAGTTGTCGTATTGTCGCATCAACAATAGACCAAGAGATTGATTTTAAACAACTTTTCACGAACATTTGCGTGAGGTCCGACATGGGAGGACGGTAGGGTAACTTAGAAAGCAAAGCTCTCCATCGGTTCCCGTACGCTGCCATTGTTTCCTCCTCAAATTGTTTAAGGCTAGCAAGATCACTAAGTGATGCCTTCTTCCTTGTGTTGAAGGCGAAGCGTTCAAGAAACGCATCTACTAGATGATCTAAGCTGCTTATATTGTGTTTGGGCAGCTGTGTGAACCAATCCGAGGCGGGGCCTGCGAATGTGGTTATGAATGTTCTAAGCAATAACGCGTCATTATCTTGAATGCCGAAGCATTGGCTTAGAAACCGTGTAACATGTTCCTGTGCGTCCTCTTCACCTTTAAAAGCGCCAATTGAGGCAACTTAAAGTGTTCGGGGTAAAGAGGTGTAGGCAGAGGGATGCACGGATTATTGCGGAGTAGACGTAATGTGGGTTTTGATGCCCGGCGGCTTTTGTCTCCACCGACTCTAAACGCTCCAATAGCGCTTGGTATGCATCGGAAGATTTTATTTCTTCCTCTCTTGTTCGCTCTTGTTGCAAGTTACGGTAAACCGGAGGCCTATGGAGGGGTGGCCGAATGGCATCCTTCCTGCCTTGATGGGGAGTTTCGATATACTCCTCTTCCGGTTCATACTCCTCGTAAAATTCTTGAGGAGTCTCGGGGTGAAACCTATGACCCGATCAAGTTCTTCTTGAAGGTACCCATCATTGTTTCGGGGAGTTGCCTCCCTCTCGAATCTATGGGGTCTTGGAGGCGAGCTTGGCGAGGTCGTGGAGACTGTCTTGCGCCAACGGATTACGCCTCTCATCTTGTTCGGCTCTTTGGATGCGAGGGGTTGGCCCCCTCTCAGGTATTTCATAGCGTAACTCATCCGCTTCGCGTTGCATGCGTTCTTTATCCAAGCGGTATTGATACTCTATCTCTTGTTGACTTTGTTTAAGCCGCATGATTTGGGCTTGACGGGTGGTATATCTGGCGACAGTCGGATCAATTTGTTCTACCCTATTTTGTTCGGGAGGTTCAAATGTTCCTCCTATGGGTCTACCTTGATTTTGATGCTCTAAGGTTTCAATGGGTCGCTTCCCTCTGTCGAGGTAAGTGGTATGTGCTCGAGGTTCTGGCCTCAAGGGGTGATCATGATATCCTGCTGGTGCGGAAATGCAAGGTTCCCGCATTGTTTGTTGCTCTCGAGGAATGTGATGGTTTTCCTCATACTCCCTTTCATGAGTGTAAATGGGATGGGCGGAGTTAGGTCGCCCTATGTAAGGAGCCCTACGCTCCGGATGATGATAGGTAAATAAGGGACGCCATATCCATGTTGCCCCTCTAAATGGACGGTGTGCTGTTTAGCGCTTCATTGCGCGGTGGCCACTCATGCCTACCTTCAAGAGGTGATTCTCTATTTATGTCAAGGTCTACATGTAAGGCATCTTCCCGAAAGGGCTGCTTTGAATAGGCATACCCCATAGAGGATTATGAATTGGATTCTTTTGTAGGTTAGACCGATAAGGCGGTATAACCAAATCCTCAGGACTGAAGTGAAGGCAACTTGTGCCTCTTTTGTGTACCTCTCGGAGCTTACGCCCTTGATTGGGCTTGACTACGGGTGTACACCATTGCGGTGCTTCTATGCTATCTAAATAAGTTTTTATCTCGTTTTATGATTTTCTCTCTTTTTTTGTCTACACTAAGCAGAATTAAACACACACATTCACAAGACCGTGATTATCTCTTTTAAGGATTCTTGGTGTGCCCTAGACTGGTTTAGTGCATTTTGATGTTTTGTTTTGTTTTTGTAGATTTTGTAGAACGTTTAAATGCATCATGTAGGCTCTTATAACTCCAAAAAGGTCGCCCCTTCAATATACCAACCGGCCGATATACCAACCTCTCTATATACCCGCCCTTACGAGAGGGAGACTATAGGTACGTGAGAGAAGGTACGTGGTACATAGGCGGTACGGAAGGGGGATTGTCCTGTTAATGACACCTACCATAGAAAACTTATCCTCGCGCGCATGGGAATCACCCCAGCTACGCTCGGTCTGTCTTCGTCAGGATTTACGCCTAACAACAGTTGACAATCGGGAAATGGATGCAAATCAAGCCAAGGCGGTGATTAAATCCACCAATGGTCTTGATCAAGGGCTGGGGTCTTACGACCGGCTCCTTGGTTTAAAGTTGTCTCGTGATGTGTGTGGGATTCGTTTTATCCAACAAAATGAAACTAGCATACATGACTTTTCCTAATGCAATGCAAGATTAAATGAAAACAATTAACGAAGCGAAACGAAACGAAAAGAAAATTATAACGAGAGATCATGAAAATCCCTACCTCTTCTCTGCTCCTCTGTTGTCTCGAATTTTCTCTCGAAAATCCTGAGACGAGAATTCGTCCCTCGGGAGGCAATTGCGAACGATTCGTCCCACCAGAGACGAATTTGAATTCGTCTCGAGGTCGGACAATTGAGAAAAGGATTCGTCCTGTCGAGAGACGAATAGCGATCTGCAACAAAAAAGTGTACTGTCAAGCACAAACACAAAAATTTAATCGGTTTCTCGTGATTTCAAAACCGAGGAACGGGTCCCACGTGATCGCCCGAAAGCACGAGATTCCGGTCAAAGGAAACACCAAGTGCAATTGCATTCAAAGTTAAGCACGCCTAAGTCCTAGAAATATAAATTACATGAAACGGAAAAGAGACATGTTGTAAGAGACGCAATCAGGAGATAAAGAAAAATAGCCCTTTCATTAATTTCTTTCGATCTCCGTTACAATAATGCCTCCTCCCTTTTCAGGGGCTAGGAGCGCAAATAAGGTTTGATTACAATCGTTGAATGGTTCCTCCTTCCGCGTGCCCACGATTGCATTGGGCGGGCTAAGATGATGCCGCCGCTGATGTTGATGGGTTCTTCGCCTCTGCTTGCTTCTCCTGCAAACAAAGAAATGATCAAGACGTTAGTAGCACCTGTTGCAAATGAAAAGCATTCTCTCTCTAAAACTAACAAAATATGCATACGAATATTTGCCTGAAACCATGAAAACAGTGAATCCAAATTGCTTCAAAATCTGACGGAAGGTAAGAACAGTCACCGAGAAGGCCATTGCCAGGCGGCTGGCCAATTCACCTTAAACTGGAATTCGTCCCCAGGCGGGACGAGTTGATGTAATGTTCGTCCCTGGGTGGGACGAATTCTTCTGAATAGGAGAAATCGACCTGCTGCTGCTCCAATGTCGGATCTCGGGACCTGCAAAACTCCTGCAAATAGGGGGGTTAGGTAATTGGGGCCATTTTGGGACGACCCAGATGGTCGGATTTTCCCAATTTGGCCTCCTCCCTCGGGAATTTGACCTTGACACCTGCAAGTTAGCGAAACGATAAAGCAATACAAAACACCCTAAACTTTGACCAAAAGATACAAAATTGCAATTATAGACTAATCGAGACCTAGTAACACAGAATGCAATCTAAAAATTAATCTAAAGTGCTCAAAAACTGAAATTAGAACTTGGGGGTGCGGGGGTGCCCAAGTGGGCCTCCCATCGTTGGCCCTCGATTTTGGAGCCAATCCACCAAGGATGGGCCCAAAACCTTTTAGGATTGGGGGGTCGGCGAATTGGTAGGTTCAGATGTCCATGCGTCGGATTTGAGTAAGGTTCGAGCTTCCAAAGGCCACCCAACAACCTCCCTTGCAAAAGAGATTGATGGATGTAGGAAGGTGAACAAAGGGGGATGCAAGTGAGTCTTCGATTCGGCGGCACTTCGTTGCTTGAACACTCCTTCCACCTGCATGTTTTGGGTGAGAAAAGTCCCACCTTTTATAGACCCAAGGGGTCTCTTTTGGGAGGGAAGCACAAAAGCCAAGTGTTGGCCATGGGCGCCATGTGGCAGTCTTGTCTTCCCATGAGGGAGGGAGTCCTCCATTGACTTGAACTTTGATAAATGCTTCTTGTAACGAGTCCTCTAACGGCCCCTCTGTCCACTTACACATGCGTGCAAGGTAGGAGCCCTTAGCCGGCGTTGCAGGCTGCCACTTGGCACCATTTGCCTTTTTGCCCGTTAAGCTTAGAATTCGTCCCACCCGGGGACGGATTCGAGAATTCGTCTGGGGTGGGACGGATTCTATTTTGAATTCGTCCCTGGGTGAGGCGAATGCTTGGGCAAAGTGTCCAAGTGTGCCAAATTGCTCCTTGACCTCACAAAATTGCTATGAAAGTGGTTAAGACCACTGTTTAACCTCTGAGGGCTGCCTTGGGGGTTGTGTTTGCCAAAGCGATCAGTGTTTGCAGTCACATAATCGGATTGGTGCTGTTTTGGTGTCTACAGATGGTATTGGGGAAGGAGGTGATCGAGATTCCAATGTGAATGGAATGACCCGATGCATGGTAGAAAATAGATGCGGTTGGGATGACAAAACAACGAAGTGGAATGACTGTGGTGAATGCAAGCATTGCTGGGATGGTATACCTCATAGTGGTGAAGGTGGTGTCTTGAGGACCTGTGGCATAGGTGATGGCTCTAAGTGGTGGCATGAATGGGAATGGGGCATGTTTTCATGACTAGATTAAGTATCTTGAGCCGTGCGGGCTTGCAAAGCTTGGGCATAGGTAGAATCTCCATTGGGAAGCAAAACGGGTAGAAATGCAGGGTGAGGTGAATGAGGTGTATACTCCCTATCATGTGGGTGGTAAGATCCTATGGGATGATGGGGGTGATTTATGGGTGAATAGCGACATCTGAGATCATTAGATGGATGGGAGGGTGACCCTTGTGCTTGGGGTTGTGTGGATTCCTCTTTGTCATTGAAGGAGGATAGGGAGATCTGACTGTCTCTAGAGTGAGGTGAGTAGGACGAGCCTCGATGGCGAGGGGAATGGTGTTGAGGTGAAGTATGATGGTCTGAATGGGATGAATGTAAAGAGCACCTAGTGTGGAGGGCAACTGGTGGTCGGGCTAGATCAATCGGTGTAATAGGTATCTATTGTGGTTGTGGATGGTCCTACATGGTGGTGCACGAGACTACTGTAGTAATGTCCTAATGATGATGTGGATCCTACAAAAGGAAAGACAAATACCTGTAGCATAAAAATGATAGAAATATGAACGTGCATGTATATTGAAATAATAAAGCAAGAAAAATAGATTCACATGGTGATGTGCTTAATGATTTACTACTAGTGTTGTGTGACACTTGTGATAGTGAATGTGATTGTGCATCATGCATTGAATGCACGAAGGTGCAAGATGTTTATGGGTTCAAGATTGTTAAGACCTTCAATATTGGTTAGATGATATGCTCCTAAACCATATTTGTGTGTGACCATGAATGGGTCCAACCAGTTTGGAGTGAATTTATCACACTGCTGGTGAGGCTGACTCATGATTTGCTGGTTCTATTTGAGAACAAGGTCGCTAATATTAAAATCGCATTGATGCACCTTACTATTGTAGGTATGGAGAAGGTGATCTTGATAGACTCATGTGTTCTTGATTGCATGAGTGCCACGCTCATCGAGAAGTGTTAGCTGATCTAGAAAATCTTGGTGAGTGGTGTCATCATCAATGAAATCCTTCATAGATATCCATAATGAATGTATCTCAAGCTCAAGGGGTATGATAGCTTTTACCCCATAGATGAGTGAAAAGGTGTTGCTCCAATGGGAGTACGGATGCTTGTATGATATGCCCACAAGTCTAGGGGTATTTGATTATGCCAATCCCAGTGGGATTTTGCTATGGTTTACGAAGAATGGAATAGATGGTTTTATTGGTGGTATCTGCCTAGCCATTTCCTTGAGGGTAATATGGGGTAGAAAAGCTATGGTGTATGTGAAATTTGGTACACATGGCTTGAATAGTCTTGTTTTTAAAATATTTCCCATTATTTGAAATGATTTGGGAGGGAATTTCAAACTAGCATATGATATGCTCTATGATGAATGTTGCAATTTTGGCTCCTATAGTTTGAACCAGTGTGATGGCCTCGACCCACTTGGTAAAATATTCAGTTGCCATGATGATAAATTTGTGACTACTAGAGGAAGCAGGTGTAATTTATCCAATCAGATTGAGACCCCATTGGGAGAAGGGCTACATGGACTGAATTGGTTGAAGTGCTTGGGAAGGTAAATGTGTTAGGTTGGCATGTTGTTGGCATTTGATGCAACATTTGACATACTCACAACAGTATTGCTCCATTTTGGTCCAATAGTAACCCATACGGGGAATGCATTTAGTGATTGTCATACCACTAAAGTGGCCACCACAAGTTTCGTTATGAGTTTTTTTTACAACGTACTATGATTCTTATAGTTCTAGGTAGCGCAGGAGTATGTCATCATAGCTACAATAGTAAAGGATGTCCCCTATCAAGGTATAGCAAATATCTCTTTGTTTGAAGGTTTAGCGTTGAGCGTGGGGTAGATCACATGGTAGGAAAACTAGTTTGATGTAGTCTTTCATTTATGCAAACCATGGATCATGGGGATCAGTATTTACCACATACACACCACATTCATCTATAGGGATTGTGGGTGATATAACAGATTGAGTAAGTGTATGGATAGATATAGATGTTGTGTCAAATTTTGGGTTTTGTAGGATGAGGGACCCTAAGGAGGCCATAGTGTCTGCAAAACAATTTTATGATCATGGAGCGGCTTCGAGGGCATACCACTAAAATTGGGATAGGGGTTATTATGCAATTGCATAGCCAAAGTTCCTTCACTTGATTTAATATGAGGAGTGAATCACCTATGATGTGGAGGCTTTTGATATGCATGGAGTGTGCTTATTTCAATCCTAGGATTAGGGCTTCATATTCTGCATTGTTGTTAGTACAAGGGAAGTCAAGTTTAAAGGAGAAGGGGAGTGGTTCTCCTTTAGGTGTGAAGAATATAATGCCTGCATCCCCAACATGGAGACATCTAGAACCATTGAAGAACAGGGTGAGTTCGGCTTCAATTTCGGGTTTGACATACTCTTCAGCTTTGGTTATATAGAATATAGAATCATCAAGGAGATGGATGATGAAGATTTGATTGTCAGTTAGAGGGGCTTCGACCAGTTGGTAGGTGATGACTTACACTTTGATCAATTTTTGGGAGATGAATTCAAGGTCAAATTTAGTTAGGATCATGATCCATTTGGCTATGCATGAATTGTCATAACTATTGTTCATCATGTATCGAAGGGGATTATCTCAGGCATTGACAAAAGTTGTGTGATTTAACATGTAGTGGTGTATGTGAATGCTATGCATGTGCTAGGATGTGAGTGTGCTATAACTATGCTAGGCTATGCCAGGCTATTTTTGTTGAGGTTTTTAGGACAAACCTATCCAAATTTTTGCTAAGGTTTTTGGAGAAACCTATGTTGCTAAGGGATTCTAAAAATAATGTTCCAAAACTTTAGCTGAGGATTTTGGAAAAACCTGACTTGCTAAAAGACCCTAAAAAGAATGTTCCAAAATTTTAGCTGAGGATTTTGGAAAAACCTAAGTTGCTAAAAGATCCTAAAAATAATGTTCCAAAATTTTAGCTGAGGATTTTGGAAAAACCTGAGTTGCTAAAAGATCCTAAAAAGAATGTTCCAAAATTTTAGCTGAGGATTTTGGAAAAACCTGAGTTGCTAAAAGATCCTAAAAATAATGTTCCAAAATTTTAGCTGAGGATTTTGGAAAAACCTGAGTTGCTAAAAGATCCTAAAAATAATGTTCCAAAATTTTAGCTGAGGATTTTGGAAAAACCTGAGTTGCTAAAAGATCCTAAAAAGAATGTTCCAAAATTTTAGCTGAGGATTTTGGAAAAACCTGGCATTTGGAAAAAAAACTATGATGAAGGTAATGCCAAGGTGTAACCTTTGAAAAAAATATGGCACTTGTTTGGACCTAGTGAATGACTTGATTTGATGAAGGTAAGGTAAATGGTGCAACATTTTGAAACTTTTGACCCTTTTGTGTGACAAGGTTTGAAACTGGAATGGTACCATTATCGATAAGGTCCTAAATTAAATCATGAAAGGTGTGACATGAATGTACATAATGACTGGATGGTGATGATAAATACAAAAGGTATGTTCGATGTGCCCATGAGGGTTGGGTTGATTTGGATTGATGGGTTGAATTTTTGGTAATGTAACATGGCTAGTCTCAAATAGCCTTTGGAATAAAGTAGGAAGAGGCTCAGAAAGTGGAGTCCAATTGCGATGTCGACATGGAGAATGGGGACCACGGGCTCATTACGGTTTGTATGGAGGGGGTGCATTAGTATGATATAATTTTTGTGTTGGAGGAGTCATATTAGTATAACTTAGCTCATTGTAAAATGTATCATAGGTTGGCATTTGTTTTTCGTAGCTTGTGATGTGCACGTTTAGCCTTTTAACTTCATCTCATAAGAGTTGAAGTTTGGGTGTCATAGAAGTGGGGGACTGAGCTATGGTAGGCTTTCCTTATGGATGTGGTGGATACTGGTATTGTTGTTCTTCACAATACTATGGGAAACATTGTTGTGTCTGATCATGATAAAGTAGGTACTGGGTGACGTGTTATCATGTCCACTGGTACACTAAGTTGTAAGGTAGGTGTCTGTTGTGGGTAGTAATACTATGACTATGAGGCATATGGTTGCGACATAGGTACTTGTTGATTTGGATCTTGTTCTAATGGTTGGGTCATAGGTGGTGATGACCAAACTGGAGGAGGTGTAAAGAAGCTAGGTGCGGCTAGTGGTAGTGTAGGTGTCGGCACTACCAGTGCTAGGGGTGGTTGAGATTTGGTATCAAAGGATGGGATCTATCTCTGCCCTGGAGGGTAAGAGGTAGGGAAACTAAATTGTGTGGAATAGCTTGGTTGAGTGGGTGGATAAGCTTTCAATCCCGATACATAAGTAGGATGGATATTGGTAGTGGGAGCCTGAGGAGGAGATGGTGGTATCCCAACAATCATCGTAAGTAAAGGTGGCTCTAAATTTTGGGTATCGTACAATGCGAATACCTGGGAGATTGGTAGGATAACTATAAAAAAGGAAGGATAAGCTACCAAGGTAGGAGTTTGGGTCAAGGGAAAAGTGTATTGTACACTCCCTCTTGGGTTTGCGCATCTAGCTATTGAAGGGGTGGTTGGTAGATGCCTTAAGATATGGTAAAAATGGCTCTTTGGAAGGTAATGGTTGAGAATCTTGTGAAGAGTACGGGTGTGAGGTTTGAGGAGACACTTGTAGTTCCTACTGGGGAGGAAGCTATTGTGCAATTTGGAAGGATGGTTTTTAGCTTCCTAAAGTGGATGAGGATGGGTTAGACACCATTCCTACGATAGGGGCAAATGATGCGACCTCAGGATGAGTAAAATTTATGAGTGAGGAGTCATTCTCAAATAGGGATTGAGATAGATTTTGGAAGAAGGGATGTGCAAAGGTAGGTGAAGTAGGCATGACCTCCTAATCTATGGTGAAGGATGGAGGAGGTTGTCCTGGTGTTGTGTAGATCACATGGTCATAGAACATGGTTGGTGGATTAGGTGAGGATGGGGCCAAAAGGAGTGGGTAATCCTCTATGAGTGAAGTAGCGAGAATTTCACTCAAGGTTGAGATCTCATCATGAGGCATCATGTGTGTGAATTGTACATCAAATTATATGTATGAATCAGATGTGTCTATGATCCTCTCCTTCATGATCGAAGGAGTAAAAATGAGCTGACTATAGGAAGGGGGTGGCCATTCCTCCATAGAGTGTGCTTGCTCATGCGCTCTACTACGGGTAACCACAGACATAGTGGCATGTGAAAAAGGGGTTTTAAGAGTAAATTATTGGAAATTTGAGTTAATTTGAGGTATTTTATGTTGTCATTGATGTCATATGAATCATTGATGTCACATGGATCACAATTGGTTTTGGTGGCCAAAATATTTCATAAATAAGCATTTATGATATTTTGGAAAGCATGGCTATTTATAGGGTTTTTATGAAAACCAAGGCAGGTAAAATAAAAGGTTTTATTTAAAACCATGGTAGGATTATGTGGAAAGGGCTTTTCTTAAAAGCCAATGTGGAATTTTGTTTCATCGAAAAAGTACCTCCGATGATGAAGATATTAAAGTTTAAAGTTTAAGTTTAAATTAATGGAGGGCCGACCTATGTGCAAAAGTGAAGTTTGCCTTGTTCTTTTTTTCAAGAGGATTAATTCTTTCATGAGGTGACGAGGTATGCAATATTGTGATTTATTTTATTTTATGGTATAAGTGGTTTTAGGAGTGAAAAGGTTATGCAATGTTTTGATTTATTTTATTTTATGGTACAAGTGGTTTTAGGAGAGATAAGGAAGTTGTGCAATTAGAGGCCTTGGTGATGATTATTGAAGAGTGGAGTAATATTAATTATTTTGTGATCTACTAACCCTTGTGAAGATTGGAAAAATAATTTTTTGATTGTGGCAGATTTACAAAGAGGTTTTTCATATTCATAAAAGGTATGGGCACATACTCCTATTGATTGTTTAAGGTGGTTGATTTATGAAATATCATTGGAGGGAAAAGGATTGTTTGTGTTTTTCTTTTTGAAAGTGGTTGGTTGAATGCTTCAAGGTTTTTTTAATTGAGAGTTGTGTCTAAACCTTGTTTGATAAGCATAGTTGTTGAAGCCCATTGGTTGTGAAATAACTTGATTTATAAAAGAACATGAGTATCATTGTTATGTGAGATTTGTGGTTGAGCATTGTTGGAAACATTTGAGTTGGTTGATACATACTTGGACTAGGGTTGTGTGAGACAGAGTTGTTCCTTGTGATTATTGGTTGAGTTGAGTTGATCCTATTCAAGTGATGTGTGAAGTGATTCCATAATTCTATATTGGGTTGAGATTAATCTTAGAACATATTGAGTCTCTAAAAATTATCTTTATGGTTCTATAAGACTTGAATTGAGTTGAGGTTGATTTGAGTTGAGAGTGAGATTAGAACATATTGAGTCTATAACAATTCTATTTATGCTTCTATGAGTTGATTTGAGTTGAGTTGAGATTGATTTGGGTTAAGAGTGAGTTTAGAACATATTGATTCTCTAACAATTCTCTTTATGCTTCTATGAGTTGAGTTGAGATTGATTTGGGTTGAGAGTGATATTAGAACATATTGAGTCTCTAACAATTCTATTTATGCTTCTATGAAGTTAATTTGAGTTGATATTGCCATTCATTGTTGAGTTAATTTTGAGTACTACTTGAGAATGATTTATTGAGACTTTGATAAGGCCTTTGGGATAAATTTGAGGACAGTGTTGGGACATATTTGAGGACAGTGTTTGGAAAAGTTCTTAATGAGCTTGTTGGAGTCGATTTGGGAAAGTTCTTGGTGAGCTTGCTAGAGTAGATTTGGGCAAGTTCTTGGTGAGCTTGCTAGAGAAAATTTGGGAAAGTTCTTTGTGAGCTTGCTAGAGTATATTTGGGCAAGTTCTTTGTGAGCTTGCTAGAGAAGATTTGGCCAAGTTCTTGGTGAGCTTGCTAGCGTAGATTTGATAAGTTTTGTGTGAGCTTGTTAAGAAGGTTTTGTGTGAGCCTATTGTGCAAGTTCTATGTGAGCCTATTGAAAGATCTTTGGAGGTGATAGAGTATAGAGGATAAAGTCTTAGTGGATAGAGATACAACATCCAACACAGTTAAAGACAGATCTAAGTGAGGAGTCTTCAAGTGGAGAGAGGTCCACCAGTCAGTGCAACAGAGAGACAAATTCTTCTACAAGATCACATAGCCAGAGTATAAGGGGAAAGAGTTATACTATGGAAGAGATCCAAAAAATTGATATTAGGGGATCATCATCTCCTTTGGACAAAGGTCCATAAACATTGTAAGTGGGAGTGATTCCCAAATAGATTGATTGAGAAAGTTTTAGTAAAATATTTTCTTCGTGGAGTAGCCCACATTGTGTGAACCACGTGAATTGTGGTGTCTCTATTATGTATGGTTTTTATGCATTGCTTTGATTATTGCTATTGATACTACTATCTTTACACAACATAATATTGATTTGGAAGAAAAAGTAAAAAGTGGTCTTATACTATTCACCCCCTATCAGTATAAGCTTGTGTTCTTCATAAACCCTATGTGATGTAGACTCAACTGCATCTAATGTAAGTGTGAATTAAGTGACATGCTATGTGTAGGAAAAAATATATATAGTGTAGTGTGTTGAGATCAGTCTGTGATCATGCAAACAATGGTAGACCGAAATCAATTCTAAATGCTGAGAAAATAAAAGTGTTATGTTCGTTTTGTGTGTTTTAATATTGATACTCCCTATGTAGGATCACAGGTAATGAAGTGAATACTCTATCAAGTTGAGAATGCCATCAATATCAAACCTTCTACAACACCCAAAGATGCACAGAATATAATGGTACCATAATGTACGAATTGTGACCTGTATGGAATGCATAGTAAAATGATATCCTAAAGGGGTGGAACTCACTATGCTAAAGCGAGTTCACAATATCCTCTCATGAGAAGAGGTCGCACTGTATAAGACCTGCTACCATCATACCCATGCTTTCACTTCATCCTCGAATGGGCTTAGATAAGAACGACAGTTACCAATTTTGCAAATTATATGAGCCTTGTGGATGAAGGCACTAATCCTATCCCACTCCGCAGGAAATCGTTGGTGATGAAATATAGGGCCCAATCACAAAAGTGGGGGATTTTATGATGATGAAATCTTGAAAACCATTCCTATGGGACTGCTAGGTGTCTAAGGGGTGAGCTGATAGAGAGTGAAACTCGATCTACGCCAGTTTCAAGCGATGGATTGGGGATGAAGTCCAATCTCACCACTTGTTTAAATACCATGTAAGTGTGTGTGTGTTTGTGTTTTGCTAACGGTGTTTGCAAGGTAAGAAAATAAATAATTTCATTTTCAAAAGAAAAATAACCCTAATGACTTTTCAAAAGCAAATGATTAGATAGCTTACACTCTTTGTAAAGAAATGGTCTAACCTAAATTCCTTTGTGAAGCAAACCGATCTACTTTGCAAAACATATAAACATGAAATCCAAATGTGTTTGGAATAAAGGGGATTATGAAACCCTAAATTGAAATTTTAGAATGTAAAATTCTTTCAACAAAGTAAGAGGGAATTAGAAACCCTAATTTTACTTTAGAATGTAAGGTTCCTTTTAGCAATGGGAGCTATGAACGAAGGAAGAACAACTTAGGCTTATGCTATATGCAAAAAATAAAAGACAAATGAAAATTTATTTGAGAAATAAATTTTGTACACTTGTTGGAAATTTGCAGGTCCTAAAAATTTTAGAAACTCTAATTCTTCAACCACTTTGCAATGAACCCAAAACTAGGCCTACTAATAGTCATTCAACTAGTTAATATATTTCTACTTCCAAAACTTGCAACAGAGGTAGAAAAAGTGAAAATACCTATATTATGATGTTAAGGGGGGTTTTATTGGCCCCTGAGAAGATCACACCGGTTGATTTTGGGGTTTTTGATGTGTCTGCACTCAATTTGTGACTTGGGTCATGAATTTCACCTAAATCGTAGGGTGGGTCGTGAATTAGGTCCGGAGGCTTCAAATCAAAAATCTGATGGCCTAGGATGGTTCCTAGGGCTTTGGAGGTCTCTTTGAACAATATATTTGGTACCTACAATACACAAAAATAGAGGATAATGTCATATTTACAAAGAAAATGAATCTAGCACTATTTGTTGTGGGGGTCCCATCGGGCGTGCCTAAATGAAACGGGTAGAAAATGACATTTGATAATATAATGCAAAGTGCAATGATGCATTAAATAGTTAAAATGTATTCGATATTAATGAGCATGTGTTACAAGAGGGTCTTGATGCCCTTTATCCATCTCTATTCCTAACAATGTTTCAATCAATCTGATGTCTTCTATCGTCCCTCAATGTAGGTGGGCTTCTTTGTATGTGTGCCATTGCAGGGTTGTTGTTTGTATGTTCCTCTTCCTTAGATCTGCAATATAACCTATGAAAGATATGCAAAAAGGGATTAGTGTGATGGGGGGCTTGCCTTAGTCAGGCCCCATGTTTATGAAGATGAAATGACAATAAAAACATAACAAAAACTAAAATAAAATTTGCATAAGGTAATAATATGCTAAAATAGAGCTTACCTCCCAAATTTGGGGTGATTTGGGGCCTGTAGACCCAATTCACAACCCGGGTTGCAAATTTAGGCCGAATTCATAGGGCAGGTTGTGAATTGAGTTGTGATGCTCCTTTGGTAAGATCTCTTCGGTAGATTGGTCCTAAGGCAGCTGGGGTGCCTCTATATGCTATCAGAATCCGTTTGTACTCTCTGTAAATTGACTATCTAATGTTCACTTTCTATTTTTGTAGAGTAACTATGCTTTATTGAATATGTGAGAGAGAGGTAATTAGGGGTTGAGGACCCACTATTTATAGGAAATAGCAAGGTGTAGGGGGAGTTAGATAGACTAAACCTAGGTTTTATTATGACTAGGGTTTGGTTAGGAAATGCAATGTGGCAACATCACATTCCTTATGAGAAATATCTCATCCTCACACATGTGTGAGGATGGATTAGGGCTAATCCTTATTAGGAGGTGTTTAAGTCAATTTAGGACATGATTAAAGAAATATCTTGACAAACCCTAATTTCACACATGTGGGAGGATGTAATTAGTGCTAATCAAGATTAAAGGTTCTTTTAATCAAATTTTCCCTAAAAAGTGACTTATGTGAAATTAAAATTAAATTAAATTTTAGGTATTGACTTATTAATTGTTTTGGATAATTAATACCCCATGGGGGCCTCAATTGAGTACAAATGGGCTATAGGTGATATCCCAATGCATGGGATGTAATTTTGAAGGCTTATGAGGGTTTAGGATCTGAAAGCCAATGATGTAGTATATAGAAGTCTACACGATTCTACGACAATCTATGATGATCTATGCATGACTATGCATGACTACGATCGTCTATGTATGACTACGTATCACTACAAAAATATACGCATGTCTAGGAGGATCTAGAATAGTCTACATTGGTCCATGATAGCCTAGAGGTACCTAGGATGGCCTATGTAAACCTACAAGTGTCCAAAAGTATCTAGAAGTATGTAGGTATAGCAATGTGTGACTTTTGGGTGTCTACAGGTTTACCTAGAGTTTCTTATCTTGATGGAGTTTTTCCTTGATGTGCATTAAGGAAACAACACCAACATCCATTTCCAAAGGGTAATTCAAATATAGATTCTTCACCACTTGAGCTTGTGCACTGTGACTTGACAAATTTTCCTACTCCTTTCAAAGGAACTAAGTATGCACTTACATTTATTGATGATTTCTCAAGGCATACTTGGGTTTATTTTATCAAGTACAAGAGTGATGTCTTTGCACACTTCAAAGTATTTAAAGCTTTTATCAAGAATCAATCTTCTAGTTGTATAAAGAAGATTCACACTAATAATGGAGGAAGTACTTCAACAAATAATTTTCTAATTTTTGGTAGCTCATGGTATTATTCACCAACATTGTTCCTTATAATCTGTAATAGAATGGCTTAACAGAAAGGAAGAACTAAAATTTGAAGGAGATGGAAAATTAAATGATGCATTCCAAGGATTTACCTCATGTATAGTGGGTAGAAATAATTATAGAGAACTTGAGCATTTGAATCCAAAAGAGTCTTGGTCTGAGACTAATCCCAATGTCTTATTTTTTAGATTTTTGGAAGCCATGCTTGGGTCTTTATACCAAATAAGAAAATGAAATCCTTAGATAAGAAGAGAAAACCCTTGATATTTGTTGGGTTTTGAGAGAACATGAGAGCTTATCGGATTTTGTATCCTAATACTCATGATGTTCTTTTTAGAACTAATGTCAGTTTGATGAACACTTCTCTTATCATGATTCTTCATCTTCTTCCATGTCTTATTCTTCTTATTTAATTCCATCCATTTCTTATTCTTCACTTCATCTTGAGGATTCCTTATTTAAGGAGCCAATTTAGGATATATTTTTGTATGATTGATAATGTTTCTACTAAAATGCCTAGGTGGGCTTGTACCACTATTTTTCAGGTGGAACCTTTCATACAGTATCTTCCACCCAATATATATCATCATGCACATTCTATAGGTTTTGGAATTTTTTGTTAGGTAGTTTTTGGGTATCCATAATCTTCCTCATAGGATCATGGGATATAGGCATGGGATGATGTAATGAAAAATGCGTATTCTTCTTTGATGAAGAATCATACTTGGGATTTGGTCTCTCTTCCTAAGGAAATAAAGTTGGTTAGGTGTAAGAGGGTATACTGAACTAAATATGCAATTGATGAGTCCATTGATAAGTATAAAACCCATCTTATCATGAAGGGTTTATCGCAAGTCAAAGGTATTGATTACTCTAAGAATTTTACACCCATCACCAAGATGGATTTTGTGCACCTTGTATTTTCTATTGTTGCATCATAGGGTTGGCCAATGTACCAGCTGGACATGAAGAGTGCCTTCTTGCACAAATATTTCTAGGAGGAAATCTAAATGGAGTAGTCTGTTGGGTTTATTCATGACTCTTCTCTTGTTTATAGACTACAAAGACCTCTCTATGGTCTCAAATATTCCCCTTGATCTTGATATGATAATATGGATTCTTTTCTACTATCTACTTGTTTTGTTCATTGCCACTGAGATCCTATAGTGTATATACAACATGTTGGAGAGGACATTGTTATAATTGTCTTCTATGTTGACGATTTACTTCTTATAGGTAGGTATTCTCCTCACATTAATATTGTTCAAAGGGCTCTCTCAGCATAGTTGGATATGATAGTTCTAGGTATTTTACACTTATTACTTGATTTGTATATTTCTTAGTCAGATTATGGGATTCATTTGAGTAAAAAAAATACACCCATGATCTTCTTCAGTATTTTGGTATGGCTTATTTCAAGCCATATCCATCTCCTTTCCAATTTGAGGTCTATCTTACTTCCACTTGTACCACCCCTCTTTGTGATCCTACCTTATATAGGTAGTTGGTTGGAATTTTGATGTACTTGATCCATACTCACCTTGATATTTCTTTCATAGTTGGGCTTGTATCTTAGTTTGTACATGCCTCTCATAATAGTCATTGGTAGGATTCCAAGAGGATTTTGTGATATTTGTATGGAACTTCACACTTTGGATTGCACTACACCCAAGGTTATACTCAGTTGGTTGGATATACGAATTCAAATTGGGAAAGTTCTATTGATGTTAGGTATTCCATTTATAGCTAATATTTTCTGTCTTATCTCTTCTCTAGTTGCTTTGGTATGTAAGAAAAAACAAGCTATTGCACTTTCATCTACAAAGGTATAGTACAGGACAACATTCATAGCGAATTAGGAGGTTCTTTGGTTATGATAATTATTGACTAAGTTTAGCTTCCCATAGGATTCACCAACTATACTTTCATGTGACAACCAAAGTGCAATTCATATTTCTCACAACCTTGTTGAGCACCAGTGGATCAAACATATTGATATTCAATTGCATTCATTCACCAACACATTCAGGATGGAGTTCTTTTCTTGGAGTACATTCCAACACAACAATACGTTGTCGATAAATTTACAAAACCTTTTGCATCACCTTGCTACCTTGAGTTGTATGGCATGCTTGAGGTTTCAAAATTTTTCCTTGGAGTGTGTTTGTGAGGACATCTTCCTTATTCTTTATATCTATTTCTAGCAATATGGTTTTTTCCCATGTGGTTTTTCCTTCTTCTAGTTCAAGATTTCTTCATGGATATATTGTACATGAGTACCTAATCAAGACTTATTTCTGAGATTCATATTGTGGATATGCAACTTTATTTTTTGGTCCCTAGATTCACTTGAGAGGAAATGTTAGAATAGGTTGTTTACCTTAGCTCATGTTCACCTAAGTAATTTATTTTATTTTTATTTAGTTATTCCATGTATTTTATCCACCCACTTATGTATGGATATTTCAATTATCTTATTTATATATTATGAGATATTGCATATTGATTTCTTATATATTATGGGGATATTTTTAGGTTTGACTATTCCTATGTGTTATGGGGATATTTTTAGTTATATTTGGAGGGTTGATATTCTTTCACCCCATAGCGGTTACAAATATATGGACCATATCACATATTCCTTTTGTATAGTGGATATTTATCCTTAGTTTGATCTTGTGACTATGGTTGATCATCCTTACCTATATAAGAAAGGCACCTTCATTGTATTCATAGTTCATTTTTCAAATATAATATATGATCTTGTTGCTCCTTGTTTTGCATATCTACTTGTAAGCTTATGTTATCAATTTGTCTTCAAATTATTATTTTTTGGTTGAATGTGGTGTTCTACTAACACTTTAGATCCTTACAGCTTGGAATGATCCAATTATTGTTCCTTTTTAAAAGTTATTGATTTACCTTCAAACTTTGGATTCCATTCTATAAAATCCACAGAAATGCCTATCCAAATAGTTTTTGGAATTGGAAGAGGCTAGAGTGTGTCCAATGTGTGAATAGTTTCACCCTTAATGCATTGAAAAATGTCACTTTTTGCAATAAATGTCTTGATTTCCTTTTCCATGCTTACCCCAAAAAATATGTGTTTAACTCATTCATATATTTTTAAGAATATTGAATACCTTATGGTAAAATAAGCATGCAATTCTTATAATATGGACTTATAAAGAGATAAATTTTTAGGGAGAGCAAGATGACCTTAGTATCATAGATATTTTCCATCCCATGTCTATCCTAGATGAATCATACAATATATTTGTTGTTGAATTATTGGTTACATAGTGGGATATTGGGTCACTTCTCCTTGAAGCTAGTGGATGCATTAAGGAAGTTGAGTAGAGATGGCACAAAACATATCCTAACCTTCATATTTGGGGGATAGTGCATTAGCAATTACATTTTCCTTATCCTTCTTGTAGATGATCTCATATTCATATCCCAACAATTTTGTCACCTATATTTATTGTTTAGGAAATAGATATGCATTGATCAAGAAAGTACTTAATATTGTGGTGGTCTATTTTGGTGGAAAAATTTTGCCCAATAAGATAAGGCCTCCATTGGTTCACTACATGTACGATTTCCATCATCTCTTTCTTATAAGTTCACTTTCCTAAGTTTTTTATTGATAGTGCCTTACTAGTGAAGGTCAATGGCCACCCTTCTTGCATAATAACTACACCAATTCCACATCCTAATCACTTTCAACCATAAATGGCCTAGAAAAATTAGGCATAATAAGAATAGGATTAGATAAAATTGTTTTCTTGAGTAGTAGAAATGTATATTTAGTAGTTTTTGAACATAGAAATTAGTTCATCCATAATATAACAATCAAAGGGGGTGCAATATTCCCATAATCATAAATAAATTTACTATAATAGCTAGTGAGACCTAGGAAACCTCAAATACTTTTGAGATTTCAAGGATTGGACCATTCTTGCATGGCCTCAAAATTTTTAGGGTCCACCTTGACACCACCCTCTAAAACTATATGGCCTAGCTATTCCATTTCTAACATCCCAAAAAAACATTTCGATCATTTGGCATAAAATTGATTATCAACCAAGAGTTATAGTATTTTGTCTACATATTACAAATGTTCTACCCATGTATGAATATAAACTATAGTATTGTTAAAAAATACTGAAATAAATTTGCGTAGAAATGGTTGAAATATTTCATTCATAAAAATATAAAATATTGACGATGCATTGGTTTCCCATATGGCATAACAAGAATTTATAATAGCCCTCATGAGTTCAGAATACTGTTTTTAGAATATCTTTTTCCTATAATATAATATATTGATAGCCTGAATTAAGATCTAGCTTTGAGAAGAAGTGAGCACCATGGAGTTCATCCAATAACTCATCAATGAAAAAATGGTAAATTTATCCCTAATGATAATTTTATTGAGATCATGAAAATTCATACACAACCACCAAGTCCCATATTTCTTATGAACCAATGGTACTAGGTAATAATAGTGGCTAACACTCATTTGAATGTCTCATGCTACTAATATATCTTATACCATCTTCTCAATTTTAATATTTTGCATGCAAAGGTATTAATAGGGACAAATGTTTAACAATAAGCTTCTTAGAACAAGCTTAATGGAATGATTGTGGGAGTGCCATGGTGGTAACCCTTTTAGTTTAATAAATATAAATGCAAGTTTATCCATAATTTCTTGTAATTTAGTGGATTGAATGGTATCATCAGTATTTAAGGATTGTAGTGCAAATAATTATGCCACTACCCCTTGAGACAATTATTTATAAGTTTTTACATCTTATGTGAGATAATTATTTGGGTAGGAATTGTGGTCATGCCTTAGAGAGTGCATTACTTTACATGTTTTATGAATTACATCCATTTCTCATACATATTCCATACTATCATATCTAGGGTGTGAAACCATTGAGTTACCAACACAATGTCACAATGTCCCAAAGGAAGGGAAAATGTGTCTGCACTAAGATTGTAGTATTCCATTGCCACATTTACATTTCTACATTTTCATTTGCAAGGTAGAGTGATCCTATTGGAAACCATGGATTTAAATGAAGTACAATATGTAGACACCTAAAAATCACACATTACCCTTCATCCCATCATAATGGATGATTAATTTACAAAAGTCCTTTAAATTTGCATAATTTCCCAAAAATCACTATTCAAATACTATTCATAAGCCCTCTTTGGCCACTTTACCCATTTCCTACGTTAAGACCCTTGTCACCATGCGACCACCCCTCTAGCCTAAACTAGGGACACCTCATCTAGTCTACCTTTTGACTAGTCCACCTGCCACCTAAGCCTAGTTCACTCTAGCCTAACCTTGATTAATCTCTAACCTTGGTCAAAATCCATATCATAGTCAAAACCAACTCATAGTCAATCTAACCATGGTAAACCTAACTCATGGTCACCTCACCTTGTCTAATATTTAACTAACCTAGACTCCACCTCACTCCCTTGACATCAACTAAACCTATGGTCAACCTAATTAGGATTAAATTTGACCCTTGCTTCACACACCTCCCCATGAGTATTTAAAGTCATATATGACTTTTGAAGACTTTTGTCTTTCAAAGCACTAAAGTCATGGGTGAGTCACCTTCCACCTCACCTTGGTCAACCCCAAATCCATGGTTAACCCAACTATGATTAAAATTTAACCCTTGCTCCACTCCACATCCACTCATGTCATAAATAATGCTTGAATCCTTGGTCAACCCAGAACCCATAGTTAAACTAACTATGCTTAAACTTTAACCCTTCCTCCACCCCACATCCCCTCATTTCATAAATAATGTTTGAATACTTTTGCACAATTAAAGGTATTTAACAATTTAAAGTCTTCCATATCAACATGATATAAAAGACATTTGGAGACTTTCCTACACCCATGTATTTATGATGGATGGCTTACCCATTCCCATTTATTGCATGTGGATGGAACTTCTTTGACACAAATGCACTTATGAGACATGCCACTCCATGCCACATTAGGGGACAACTTGTAGGACACCTTAGGGGACACCTCACAAGACACCTTAGGGGACACCTCAATCCCCCCAAACCTTGCCAGATTCTACAAATATAAGGTCATTTTATCTATATGAATATATACACCATTTACATACCTAGAATCTACCAAAATCCATCTAAACTACACTACACTCAACCACCCACTTTACCATCAATATCCTTAAATAACCATACAAACCCTATTTTTCACCCTTTTTGTATTGCAAATTGTTCTTTATTGTAGCATTTGAAGGTGACCAAATATGGATGAAAGCTACAATAACACCAAGAGAACATCTGATTCACATTAAAATTCTATCACAGTGACACAATCATATTTGCAAGGACAATTGTGAACCCAAAAACTACTTGGATTCACAAGGAGACTTGCAAATGCAAAAATAGAAATAGTTTCGTTACAAAACTCTACAACAGATTACACAACTAGGTAAATACTTATTTTTCACTATTTTCTATCATTTCCCACACTTTTCATCATGTATTAGTTATTTATTTAGTGTCTTTTGTCTGTTTTATAAGGGGTCTAATTCAGACAATCCTCCAAATGCTTCTAACAATTTTATAGGGTCATGCAGGTTTAGAGGACCAGTGAGACTAACAATGATATCTAGGAAATAAGTACACTCTATTTGATGTGTTAATGAAAGACCCTTGGTGTATCTTGATAATTTTATTGAAATAGGGTTTTCCCTTTTAGGAAGATCCATTTTGTAGCCTTCAAATTCACTTTTGTAAAAGGATGCTTCTTGTAACCCTTTTCAATGTTAATACAAAGCAGTACATTTTCCATGCATACATTTTTGGCTTGTTCGGTATACTCAAATCTACAATTGTCTAATTACTCATTGTTTCCTAGTGGGACTCATCATTTTCCTTTGTTTCCTCACCCATCAAATCATTTCTTCAGTGGGTAGACATCATACACCAAAATTTTCCTTGCACATGATCAATAATCAAACACTCAATATTGGAAATTGTGTTTATCCATGGACTTTGCCTAAGACTATCTAAAGCCCTAATTTGTTAAAGAAAATAAAAGCAATATTTTTATTCTAAAAAAAACTACAATTCAAACAAACATTTGATAGATCCAATGCCTGAGTCTATAGGTTAATCATGAATCCCCTTATTCGTAGTGGTAGTCATAAGACCACTCATAAGTGAATCACATGACAAAAATCCAACTAGGACTAGATGGTTTACCAAATTAAATCAAGCTCAAGAATCTGTCAAAGGCAAAGTTTCAAAAATATTTATCCCTTTCATAATTGGTGTATCTTATGTTGATCATAAAGCAAGACAATCTTATGTCTCCTATCTCAAAATAATCATTGCAACATTACAAAAGTTGTAATCATCCACAACCATCCATCATCAATTCGTCTCTCTTATAATCAATCATGAATCATCTATAATCACTCATCACAAATTCTCCTTATTCAAAAAGCAAATCACCAAGCTAGTGTCATAAGTTTTTACATTGCATCGTGTCTTCACACAATGCAGTACAAAAAGGGGTAAATGTAGACACCTAAAAATCACACATTGTCCTTCATCCCATCATAACGGCTTTATTAATTTGCAAAACCCACAAAATTTTCATAAATTATCCTAAAAACACTATTCACTTATTAAAAACACTATTCATAAGCCCCCTTTGGCCACTTTAACCCTTTCCTATGTCGATCCCCTAGTCACCATGTGACCACTCCTCTAGCCTAAACTAGAGACATCTCATCTAGTCTACCTTTTGACTAGTCCACCTGACACCTAAGCCTAGATCAATCTAGCCTAACCTTGGTTGATCTCTAACCTTGGTCAAAATCCACCTCATAGTCAAACCCAAATCATGGTCAATCTAACCATGTCAAACTAACTCATGGCCACCTCACCTAGTCTACATTTTGACTAGCCTAGCCTCCACATCACCCACTTGACCTCAACTAAACCTATGGTCAATCTAATTAGGGTTAACTTTGATCCTTGACCCATACACCTTCTCATGAGTATTTAAAGTCATAAATGAATTTTGAAGACTTTTATATTTCAAGCACTAAATTCATGGGTGATTCACCTTCCACCTCACCTTGGTAAACCAAAAACCCATGGTTAACCCAACTATGGTTAAACCTTAATCCTTGCTCCAATCCACATCCCCCAATGTCATAAATGACTTTTTAATACTTTTGCACAATTAGAAGCATTTGAAAACATAAATCCTTCCACATCAACATGCCATAAAATACATTTGAAGACTTTCCTCCACCCATGCATTTATAAGGGATGGCTCACCCATACCCATTTATTGCATGTGGATGGGTGAGGACTTTTCTCACCCATATGCACTTATGAGACATGCCACCCTAATACCACATTAGGGGACACCTCAACCCTCCCTAATCCTTGTCATATTATATAAATATAGGATAATTTACTCTATCTAAATATATAAACCATTTGCATACCTAGACTGTTCCAAAATCCATCTAGACTACCCTACACTTAAACACCCATTTTGCTATTAATCTCCATCAATTATCATACAAACCCTCTTTTTGCACCCTTTTAGTATTGAAAAATATTCTTTATCACGGGTTATAAAAGTGACTAGACATGAACGAGAGCTACAACAATGGCAAGAGAACCTTTGTTGCACATCATTTTTTTTTTGAGTAACACAGTCAGATTTGCAAGGACACTTACAAACCCAAAAACTAGTCAGATTTGCAAGGAGACTTGCAAACCTATAAATAGATAGAATTTTGTTACTAAACTAGTTAAATACTTTTGTTTCACTATTTTATGTTATTTCCAACACTTTTCATCATGTATTAGGTTAGTTATTTAGTGTCTTTTATCTATTTTATAACGGGTCTAGTTGATATAGGCCCCAAAATGCTTCTAATGATTTTTTTAGGATCATGCAGGTTTATAGAACTAGTGTGACTAATAGTGGCTCACAGGAAATAAGTAAAATCCCTTCGAGGTGTTCATGGAAGACCCTTGGTGTATCTTGATTGTTTTATTGAAAGAGGACTTCCCTTTTTAGGAAGATCCATTTTGCAGCCTTCAAAGGCACTTTTGTAAAAGGATGCTTCTTGTAACCTTTTTCAAAATTAATATAAAGCTACATGTTTTCCATGAAGTGTTACAAAAAATCTTGGATGTGGAATTCATTCAACCAATCAATTATCGTAGTTTTCCATGATGAGCTAAAAGGGGAAATTCACATATGCACTGACTTCATAGATCTTAATAAGGATTATCCCAAAGACAACTTCTCTCTATCCAACATCAGTATACTAGTTGACTCCACAATAGGTCATGAAATTATGTCTCTCATGGATGGGTTCTTAGGATATAACCAAATCTAGGTTAACCTTGATGACCAACATAAAGCGTTCTTCACAACTCCTTGGGGTATTTTTTACTACAAGGTCATTCCATTTTACCTTAAAAATGTATGTTCCACATACCGACATGCCATGACCTATATTTTCCATGAATATATTCATAATATTATGAAAGACTATGTAGACAACCTCCTAGCTAAGTCTAAGAAGTGCCATAAACACATTGATGTGATGTGCCAAGTTTTTTGATTGCCTACTTGAACACAACATACGATTGAACCCAAAAAAGTGTATCTTTGGTGTAACCTTAGGCAAACTCCTAGGTCGAAGCCCTCTTAGACAAGTCTCCTCAAACAAATCTAAAATAAATATGTAACTTGTAGGAAAAAATCCAAGTGATTCATTTCATCATAGCCCAATTATTAGAGATGTGTAACTCATTCAATCATATTTTACAAAAGGGGTTACATTTAATAGGGACCATGAGTACCAAGAAATGTTTGAAACCATTAAGACCTATTTCACATCACCACAAGTATTATCCCCACATCATCCAGTATTTCCCTTCCATATAAACCACCAAATTTACCCTCGATACAATGCTTACTTAGAAAAATGAGGTAAGCCACAAACAAGCTATATACTACATCAATCACACATTAATGAGTTATGAAACATGATATGAATATATGGATAAACTCTACTTTGTGATCATTTTTACAAACAAAAATCTTCTTCATTACATGTTAAATCATACTACCTTTATCATCACTCGCAAAAACCCCCTCTGATTCATGATGAGCAAATTATACCAAAATAATAGAATTGCTAAATGGATATTGGTGTTAACTAAATCTAACTTAGCATTTATTAATAAAAAATCCATAAAGGGATAGGTCATTTTGGACCAACTCACTGAAGCTCCCCTCAATGATAATAAACCAATTATTATTGAGCTTCTTAGTGACTCAATGTTCAACACCATTGAAGTTGAACAATACATTTATCCTGAAACACAAGCAAACATAACCCTCTGTTTTTATGGTCCTCATTGCAAATAGGGGGAGAGGAAAGAATCCTATTTTTCACACCACAAGGGGAACCACTCCCATACTCGTTCAAATTAGACTTCTCCTACACAAACATTAATGTGTAATAAGAAGCACTTATGCTCAACTTTAAAACTTTGCTAGCAATGTGCATCAAAAAACTACAAATATTTGGTGATTCTATTCTCATTGTTAATCAAGTCAAGCAAATTTATCAATGTTGATACCTTGTCCTTAAATAGTATAAGCAAATCATCGACCAAATATTATCACAATTCTAATGGTATGGCATTGATGCTTCTTAGCATTCTACAAATCGATTTGCAGATACTATGGCCTCGCTTGGCTCCCTCATTATGCAAAACTCTTATGATAAAACAACTCACATATATATAAACCATCCACAAATCTTCTATTTCATTGCAAACATCCTCGAATGACATAAATATCCAATTTATCCAAGCTAAACCTTGCTATCCTTGATTTTCTCAAATCAAGGACTATATCAAGCTAGGCATTCTTCCCATAGATATACCCCATGCTCAAAAATGCACAATCAAGTAGAAGGTAATCCGGTATACATTACTAGGGGATATGCTTTACAAAAATAGTTATTATAGCATCCTCCTTCATTTCCTCAAACCACACGAATCCAATTAAGTTATTATTGTAGCCCACGATGGTACTTGTGGTGGCTACTTTAGTGGCATAGCCATTACTAAGTGCATTCTATGCATGGGTTATTACTAGCCCACCATGCAACATGATTGTTATACCTATGTTAAGAAATGAATTCAATCCCAATAACATGCTAATATCTCCCATCTACCATACCAAGCATTACAACATATTCAATCCATGTGGTCATTCTCCTAATGGATCTAAGATATCATCGGAAAAATCATCCCAACCTTATCAAGAAATCATAAATTTATTATTACTGCTATAGATTATTTTACAAAATGGTTTGAGGTAGTTCCTCTTATCCAAATAATGAGACCTAAAATTGTCAATTTCATCACATAACACATTATATGTCATTTTGGCATCCCTTCAAATATCATCTATGACAACAAGATAAAATTAAAAAATAATAATGTTCGTGCATTATGTGACAAATATAACATCCAACATAGCTTCTCAACTCCATATTATCCCTAGGGTAATGGCCAAGCATAGGCTACCAACAAAACCATTTATGTTATTCTTCATAAAATTGTTCTAGAATATCATTGTGATTGGCACAATAAAATACCTTTGGCACTTTGGCCATATAGAACCAGTATTTGAACACCCACTAGGGTAACACCCTTATCTTTAATCTATGGCATAAAGACCATCATTCCCTTAGAGCTTGAAATACCCTCTTTGAGAATATTAGAGCTTGAAATACCCTCTTTGAGAATCTTGCTACAAGAATTCATTGATGATGATATTCTTGCTAGGTAAGATTAGACTAGCTTACGCTTATGGAAAAATGTTGCATCAATGCTATCAAATATATGTGAATTTATCAAGATCGTATATGGCACATATACAACAAGTTCCATCAATACTAATTCCAAATTGAATATCTAGTCCTCAAATAAAATCAATAAAATACAAGCCAACCATGCCACCTACGTGATAAATTTACACCAAACTAGTTATATGTAAATTTTATTCTAGAGCCTATCACCTCACCAATATTGAAGGAATCAAGGAACTCAAACCCCTCACCATTATCCACCTCCAAGTATTTTATGCTTGATTAAAATTCATCAAGTTTCTTAGTTTTTTGTAGGTTCAATATTAGATATTACAAAAACATAATTTTAAAAAATAATAACAATAATAAAAACAAAAATAAACCAAAACCGTCCATCAATGATGTATCTTGCATTTTATTTTTATCTGTCTTTATTTATTTGATTTTCTTCCTTATTTGTTCTTCTTCAATTTCCTATCAATTTTGTATGGTCATGCTTTGAGCGGCTACAGAACTTTGATTTGGTCCTATTTTCTTCTTGTTATTCTCTCTATTTTTTTTGTTTCCTATCAATGTTGTATGGTTACACTTTAAGTGGCTACATACCTCGAATTGGTTACATTTATTGTTGTCTTCTCCTATACTTTCTACTTTTTCTTTCATTTTATCATTTTAATACCACTTTCCATCCATTTTACACACTCATTTTTGATGCTCTTCCATCATAATTTGCATTCACAATTCATGTTGATACCACCAAATATTGGCAATTCTACTACGCATTCATATCAATAAATAAAACTTCATATGATTTTAATTCACCCTTTTTGTTGTGTGCATAATCCTTGGATAATCTTTCTTGGTTATCTTCAATTAATGACATGTTAAATCACATAAGTTTTTGCAGTTAGTTGCATTTTATGAAAGAATTTTACCATCATTGTCATTGTACTCTCATGTATCACCTAATGTTCCAAATAGCTTGCATATGCTCACCCCTATGCTTGCATATATACCTACATAGTAAAGAAAAAATGAAGAGTTAAACACACACTCATTAGTGCAACTGTTGTGGTGTTCAATCCTATTTTTAGGATAATGGGTAATAGAAATATTTCTATGATTCGACGATTTTTAGTTAATTCAATCAACCTTTATCAAACATTGTCAAATTCTAAAAGCATTTCAAGACTTCCCTTGGCTAACTTGACTTCTTTCATGTATAAATCACATATCACATAGTAATTAAATTTTGAGCATAAGAACATCAACACCTTGTGTACACTAACCACCTAGTGAAAGTTACCTCACTCATCCTATAATTTGCATGATCCAAATCTAAGGATCAATAAAAGGACAAGCTGCAACAAAAAAGTACAACAAAAAGAGCACCACAAAAAGAAATAAAGAGAAAATAGCACTATCAAAAATCTTGAATCGCTAAGGTCCTTAGGTCCATATATCATGTGACTAATCTCCATTGAGGTTATATATGTTTGTATGGTAGTGGAGTGTGCCTTACAAGTGGTGACATGTATATCACATTAGAGATATTCTTTTATACAAACCACTACGCACTTGTGGATGAGCTAGATTATCTGGTTAATTTTATAATTGGTTATTTCAACCTCACTCAAAATGGATAAACAAACATCACTATGCACACACAATGGTCCATGATAAACTTCATCTTAGTCAGGATAGTCAAGATTGAATACTAGATCAATTTGATTATTCAATATGGTGTTTGACTCCCTTGAAATTCTTAAAACATCCAAATTGTTTTTGAACAATGGAACAAGTAGCATCATAGTAAGTTTCACTAAAATACAAGTGTACTCTTCATTGGTACTCCACATAATTTTCATCCAATTGTTAGCTTCAATTTCTATGATGAATATGCATAGTCCCTTGCTAAAATTTCATCCATCACTCGCATTACCTATCGACCTATTATTAGCTTTGCATTCACAACATCCACTTCATGTTTTCTTGTCTCATATCTTGATAATATTGATACATTAAAACTTTTTAATATTATCCAAATATTATCGCATGTATCCTAAAGTACACCTACACATTCATAAGTATACATATAGTTCAATTATTTCCAACATACATTTTTATTTCCACAAACATTTGAAACATATAATGCATATACATCATTTTATATATCTACAAAACCATTAATCATCAACACAATCATATCTACTCTATATCGATAAACAACACATTTGCACAATATACACACATACAATCAACATTACCTCTCATATATCATATATCAAAATTATGTGTACATACTCAAAAGAACCCATAGGCTACAATATATGTCCTACCATAGATATCAACCTCCTCTCATACATACAATGCGTAAAAAACATAAAATAATGCTATGACTACCACACTCAAAAATACATCAACCTTACTGATTGTCAGGAGTCTCTCCACTCCCCTTATGATCAATAAGAGGATCCTCATCCCTCCTTTGTACTCCATCTCCACTATGGCCTGAGGTAGATCCCTTTGCCCATTATGCTATGGGTTCCACTACTCAAGGTACCATTGAAACCATAGATTGTGTACTTATTTGACTCTATCATGAGTGTGTGTGAGACCAAGAATGGTACCAATACTCTAAATTTGTCAAAAGTGGTATGCTCCATCGCATTAACACCACTTCTAACTAAACCCTCTTCATGTTTTCTTATGCATACAAGGCCTTCATGTCATCCCATGATCATTACAACCTTTGCATATTGACACACTATACCCTCAACTACTCCATATCCTTCTACAGTCTCATCATCTCAGCCATGGCCCTCTCTCTTGTAGCTATCACTACCTCCAAATCCTACCATAATCAAGAAGCCTCTCATAAAGAAACATTTCTCTCATCCACTATTGTAATGCAATCAACTACCATTTCATCCCTCTCTAGTACTAAAGAGGCCCTCTCCAATGTTCATGTTGAATCTCAACTCTCCTAATCTATTCTCTCCTCCAGTAATCTCACTCTATCTGCTATAATGACACCCCTATCCATATATGCTCTATCATTGTATATCATTGCTGCCTCTCTCTATGCATGCTATGTCCCTCTCAACTACTAATACCATCATATCCTAAGACCATCTACCTATTTTATTTTAATTACTTGTTACTTGCTTTCATCTACTTGACTTTATATCTACTTGGATTGCAAGGACCTCACTAGTTTTAGTAGATATGATATGGGTGAAGTATTTAACCAAATATTTCTTATTCTTCTCTTGACACTAAATTTAATATATTATTATTTTAATTTCCATGTAGACACCTAATTTTGCACATAGGGCTAACCATAAATCTTGTCATTCCCCTCATCAATTAGTCTTCCAATTATCCAACTTTATTCAACCATATTCATGTCTAAAATTGGAGCATTTATTGCTCCAAATGTAGAAGAATTAAGGAATGAGTAGTAGCACTAACAACACTACCATTCCCTTGGTGGTACTTCTATTATTTTTATGATTTGACATTTTCTTTCCCAATTCTGACCTTCGATGGTTATCTAGTAGTAGCACCAATGTGATAGTGCTAGCTATATTTTTAAATTTGGATGCTTCTAACTTGTCTCTAGCAAGACTAAGCTTTTTGGATTTTTTCTCCTTATTCCATCCATAATTTTTGCATCTGATCATGTTGATCTAATTTTCCAACCTAGTTGCACCATATTTGGTAAAACTAATTTTAACTAATATCATCCTATCTCCCCATCCTCCCTATTCTTAGTTGCATATCCTCATTTTTAAATTTTTAGTTCAATCAACTCCAATCGCTCCATGCAAGTGTGCCACCTCTCAACCTTTCCAATCTTGGTAGATCCTTCCATGGATCCTCCAAGGGATCACCACATTAATTTCAAATATTAATTGAAATGATCCAAAAAACATAGAACCTAATATAAATTCCTTCATTCATATCATAATCAAACTCACTAAAAGCATTACAACATCTAAAATTTCATGCACTCTAATAAAAATAAGATAAAATTTTTTAGGCCTAATAGAATTTACTTCAGCTAGAATTGAAATAAGCCAAACAACATTCAACCTAACAAAATTTACTCCTATAATAGTATGAATAAAAATTTAGAAAGTGTAAATATTACAAGAATCAACAATTCTTCACACTTTAATTGGGGTAAGTCAAACCTTATATTGTATTTGAGCAACATAAACATACAACCTATGATAGAAAAATACTAAAGTCTTTTATCCTTACAAATGAGGAGCACTATTCCTTATACACCTTTTTCTAGCCTAAAATAGAATAAACTATTACATATTATTATTGCACAAATGTCACTCTATGCATAGGTTTCCAACAACTTATTTTTTTGAATTATTTCTTAGCCTAGTAGATTCATGAAGGACTAGTCAATTTCAAGGAACATTGTGAATTTAGGTACAACTAATTCCTATTTCATCTAGTTTTACATTAGAATAGTTGGAAATTTGAACACCATTCTTGACTCCTATGCAACATTCCTCTTATGTAATGCTTGTGACCTTGTCTAGCATTTTTGACCCTAGGCAACTAGACTATTTGGATATAAGGTACTTTAGGGTGTAGAAGAAAACTACCTCCTTCCATGTAATGCAATTGATTATGAATAACATTCCTATGTTGTGAGGGTTCCACCAAGTGATGAAGGAGAAGTTGAAGGATATGGACCTAGAACAACTAAGAAAGAGATGGTCATACAACCTAATCAAATATTTTAGGGATGTGATGAGGGGGATTGAATTGGCTGCATTTTTGGTTGTGCCTTGGCTACACTTTTGGTTTACAATTTGGTTGTAATTTTATAGAAGTTTGACTACAATTTTTCATGGGATTTTTGCTGCAGGTTTATAGCAGGTTGGCTATTTTTTGAATGTTGTATTGGATGCATTTTTAATATGATAGAATAAATTTTTATGACTACATTTTTTTAAATTTGACAAATAAATTTTCTTCTTGGCTTTAGAAAAAAGTAGGAAAACTTTATTTCATTTTCTACAACAATCATATCCTATATAATCCCTTTTATTACTCTGATACCACTTTTTAGGATCCAGGAATAAAAACTAAGCTCATTCACAATATTAATTGTAGAAATTAATAGAAATGCAAGAAATAGATAATCAAAGTGCTTAAAAACTACTAAAATATAATTGTAGCAACTTGATTAATCATAGAAATTAGATCACAAGAATATTCATGGGGGGAAAATCCTTAGAGTGAGGACATCAAGATGAAAATGGATATAGGAACATGGCAAACAACAAAATACGATGGGTTCTAGACAAAAAAACTAATCAAAATTGGTCCCACAATGAGGTTGAGTAGGAAAAATCCTAACTAGAAGTTGCAACAAAGGGTGTATTGTTGTTGAAAGGAACTAAATGGGTAACGATAAGCAAGTAAAGTGGAGATTCATCTTAGACCATATCAGAATGCAAAAAAACTCGTGGGGAAAGATTTTGTTCATTGATATGCTAAGGTGTAGGTGGAATAAGGTGAGGATGTTACCATAGAAGAGGGCCATGGAAAATTAGAACCATATATATGGTTATTATTTGTAGGTGGGGTGTTGTCGTAATGTCTCAATACTGCTATAGTTAGCAAGGAGGCAACTACGATGGTAGAAGGATGGGTGACATGGATCTGGGTGACAATGAAGTACTTTTGGCAAGGATAAGTAGAGTAAGTACATGGGAGGGTGTAGCTCATTGGAGGGTGCCTAAAAGAGAGAAATCAAGAAAACCCCAAGGTAAGGATAGTCATGCTATCATGGTGCACAACAGAGAAACTAAAGGCAGTAGGGGCAAAAAAATGATCCTTCACCATTTTCCAATTATGCTAATAGAATATTGCAAAGAAAATATAAAAATATTTGATATAATCTTAAATTTTATTTTTACTTCTATTAAAAATATTAAATAATGTTTTAAAAGTATTTAAGGACTAAGTAATAGAAATCTTGTTTATTTTATTTTTTAGTATGTTTCCTTAAACTTTTAAAGCAAATTGTGTGCCTCATAACTTAAGTGGCACTTCATTTATTTATTTATCTTTATATCTAGTCATACTAAAGGCTATTATATATAATCAAATCCATATATATTTTAATATTTATATGTGGCTTCTATTGGGGACCACTTCCATAAAATATCAAAATATTAAATTTGTTGTAGCATACCCTTTTATCACAAATTTTTCATTTATTTTTCTTATAAATATATTATTCAACTTCCTCAAAGTGCTATGTTTCCACAATTAGCTCTTTGACATAATTTTGATTAAGAGATAAAATTTTACCAAGCCAATTGCCTTCTAAAATTTGAATTTTACTAGGATGAAGATCAACACCGCAATTCAATAATTTATCTACTACCTAATTTCCTTCTCTATAAATATACTTGCATTTACAAGAGATTGCCTCTAATAATAGATGATGAAAATCATAAATAATATTTTTTCTTATCCAGTTTCCACATTCATTTTTGTTAATGGCATTGATGATCATTTGTGAATCCCCTTCAATTGAAATATATTTCCATCATTTTCTATAATAATTTCCCAAGCCTTTGCTTCGTTATTAGTTGTAGTTCCCTTGAAAAATCCTTACTAGTCATCTTGGATTCTTGTTGAATCCATTACCAGTCTCTTGTCGATCCTTTTCAACCTCTTATCGACCCTTGTCTATCCTGATAACTCTTGAAGCCTTACATCTAAAAAAAAATCTCAAAAATATAATCACATAGACTTATAAACTAATAAATTAAGGAGAAAACAAGGAAGCACATGAGAGACAATGAATAAAGCTTCTTCTTATTGTAAGAACTTGTACAATGAAATATGGAACTAAGAGTCCATAATATAGATTTTACAAATGAGCTTTGATATCCCTCAAGTAACCCTTTATCTTCTTACATATGAAATAATGTAATATATTCTAACACCCCCGATATTACATTAATTGAGATGAGCTTCTCTTGATATGCATAGATAATATCTAAATGTCTAAAACTTGTTTCGACCTAGAGATTTTGTGAATATATATACAATATATTCTTTTGTAAGAATATGCTTCAAAATGATATGATGATTTTGAAAGTGATCTCTAATAAAGTGAAAATGAGCTTCAATATGCTTAGTTTGTTCATGCACAATTGGATTTTTTTATCAAATTTAGTACTCATTGATTGTCATAGTGTATTAGAATTGGAGTTCTTTTGATTCCCATGTTTGATAGTATATATTATAGCCACAAGGTTTCACAAGTTGCATCTCTTGATGCATGATATAATGTTTCAGTAGATGATTGTTGTATTGCATGTTGTTTATACTATGCCATGATATTGGTCCTGAGCCAAGATAAAAAAATGTACCCTAAAGTATATTTTTTATCATCATTAGAACCATCATAGTTAGAATCTAAGTAACCTTGTAGACAAAAGTCTTTAACATTATTCATATATGTTAGTCCATAATTTGACAAGTCTTCCTTTAAAAAAATTAGAAGAATTTCTATATTCTTATTTTGTTCTTGAGTTTCAATCTTGATTTTTTCATCAAATACAACATCTCTATTTATATATACTTTCTTTGTAATTGGATCAATTATTCTATATCCTACATATTCATCATCATAACCAGGAAATATACCAGACATAATTTTTCATCTAATTTTGTCCTTTTTGGTTTTGGAATATGCATATAAGATTTGCATCCAAAAATTCTTAATTTTTCAATATTCGTTTTTTATCCTGAACATGCTTCTTCTGGTGTAACATTATTGAGTATTCTTATAGGCAATATATTTTGTAAGTATACAGTTGCATTGACTACTTCTACCCAATATTGATGATCAAGGTGAGCTTCTTTTATCATAGATCTCACCATTTTCATTATATATCTGTTTCTTCTTTCTACAATTCCATTTTTCTATAGTGAATATTTTGTAATAAGTTACCTTTTTATTCCATTTTCTTCTAGAAATAGATTGAATTCTTTTGACACAAATTCACCTCCTCTGTTTGAACGAAGAATTTTGATAGTATTTCTTGATTCCTTTTCTACTTGAAGTTTGAATTGTTTAAAACAACTAAAAGCTTTAGATTTGTATTTCATAAAGTATACCCACATTTTTCTAGTGTGATCATCAAAAAATAGTTAAAAATACCCAAGTCCTCCAATACTAGTAACATTCATTGGACCACATAAATATGTATATATCAATTCTAATGGTTGTTGAGACCTATGGTTACAAAGATCAAAACATACTCTATGTTTTTTTCTTGATAAACATTCTAGACAAATAGTAGACTCCCAAGATAGATTTGGTATCCCATATACCATTTGATATTTGACCACCTCTCTTAAATATGATGCATTAATATGTTGTAATGTTTATGCCAAAGCTCTTTAGTCTCTGATGTTTTAACTGAGAGATCCAAATTTTTAGTAGTATCCAAAGTAAATAGATTATATTTGTAGGAACCTAAAGCTATTATTTTTCCTTGTTTGATAATATAACATTGTTTTCTTCCATTGACAACTTTGAATTCTACTATCATATCTTGATCCATGACTTAAAAAATTAAAAGAAGGTTGGTAGTCAATTTAGAATCATGTAAAATATTGTTGATTATTCATTTTCTATTTATTAGATTCCTATTCCTTATACTTCATAAGTCTTACTATCTACTATAGCAACTGATTTCTCATATGTTTCTCCTAGAGATTTAAATCATTGTTTGCTTCCAATCATATTTTTACTTGCCCTAGAGTCTATATACCAATAATATGTAATTTAAAATTTATATGTCTGAGATATAGTATTCCTTATGATTCCCTAGTATTTTTTAATGTAGGATTACTAAAATCTAAATTTCAAAGTCTATTTTGATGTTGAATACCTTATGGCTCCCTAATTAGAAATTTAGAAATGATATTTGCAAAATTAATATTCCAAATTGATGTAGAAAGACTTATTTCTCCAATTTTTTAATTAATATATGGTGAATTAGATTAATTAATTATAACCTTAAAAAAATAAATATTAAAACACCTTATTCCTCCTAGACTTTGCAAAATTAAAAAATAAATTAAATAGTTTGTACCTTTATTTTGTGGTGCATGAATTATTTGGTCACCCATACTTTGACTACTCCCTATGTCTATAGATTCTAACATAACTTCCACTCTCCTCAGGAACTCAACAAAATGAATTCAAATTTGATTCTCTCTTGATACTTGTCTTACATGCAAAAATATATTTAATGTTCCTTGGTGATGGTTGGTGCTCCACTTGGTGAAGTGACAAGTGTCACTTAATTTCTTTGGATCCTTATGACAATCCTTTCCTTTCTCAATGTATGGTTGGGTAGCTTTATTTGTAGTAACTTTTCACCTTACCAAACTTATCCTTGTCGTGTCTTCTCCTATGTATTCAAATGTTCTACCTTCTCTTCTAGTGGTTATGGATTCCAATGCTTTACCTTTCTTGTAGCTATAACAAACGTCAATGTTTTGTTTCATTCTATACTCCTTCAACGTACTGTTTCAACATCCTACATCATATTTTGCACTCCTTGTACTAAAATGTACATTAATGGCTATTCATTTCCTTAGAATGACACTTGTGCTTCTCTTCAGTAGCTTTCAAATGTCTCCCAAAATCTAGTAGTTCTCAAATTAGAGCTCCTCCTTCCTATCTTGATGGCTCCTCCTTTCAACCTTGATGGCTCTTCCTTGCACAATGGTTATTCCTTCTTCATTTGATGGCTCTTCTTCCTTGCTTGATGGTTCTTCCTTCTAACTTGGTGGATCTTCTCATAGCTTTTTCTCCTCCATTTAATATTGTATATTTCAAAATTTTGGACTACACCTTTCTTGTTTTTATCTTTAATATTTTACCCTTTTTTTTAGCTTGTAAATAACCTTTTATGCTATCCAAAAACTAGCTGTCCAAAAATCTAAAAGTTGTAGCTTTTCTCCTTCTCAAAATGCTGCCTAAAATCTATTGTCTTCTTCAATTTTCAGCCTTCTAATTCTTTAATGGCTATCTACAAAATGTTTCATATGGTGACCTTTTTAAATCTCGAAATCCTTCTCCAAATTGCTGATTTTTATCTTTAAACTTTGACCTTCTTTATTGGCCTATTCTTACAGATTCTCTATGTCTTGAAGTCTTCAAATTCCTTCCCAAAAATTTGATAAACTTCTTGCCAAATATTTCCTCCTTCAATTGGTTTCACAAATCCTTATGGGCTTGTTGTTGAATGGTGACGATTATCCCAAATATGACGTGATTATCTATTTTCATAAGCTTCTTATTTATTCAATATTCTAACTTGAAATTTCTTCAAAATATCCTCCAATGGCCACTCCTTCAATTATTAAATTGGACATCTTTCTGGGGTCTCCTCAATATTCAATCTTCTATTATTTTTTTGCAACTCCAAAACCAAAAAACAAATACATCCAATATTAAAAATTCTAAAATCAATAAACTTCACTAGTTGTTCTTAAATCTAGTGGTAAATTATATGTTTAGTCCTAGTCTTCACGAGTTATTCTTCAACCTTATGGAAAGACTCTAGCTAAATTCAAATTTTCAATCCCATGAAATAAATATCACTATCTCCTAGCAATATCTCTCTATCATAGCTTTGATACCACTAATAGCTCTTGGAGCCTAACATCTAAAACAAAACTCAGAATAATCACATAGACTAATGAACTAATAAATTAAAGAGATGACAATGAAGCACATGAGAAACAATGCATAAAGCTTCATGTTATTGTGGAAACTTGTACAATGAAATATGGAACTAGGAGTTCATAATATAGGATTTACAAATGACATTTGATCTCCCTCAAGTAACCCTTTATCTTCTTACATATCAAATAATATAATATTTTCTAACATATTTCTTATCGATTCCTTGTCGACCTTGTTTTTTTTTCTAGTTCCTTGTCAACTCCTTATTGATCCTTGCCAACTCCTTTTTGGTATGATGCATCAAGCACAAAATATGACCTTTGTCACATGGGTGTTCCATCATCGATTAATCCACCAGTTTCTTCATCAATTTAAACTTAGATTATGCTAAAAAAAACTAAGTAATTTTTTTGTTTTTTTTCTTTTATTTTTTCTCTTTTTATTTTAGAATTGTAGATTTTTTATAAATAAATTATTTTAGTTTTTCAGTTGTTGAATTTGAAAAACAATTAGCAACCATGAATTTATGCAATGAGAGATTTCTTTCATAGCCAAACGGGGGAATTTTAGAAATAGGTGGTAGTAGTGTGGGTGGAAGTTTATTGATATGATAGCATATTATTTGATTGAAAAAATATTCTGGTATGTGTATAAGTATGAGGTATGAGACCAATTATTTTGCACCATGATATAAATTAAATATCACTTTTCCTTCCTGACATGAGCAAGGGCTTACTCAAGGAATTTTCATGTTTATAACATTTCTTGGATGAACGAAATATTGATTACAAGGCATGTGTAATTTTTCTTGATTTTTGTTACAGGTTTGAGGATGGCCTCATTTGTTTCATTGGATATTGTTTTCTCAAATTTTTATGGGTTGCATCAAGTACTATACTCCAAGGATTAATGCCCTTGTCATTCATTATAGGATGGGGTGACATGTTGTCTAGGCAAAAGGGATCACGGGGTCAAGTCCCACACCCATATTTTTGCAAGAAAACTTGTACATTTTTTGTATGCGTATAAGAGATAGGCATTAATTCATAAAGAGAGATTCCTTTTTCTCACCAATGCATGGGAAAACATGATGGCTAAAATAATGACACATAATATTTCATGTTTGGAGGTCTATAGTTCAAGCTATGGGATCTTCTTTTTGTTCACATCAATGACATTGTGTTTGGGCATGTAAATACCTCCCTATTCATTTAGTGGGGGCCATTATTTTCTTATTTAAATTAGAATCATAATTTTGATTATTTTAATTTTTCTAACTTTATATTTAAATATTAAAAAAATATTTTCAAAGTGTTATTTATTATGGCACTAACGATAAATAATTTTTTAAAAATAGTTAAAGAAATTAAATTTGAACATATTAACTAAAATTTAAAGTTTATTTCTCACAAAATTTAAATGTTAAGGATAAATAATATTAAAGGGTGTGTTCATTATTAAAGGATAAAATATTAAGGTCATAAGACCAGTGATAAGAGATTAATGTATAATTTTGGGTATACCTTCTCAAATTCAAGATATTGGGAGAGGCATATAGACTTGTTATCAAATTAGAGAAAAATCATAAGAAAAAAATTAGAAAAGGAGGAGCAAATAAAAAAAAACTAGAATATTATGTACTAGCCAAAGAAAGGCAAGAGTGACTCTCCAAAGAATCATGATAAAGTGGGTCAAACCCAAAATCAAAATTAGAAGTAGAAAATAGAATTCCAAGAAACAAATCCCTCGAAGGCCAAGAATGGATCCTCCATTTTAATCTCTTTGTAATTTACTTGTTGAAAAGACCTAGACAACTCAACCATTGAAGCATTTTGTGGAGATAGAGCTAAAACTAGAATCTTATCAAGCTCCTAGAATGGATCCCCCAATGATTTATAAGTAGGACTCTGCTATTTCATGGAAGAAGCATTAGTCATTTTTTGTTTTTCTTTAGTAGGTTTAGTCATATGCTCAACCCTATCCACTAGCTTGTCACTATGTCACTTTTGAATTTTCTAAAATGTAAATATTTAACAAAGTAATCCCCCCTCTCACTAGTGGTTTCATTAATCCATATAATCCCTTGCATTTAAATATTTATATTATCAATGATAAAGGTATTTGATTTTAAGGATAAATTTATATGATGCATCAACTATTTTTTCCATCATTGGTAGAGATGATAGGGGAATTACTAGGTCATTGAAACATGTAGTTGGCTACTTTTTCAATATAGTAGATTCTATACAACCATAAAATGATTGATTTATATACTTTTCCTTGATTATCCCACTAGCCTTAGGATGATTTGAGTAAAAATATGCCTCTTAGCCTTAGATAATTTTGATAAAACGTGCCCGTTGACCTTGGATGCTATGAATGAGATTTGCTCCCTTAGATATGGGGTATTTTGATTGAAAACTCATAATATAACTTAGGTTTGAATAAGTATGGCAAGTGATAGATTGAACTATTATCCATCCTACTACAGAAGGTGAATATCAAACACAATTTTACAAGGAAGATAGAAAGGTAAGGTTAATCATCATGTTTAGAATAGCAGGTGAAGTATAGGGATACATTCTAATTCTGACAGTGGGTAGCATATATTGTAATGCCTTAAATTTTCTTCACTTAGCCTTTGAGTTCTCTCCAATAGTAGATGTTGGATGTAGTATTCCATAGGTTCTTTTTTTAGCTCCTTTTGCTTGACTTCTCATAGGATTGTGTATTAATGTTCTAGCTTCAAGATTCTTTTGCTTGGTTTTGACTCTTAATATTTCACTCCGCTTTGACAAATCTTAGGCTTGGCTTTGGCTCTAAGTCTTAGGCTTGACACACTATTGCAAATACTTTGCTACATAGTATAGAGTGTCAAAATTTCTTAATTTTGATCAAATCAAAGACTTGTTTATCAATGAATGATTATCTAAATTGAGCATCATTTAATGGTGGGCTTATGAAAGCTATTGGTCTCTCATCAGTAGCCTTCTTCATCTAAATTAAAACACTAGTAGTTTAATGCTCAAATACAAATGAATAATTATAAAAAGGTTGAGTGTAATGATGACTCATTAGTATAGGAGCATTCATGAGTGCTTTTTCAATTTCCTAAAAAGTAGTTTGAGCTTCCCTAGTCCATACAATTGTGGCATCCTTTTTTAGAATCATGTTTAGAGGTTAGACTATTCCTACAAAAACCAAAAATAAAATTTCTTACAAAATTGATTTTTTCAAAGAGGGACTTTGTGGAGAGGCTAAAAAAATAGAACTTTGTTTGAAATGGCTCTATGCATGATTCAATATAAGAACTTACCTATAGAACTTTAGGAAAAAGCAATAAATACAACTCACATTCAAAATAGATTTTCTATATCAAGTCTTAACAATATCATACTTGAAGAGGTATGGAGTGGAAAGAAGACTAATGTGGACTATTTCAAAATATTGGTTGTGAAGCATAGGCTCTTATGGTATATGAAATTAGAGCTAGTGAATTTAATAACAAAAGACCTAAGCATATTTTTATATTTAATAGCCTATTAAATTTTTTAAAATTTAAATTCCTTTAACAATTTAATATAGTGGTTCATTTTATTTTTGACGATTTGCTCACCTCTTGATAGTTTGTTGATAAAGTGCAAAAATTTATATATATGGAACTCCAACAAAATTTCAAAGTGACATATATATATATATATATATATATATATATATATATATATATAAAGTTTGATTCAATTATGTGTCTATGTTATTTCATGTATGATGTATAATTTATATGGTATGATGCTGTTAATTATGAGATATTGTAATAAGTCATAAGCACCCTTTGTTTATCCTTTAGTTTTGGTTGGATAACTAGATATTGTGTTGTTGAACTATTAGTAATTTATTCTTTGGATCAAATGATCAAATATGGTTGATTGATTGAGGGTTTATCTATAGAAAGTATCTTTAGCTATTATTGGGTTCCAACATAAACATGTGAGACATGATCAATAAAATAATATATTTCAGCACTTCCTACCACTCCTTGATTAGGATTAGGTAGTTAGAAAAAATTTAAGAATAAATACAAAAGAGTATGTGGGCCAAATAATAAAAATCAGACCAAGAAGCCTCAAGAGGCAACAAGAAACAACAAAAGGAAGGTCGAGTGCAAAGGGATCAAGAGAAGGACAAACATACATAGAAGTAGAATTGAGTATGGAAACAAAATACTATTTGGAGATGGAAGAAAGGGTTTAAGGAGAAGAAGCCTCAAAATCCCCATACATTTATAACTATAATCATAATGACAAACACAATGAAGATGATTTTTGTTGACTTTTTTGTGGGAAAAATTCTTCGAAGGCCCTAAAAATGCAAAACAAAATACTTACTAAAAATAGTAATTTTCTACTTTTAGATTTTCATAGCTAAAATGAATCTCTAGCTATGTTGACACATTAGTAGAAGATAAAACATAAACTTGGGATGGCTTGAGGCATGGGGAGTTATTGGACACCTTGGGGATGTCCAAACATCCCTTGCAACTGAGAATTCTTGCTGATGGCCCAAGAAAATAAAATAAAAATATGAAAAGGTTTTGGAGGGAAGGGACACTAGCTTGCCACCCATTTTTATCACTTTTCTACCATGTTTCATTAAAAGCAACCGAAAACATGTATATAGGAGGTATTTTTTCTCTAATATCTAATTATTTAAATTTATTCTCAAAAGATAATTATTTAAAAAAAAACATACCTGTGTATCCTTGATTTCTTACTATGTACCATATTTTCTATCATTTAGTAGGTTTGATTTTTATTTTATGTCATATTCATGCATCATGCTATAGTTGATATAAGATATTACATGAATATATGTGAAGTATTTTTGGAAGAAATGTTTTGCCATTTTGATTTCATTATTCTCAAGCCATGTGATAAACTTATCCATGTTCATTTATTCATTGATGGATGGTTATAAATAAAATAAAAACTTCTAATACTTTTTAGTTTTTATTATTTCATTTTTTTTTTAATATTTGTTGTCCCTTCTTGTCTCTCTAGAAAAAATCCCTATGTTTTTTTGAATAAATTTATTTTTTATTAAATTGGTTATATGGGATTGATACGATCCCATAGGTTTCCTCCTTGGAACTGCCAATGCTGATCAAGTTATTAACATATAGCAGAATTATCACTATCTTAGATCTAAATTTCTTAAGTTAGATATTTGAGGGTATTTCAAGAAATGTCTTCTAACAACTGTTATTGACATAGGTAGCATTCATAACTTCACTGACCCCAAGATGGAAGTAACATGAATCAATTGATCAAGAGATAAACAATCCATACTACCTTGTAAATAAGCCTTGTACATAGTTTTATGTTGTGGTGTGTTGTTCTCGTATCTAAAAGGCCCATGCATTCCTCTTTCCATCAAATTTTCCCCTATTAGCACCCTTCTATGAAGTATACGCCAAATGAAGAATCTAACGTTGGGCAAAAGGTTTTGTGCCCACAACTATGTGAATATATTACTTAACAGGCTTGAGGTACTTTGAAAGAGGGTTACGTATCTAGAGGCAACTATGTATTCACTCTAATTTTTCTTGCCTCAACCAAGAGTATCCTCCTCATGAGACCATGAGAGAGATCTCATCTAGATGATCATATATGGCCACTTCTCTATTGGGTTCTGTTGCCTTCCTACCTCCCAATTACTACTTTGAGGCTTACAGTATTTGACTACCTTAACCTAATTGTTTCTATGAATATTCTCCATCAACAATCTCCAAGTCAAGAATTGAGTTATTAGAGGAGGATGACCATCCCATAACTAGAATTTAGTCTTCTATCCATTATGGATAATCTAGAATAATAATTTCTTGATCATATCCTATCCTATTCTAAGTCCCATTAATATGGGAGATCCTTTGCTAGGAAGCGGAAAATGGATAATCTTTTTTGGGATTTTATTCTTTGCATATTTGGCCTAAAAAAATTGAACCCATAATTCCTTAGAAAATTTAAGCAATTTCCAATATAATTTATTTGTTAGTGCTTTATTATACTTGACAACTAATCTAATTCCTTATGCTCCCTTATTTTTTTGTAAGCATAAAGTATCCCATTTCACAAGTATCTATTTTTGTTCTTCCTTGACTCTATTCCTGAGGAATCTATAACTTATTTGATCCAATTATTTAAGAACTACCTTGGAGATAGCTAGCATTGAGGATACATAAATAGGTATGGTGTGGAGGACTTGTAGAAAACCATCTATTAGTCCATTTTCTAATTTGGCTTTCACCTTCTCTAACAACCAAGTCCATTCCTCATTTTTTGGCCTCCCAATTGTAAGTGGAATTCCTTGGTATGTGATTGGAAGAAATGTCTTCTTATATCTCAGTTTGTCCAACAATGTTTTTTCCTACCCAAGTGAGCAATTAAAAAAGATGACCTTGGACTTTTCTTCATTTATAATTTGTCTAGTCACTTTTTTAAACCAACCTATAATCATTTTAAATCTAGAGGTCTCCCTTACTATTGCTTTTCTTAATAATGTAGCCATCAATAAGCTATCGGTGAATAACCGATTTAGCTCTAGTTACTATTACTAATCCTTTTAAAGCTCTAGTTTCCCTATCCTTAGCTAATATTCTACCAAAACATTTAGCCATTATGATAAATAAGTATGGGAATAAGAGGTCTCGACCTCTTGCCTGATACCTTTGGAAGCTGTAAATACCTAAGTAGGAGCTCCATCTACTAGAATTAAATAGGATACTAAGGAAATACATCCCTTGATCCATTCTACCCAATCATCCAAGAATCTAAATTATCTCATCATATTTAGGAGTAAGTGCCAATAAAATCTATCATATTCTTTGGATAGTTCTAACCTAATAAACATGGAGGGTATTTTCTATACCTACTTGAGCTAAGAATATCTCATCCAAGGTATGCCTTCCTTCGAGAAAACCACCCTATTTTGGAGAAATAATTTTTTGAAGAAGAGGTTTGCCTCATTCTGCCATGATATTAGTGATAATTTTATATAGGACATTACAAAGGGCAATTGGTCTATAGCTAAAAATATGTTTAGACTTCTAGGTTTTCATAACTAAAGCTATATATCTTGTTCACCTCTTTGAGGACACTTTGGCTATCCTAGCCTCTTCTACCACTTCCAATAGTTCTTCCTTAAGGATATTCTAGAATTCTTAGTAGAATTATATGGGAAATCCATCTAGGCTTGGAGTTTTCACCATTTTGCATTTTAAAAACTACTTGTTGTAGTTCTTTGGTAGTAATTATGGTAGTCAAAGTTACATTATATTCCTATATGATAAGAGAAGGGATCTCTTGGATTACTTTCTGCTATACCTCTTAGTTCAATGGTTCTACCTTAAAGAGATGGAAAAAGTATTATCTTGTTATATCTTTCATTCCATCCCATGTGTGTATTGAATCACCCATAATTATTTTTAAGGAAGATATAAAATTGTGTGACTACCTTACTATGAAAGATTTATGGAAGAAGCGAGTGTTCCTATCTCTCTCCTGGATCCATTGCATGTTAGATTTCTATTTCCATAGGATCTCTTGTCTATTTTTCCATTCCTCTAGCTAAGTAGTAAGCCTACTTTCCTCCTTGCTTTGGATCTTAGTAGTGTAATTCATTCAAATTTGTTCATTTAGGTCCTCATGTTTGGTTAAGATATGTTGTTTCTTTTTCTTTATGTTACCAAAACCCTCCCAGTTCCATGTTCTCAATTTGGACTTGAGGTATTGAAACCTCCTAAAAAAACTATACATCTTCATAGCATGCTTGGATTTACCCTTATACCACCATTGTTGAACCTTTTCTTAAACTACTATCTTAAAACCACATTAGCTAGAATCTAAAAGGAGCCTAAGTGGGTCTGGTCCTCCACACTTCCACCAACACCAACCAATGATCTGTTCTCGTATTATTCAACATTTTTGCTCTTAATATATCCATTGCTCAGAAACTCCTATGATAATATAAACCTATCTAGTATTTCTAGAATGCATGGTGGGCCTTGCCTTTTATTAGACTAGGTCATCATACTATTGTCTAGTTTGATATCTACTAGATGAAGAGATCTAATATGCTTCATCATAAGGTTAGTACTACTATTTAGAGTGTGATTAATACTTATTTTCTCTTCCAATGAGAGGATGGTGTTGAAATCACCACCTACAAGCATCCAAGCTCTAGGGAAATGATCGATAATATAAGCTAAATTCCTTTATTTTTCATTTTTCATCTAGGATCATAGGAGAGTATACATTACGCCATAATAATTGCTGAGAAGAATATCTACTCTGGGCCAGTAAAGCAAGAATCCCTCAACTTCTCATTTTTTGGTGTATCACTATCTCGTTTGGATTCCAAAGACAAGCCACTCCTTTAGAAGCTCATTGGGAGCTTAGGTATTCTACCCTACATATAGGCCAAATATTTTTGGCAAGAATTTGCATCTCTTTTTTTGACACTTTCATTTCTTGGATAAAAACCATTTGTGGATGATTATTTTGAATCATTTGTGTTTCTTAATTATGCTTTATCGAGCTACCCTTAAGCCCTCAAATATTCTAAGTGATGCACTTCATCAAGTATAGGGAATAAAAATATGGGTAAACCTTGATATTATCCATTACTATAAACTTTGCACCTTCTTTCCCTATTTGATGTTTAGTTTTCCTACCTGCTCTTTGGTATCTCTTTAGCTTTATCTTTTTAGTAGACTCCTAACTCACTCTTGTTGTTTTTGGGATGGACGTCGGGTTTGGAAAATGCCACAACAATTTTTCATTCGGAGAACGTGTATTTTGGAGAGCGCTACATTTGGATATGACGAAGAGTGCAGAATTTGGAGATGATGTCCACACAATGGAGAGTGCATTTAGCATGTTCGAAGCAACAACAATTATATTCATAGAAGAGAGGAGACAAAGAAAGAGGTAATTGTATTTCCAAAGGAGGACAAAGTGAGGTTGCAAAATAGAGAAGACTAAGTGTGCAATCTAGGAGGCATAACATTAGAATCTATAGTTACATCTTTGTGGTAACTTCCAATAAAAAATAATTGACTCAAACAAGAATTTTGAGAGGTATTCGACGCAAAATAAGATAAGGGTTCATTTGCCTTATTACATTGAATAATTTGTTAAAGGAGGAATACACTATTTTTTAGAGAAAAGAATAATAAAGGGGGTATAAGAAGATAATAAATGTTTAATGTGAAGGAGGAAATAAATTAAAAGTTGATAGTTATTGTTTGAAGAATAAAATTTGGAAGATATAAGAAGAAAACAAATAATTTGAATTAAAGGGAGTTATAAGAAGAATACATTTTTTGAATAACTGAAGAAATTTATTGTTGGAAAATAAATTAATTTAAGAAAGAATATTGAATGTAGGGAGATATTAGAAGTTTATGAAAATTTTGAAATTTGAAATTGAAATAAGAGAATTGAAGGAAATATTAAAGAAATAAATATTTTTTTGAAGAAACAAAATAAATTTAAATTAAAGAAATTTGATTTTTGAGATAAAAGGATTTCTACGGAAGAATTAAAAATATTGAAGACTGGATTGATTTGAAATGGAAAATTGAAGAATATTTATTATGGTAAACACCAAGAATTTCCTTTTTGAATCTCAACTTCTGAAAGGACCTAAGGACAAACAAGATGAAATCAATACTCATTGTTGAGAAACTTTGGGTGTGGTAAATGGAGAAAAAGACACTCTAGAAGATGCAATTGAATTACAAAAATTTAAATATGATGAAAATGCTTTTATGTTAATCATATTTGGTATATCAAATGAAATTTATTCACACATAAGCAAAGCAAAAACTTCAAAAATTACCTAAAAAAACTAAGCAAAATATTTGAAGGAAAGAATGAAACAACCATTCTACACTTGCAATTGTAATTGTATTCTATAAAGGTTCATTATGGAAAGAGTTTAGAACATTTTCGCCAAAGGGTAGTATAATTAAAAGCTAAATTATAAACTATGAGACAAAATGTGGAACAAAAATTTCTTGTTCAAGTTACATTAAGAGCACTCCTAAAAAAATTCAAAACATTAGTCACTTCTCTTCAAGTGATAAACTATATCTTTTGATGAATTAGTCAACATAATCCAAGATTATGAAATAGAAAATATAACCAAGATAAAATGACAAATATTGCTCTTATGTCAAAGAAAATTGTGTCAAATAATATTGCTTCATCATCTTAGTCTCAACCTGAATGGAGAAAAATATTGTCGCATATGTAATAAGGAAGGTCATAACACAAGTTATTGTAGATACAATTCTTTGAACCAATGGAATCAAATGATTGGACCTTTTCAAAGATACCAATCCATCAATACAATAATATCCAAAATGAAAGAATAAAAAAGGAAACTTGGTTCAAGAAGTACAATAAACCAAAAAAAACAATGAGAGAGAAAATGAAATAATTCATAAAGCCCTTATGAGAAGAATTATAAACAATATTGAAAAGAAGGTATGCACCAAATTGAGAAACAATGTGACAAAGATGATAATACAAGCTATTCAAAAATTTCCATTAGTAATGACACTAATAGTGTTGATAACAAAATTAAAATTATTGAAAATATGACAAAAAAAATAATAATAAAAGGCATGAACCAAAATGAAGGATGCTTCAAAATTGTAAAATCTATGAAAAGAACAAACCAAAGACTTGTCAAGAAAAGAAAATTGAAGTACATTATGGATGGATAAATAAATCAGAATGGAACAAAATTATGGACATGTTAAAATGTTTTTACAAGAAGAAAGAAAGTATGACAAACATTGAAGAGGAAAATGCAGGTAACAGGTTAATGGAACAAACACAATGCCAATGCCAATATATCAGGTATTACCAAAGCCAAAACTAAAAAATGAAGATAAAAGATTGAAGGTAAAATGTCTAAAATCTTACATTAATTTAAACCATCTAGAAGGACCACCCTTTTTTCAAAAGAGATAGGATTGTGTTGAATTTCTCTACCTTCAATAAAAATAAAATAAAAAACTATTCTTTAAACTAAATTAAATCATAATCATGTATAAGTGGTAGATGTTTAACCACAAAGAAGTTATCTTAACCTATTTATAAATAAAATTTATAATAACCCATTAAAAAAATAATTAGATTGGTAAAGATATATCTTAGACACTTCTTTATAAAAATTAATAACTTTATTAAAACTAGAAAGAAAGTTTGTTTTAAAAATAAAATTTAATACTAATTAAAAAAATAAATTTATAATAAAGTAAGAAAGCTCAATCATTTAACCTTGTTTAAATCTTATCTAAAAATACATCTTGTTTAAAAATACATCTATAGTAAGTTATATTACCGTCATGTGTTCACCGTTCCAATCCCATATAATCAGTTAAGAAAGCCTTTTCATCCAAACCCCACTTTTTCATCAGTGCTTCTGCCTCTGCATTTTCTAGAAGTTCAGCCCGTATTTTGCTGCACCTGGCCTGAGTTGCTTTCTCAAACTCAGATTCTGCAGCTTGTACTATTGAAGCCAGATACGAATCTTCATCCAAGGCCCGGCTAACCTGAGAAGGTTGTGTGGAACACAAGACAACAGGTTCATAATATTTAGGTCCCAGACTGCTTTCTTCCCAGGAAGATTCTTTCTCAAAATCTCCGACATGGCAGGCTGTGGAAGAGTCTTCATCACTTTCAGAGCTTAAGTACAATGAATTATATTCTTGATCAAGCATATTAAGGAACTGACCCTCAACCAACTCTGCCTCATCTCTAGTATATGCTTTTCCCAAATCACTCTCTCTTTCTTGTTGATGGCGACCAAACGATACATTGAAACCAACATTCTCCTCTGAAAATGGACTTTGAGTACCTGATTGCCAGTTCTGTTGGACATTCATGTCACTCCAGGTGATTTCTTTCTTTACTATGGATCTCGAACTATCAAACAGGAGCTTTTTATCTGGTTCTGGAAATTGCAAGATATTCACCCTGCTGATTTCCAGCCCCTTCTCTGCAACTGTGAACTCAATATCATCATCTAGACTAACAACTTCATTGTGGTCCTGGGAAGCAGCCTGACTGAAACTACTGCTAGATTCACCTACATGATGATATGAATTAGAAAAGTCCATCTTTGATTGTAGGGAAAACAAGGATGACAAACTACTGCTTCTTCTTATGTCTTTTGCTTTTTGCACATACGTGCTCAGTTTAGTACTTATCTCATTCACCCTAGCAGATTGGTCATCTAGGCCGATGTGGGGTATGCCATCACTATTGGACCCATATCCAGATAGGCAAGGAGATACATTTCTTGCAAATGCACATCCTGGTGTAGTTCCAGGAGTAGAATCAGAATATTTGCCAAAAGATTGATTTGAATGGCTTGTAGAAATATCTGTATAGGTGATGTCTGTTTCCCACATTTGCTGGAGATCCTTATATGGGATTTGATATGAAAAAGTAACAGTCAAAGTTCCTTCTCTAGCCTTACCTGTAAGATTGAATCTCATAGTCCAGAATTGAGGCTTTGTCATCTTCCTATTATCAGCTAGATTTTTTGGCAGCATCCTGCTTAGATCAAGCCTGTGCCTACCAAAATTTAGTCCATCAGCACCAACAACTGTAACAAAAAGTGTAGAGACTTTTGGTTTATAATGCATGACTTGGTCTGGACTCTTTGTGAAATAGATGGTGCAACTCTGATAGAGAGTTTCTTCAACTGTGGCAGAACCTTCACAAACTCGGACAGGCATTGTCTGTTCTTGTTTATCTCTTCGTCTCCAATAGACAGAAACAAGCAAGTCATTCATACTTTGTGGAAGCCCCTCTACACAGCGGACATGCAGGGAGAAAATACATCTGAATCGCTGTTGTCGAATATGTGCAAGAGCTCTCAAGGGTTTCCAATTACATAAGCATTTCTTCTTGAGAAGCACCTCAACCTGCCTACTGAAATTCAAGTTGTCCTCCAACCATTTGCAAAGATTATCAATCTTGGGACCTTTCCTACGCTCCCCACAACTACAAGAGTGTTGCATCCGGGGAGAACTGTGGAAACCCATTGCTTTAGGATTTGAATTCAGATCCATGTGAAATGATTTGACAGCATGTGCATCTCCTGCCCATGCCATTCTTGGTGGACTGTCCCCTGTTTCATCTTGCTCAAAGGTGCCGTAGATAGCAGAGGATCTAGAATGGCGAAATCCAATATTAGGGACAGGAGACAGGGATAGAGTCCTGTTAGAAGTAATACTTTTAGAAGGAAAATTGCTTGCCTGGCCTCCATTTTGCTGCAGGCATTCATTCCAAGCTATCTTTTTCTTTTTCTCATCTTTCCTCTGACCCAGATGCTCAACTTCGGAAAGTGCCCATCTTCCATTATCTTCTCTATACTGTGAAGAAGCCAATTGAGTTGCCATTCATAAAGATTCTGCTTGAATATATGCTACGATTGCTCAATTCCCACCTCTTGGAATCTGCAATTCACGCTGGTATAGTTGATTTGCGAAGATGTGAAATAAGGCAATATGAGAGACAAAGAGGGTCTGCTTTTGCAAACTAAGTCCAATTTTCCTACATCAAATCCTGTTTTCAGAGTCCCCACATATCGGCTCATATCTTAGCCAAAGGGAGAGACATGGCAAGTTGAAAAAGCAGATTTTCCCAGTCTTGTCTCTAAAATTTTGTAACATATATCCAACCTAAGAAAAAGTCAGTAAAGTCTCTGCAAATTCCTAGTTTACTCCATTAAAAACCCTCAGAAGAACAGAAGCAGACAAACAAAGAGATATAAATTCAAGGATCACATGCTGAGCAATCTAGCAAACCCTGTCCCCAAATCCATACATTTTCTGATTCTGGACTTCCATGAATGGTCAATGGATTCCACATTGGCAACAAATTTACAAAATCTCAAATATCAAATAAATGAAAAACTTAAGATGGAAATGCTCCCCCTTCACATAAATTCTTCACAAATATTTCCCTTTATTCCTGTAAGAATTCACAACCTACTCCACATCATGAGCAAAACAACTACGAGACTGCTAATGTGCCCAGCCATCAGTCCCAAATGACAAACTGTATAAAAAAAAAAAAAAAAAAAATTGTACAACATAGATGTCTCTAGCCTCTGGACCACATTGGTTTCTTCACACTCATCATTATTGTGATTTGTCAGAAGGAGAGCTGCCAATGTCTAACATATTTCTACATTTCATCCGTCTCCTAGCAGAATTACCAGATTCCTTATTATTATTTTTTGTTGAACTAAGGGGTATTATAATTGGGACCACACTTTTTATGGCACATTGGGGTCTTCTTCTCTATAATTAGAATTTGGGTACATACCCAAGTGGGTCTTTTTCTCTATAATTAGAATTTGGGTACATACCCAAGTGGGTCTTCTTACTTGTAATTGGAATTTGGGTACATATCCACGTGAATTGGAGAGGGTAAGGCAATCCTTTAAAGGAGGTCCCTGGTTCTAATTTCCACCCTATTAAACGCACATTGGGTATCAAAATCCAGTTGATTATGCTGATGTGGTGAGGACCGGGCACATTGGGGTCTTCTTCCTTATAATTGGAATTTGGGATCATTGGATACATTGGGGTCTTCTTCCCTATGATTGGAATTTGGGTACATATCCACTTGGGTCTTCTTCCTTATAATTGGAATTTGGGTAAGTGGGTCTTATTCCCTATAATTGGAATTTGGGTACATATCCACGTGGGTCTTCTTCCTTATAATTGGAATTTGGGTACATACTCACGTGAGTTGAAGAGGGTAGGTAATACTTCAAGGGAGGTTCCTGGTTCAAATTTCCACTCTACCAAACATATATTGGGTATCCAAAATCCAGTTGATTATGCTGTTGCAAGGTTGGGCATAACTCCTGGGCACAACTCCTGGGTGATTTTGATGGTGTAAAACCCTTAGTAGTGGTTTCTCAGACCAAGGTGGCCCTGTAAGAGGATTTTCATTAAATTAAAAAAAAAACGACGTACAAAACAAAAACGTGCATGACTCTTAGCTAATTTTAATAGTGTAGAACCGAGCACAAATCTTGGGTGATTTTGACGGTGTAAAACCCCTTAGTCGTGGTTTCTCAAACCAAAGCAGCCTTGCAAAAGGTTTTTCGCTAAATAAAAAAAATGACATACAAAACAAAAATAATAATTCAACGACATACCACTAGGATGTCCTTAGGAGACCAAATTTTCTATTTTTTTGAATTTAGTGAAAAACCCCGGATGTCCTTAGGGGACCAAATTCTCTAATTTTGTTTTTTGAATTTAGTGAAAAACCCCTTAGGGGGCCGCTTTGGTCTGAGAAACCACAACTAAGAAGTTCTACACTGTCAAAATCACTCAAAAGTCGCATCCAACCCTAACTACACCAGTATTATCAACTGGATTTTGAATACCCGATATGCATTTGGTAGGGTGAAGATTCAAACCAAGGACCTCCCTTGGAGGATTGTCCTACCCTCTCCAATTCACCTACAGGTAGATCAAATTCTCTATTTTCAATTACCAATTTCTTTTAAATTTTTACAAGAAATTCTATATACCAAAAAAAAAAATAAAAAAAAAATAAAAATAAAAAATAGTTTTATTTTTTATTTTTTATTTATTTATAAAATTACACCAAATATCAAAGGTGTAGAAGAAAAAACAAAAAAACTAAAAAGTTTCCAACTTCCTTCGCTAATCTGCATGTATTTCTCTGTCATAGTAAAAACCTTCCCTAATTATTCTTGGACATGTAACAAATAGAAAAAAATTATAAGCAATTTTTAGCTATCTTTTATGATCCATTGGGATTTGTATTTGTTTCAAAATTTTCATTTTATTATTTTTTTAAAAATTATAATGTTTTTTTAATGAATTTACGCAGGTTTTTATAAGGGTTATGGTCCCCTCATTTTGAGTGGGGTTTGAACCTTAAACTTTTTAAAAGGAGGCCAAAACCCTAATCACTACATTAAACTTACAGTTTCAGAACTTTGGTTTAAAATGGGCATCAAAAAAATCCTTAGACCCCTAGTCACAACCAACGAGAGTGAGGAATAGGTTTTTTGTGTATCCACAAAAGGGAGTGGGAATTTTACCCAGGTCGGCCACAATAAACATCCTTTGTTAAGTTCCTCATTGTGATCAATAAGTTTACATAAGTTTTTATGAAGGGTCTTGGTCCCTTCATACTGAGTGGGGTTTGAACCTTGGGCCTCTTAAAGAGAGGCTAGAGCCCTTGCCACTCTAGTAAGCTTACAACTCTTTAAAAATTATAATGTTATTTTGCTTTCTTAAACTATTAAGAAAAATGCTTTATATTCAAAATTGAGTTGGCTTGTAGGAATTGACCACCATGTTAGCTACCACCTAAGGAAGGAGTATGAGCACCTCAAACTGGGTCCAAGATTTAGCTGTACAATTTTGTTAGTTGCTATTTCTTGTACTTCTTGAACCAAATTTCCTTTTTTATTCTCTCATTTTGAGTATTGTTGTTATACCGATGGGTATTGAGATTGATATTGTCTTGGTTAGAATCTTTGAAAAGGTTTATTCATTTGATTCCATTGGTTCAGAGAATTGTATCTACAATAACTTGTGGTATGATCTTCCTTATTACATATGTGACAATATCTTTTCCTCCATTCAGGTTGAGATCGAGATGATGAAGAAGTATTATTTACCACTTTTTTCTTTGACATAATAACATTAGTTTCTATTTCATCTTGAGCTAGATTTTCTAATCCATATTCTTGGAGTATGTTGATTAATTCATCAAAGGATATGGTTTTTTTTAGCACTTGAAGAGAAGTGACCAAGTTTTTAATATCTCCAGAAGTGCTCTTAATGTCACTTGAACAAAAAAATTTTCTTCCACCTTTTCTTCCATAGTTTGTAATTTAGCTTTTAATTCTACTAACCTTCAAATAAAATGTTCTATATTCTCTCCATCATGAACCTTTAAAGATTACAATTATGATTGCAAATGTAAAATGGTTGCTCCATTCCTTTATCAAATATTGTACATAATTTTTTCCATGTACTTTTTGAAGTTTCCGCATCACTTATGTGCCTGAATTTCATCAAATATACCAAATGTGATTAACATAAAGGCTTTTGCATCATCATATTTAAATTTTTATGTTCCATTTTCATCTTCTAGAGCGGCTTTTTTTCCATTTACCACATGCTAAAGTTTCTCAACAATGATATTGATTTCATTTTGTATTTCCATGAAGTAAATTTTGGTCGTTTTAGAAGTGACTTAGGAAAATTTTCATATTCACATAATTCTATTTTTTAGTCTTCAATTTCTTCAAGTTCTCAAATTTTAATTAATTTCTTCTTCTTATAACTCGTTTTAATTCAATTCTTCTATTCTTCTTCAAATTCAAATTCAATTCCAATTATTAATTTCTTTCCCTTCTTTCATTTTTCAATTTCAAATTTTAAATCTTCATATATCTCTCTTCAATTTCAATTTTAATCCTCTTCCATTTTAGTTAATTTTAAGCAATTAATTTATCCAAACTTCTAATTAATTTTCTTCTTATATTTTCCATTTATTTCATTTCCAATTTATTTTATTTTCTGACTTCTTATATCTCTCGAAATCAAATAAATTCACTTTTATTCAAAACAATCAACTATTTTCAACTCCAGTCGGTGTTTGACTTATTAAATAACATAAAACTCAAATATTATCTTTAATTTATGGTGATTATCCCTTGCATTTAAACATCTTGTTAGCACACACAATAACTTTGCTTCTCTTTTGCATTAGAGATTTTTGTTTGTGTACTCAAACTTCTAAAAATACCTTTTCTCTTGAGTGTTACTTATTCGATGATTCTTTAGCACTGATCAACTATATATTGCTCTCTATAAAATGTATCCAAGCATTTATATAACATTCTCAAAATGCTTCTATGTCTATGTGGCATTATACACTCATATTGCTCCCTATAATAGTGTTCAATGACAATATTTTAGAGCATGGGCTCTTCATGTTCTCAACATGCTTTCTCCTCTCAATTTAGCTATTCACATTCATAGAACAACAAACTTTCTACTTTCATTAATCTCCTCTCTTGTTGTGCATTCAAAGGAACATCTCCACTAGATATTTCTCTTCTTGCTATGTCATCCAACAATGTTGCCTGCAATGCTCATTGTATCCTCATGCATACAACCTTTAACTCACTATCACTTTAGGTATATCCTCCTGCACTTGTTTTCTATCATGAAATTCATTCAAATGTGCCTACTATCACTTCAAATCTTGCACATGACTCTTTTAATGTAGCTCCCTTCCAATCTATTCTTCACATGGCTATTATCCTTTTCTTCCACTGTTGTTCTATTCTTCTCTTCCAACTTTGTTTTTTGCTTCCTGGATGTCTAACTTGTCTCTCACCAATGAGGCTTTGATACCACTATTAGAAAAATATTGCTATGCTTATAGGTTAAACAATTTTCAATATCATAAATCAACTCAACAAGATGCATATAAATAAAACTCTCAATAATGAACAATAACCACACTGAAAGCTTTAAAGCAATACATAAATACAATGCTTCCTCAAGTTACATATTACAAAGCTTTATCTTCAATATATAGATACATGAGACTCTTTATATTACACGACTCTTGACCTTTGCTCTCCTCAAACTTAGAAGAAAACCAACTCTTCATATTTTCCTTTTACATAATAAATCTCACATATTACATAAAGATAAAGTCTCTCATGATTACACATAACTCCCTACTTCTAAACTTGACACATCACTCATATAACTCACACTTGCTAACAAGACACCTCACACACTTATTTACATGACACATACTCACTTAATAACTTAACACATACTCACACTTAATAACTTGATACATACTATACATGCAAATATTAAACACACACCCTAATCTAAATATTTATAAAGGTACCAAATAATGTAATACCTCCAAAAAAAGTTTCATTTGCTATGGGTAATTGAGATAAATATAATTTTTTTACCAAGTCCTCTCTTAGGAAGTGATTTACTCCAAAATAGGAGAAATTTTCCATGTTAGAGGCCAATCATCTAGAAAAAGTCCAAAATTTATCAAAGTCCAAGCCATCTAGTAATTCACTCCAATCCACTAGTGATTATCTCCATAGCAATTAAATTCTCCCAAGAAGAATCCAAAGAGCTATTCATCCAAATTCTAAAGAGAAATTTTCTCAAAAAGTCAAGAAATCTTCGTAACTCCTCTAAGGGGAAAAAATTACTTAGTTGTTCCTTTGTAAAAAATTCTAAGTTGAATTTTCAGGAATAGTTCCCTCTAGTTTGTTAGCAATTTGCTCCATATGTAATGACCCCAAAAACTAGCTACAAGAAAACACAAGAAAAGAAAAGATTTTTTTTTAAAACTACGTAGAGGGATTCATAAACCCCTTTCCAAATTTTGGTTATACTACTATCTTGTTTACTAAGTTTATAAACTTTCACAAGGAGTTATATCTCACTCAATATCCTACACAAGTACGTTTGTATAGGCATTCTATGTGTTACCACAAATAAGCTTATCCATATCATCATTCTTGATGAGCTAAACTTATCACCTTCAATACAATCGAAGGTATAAACCCATCACCATACCATATACAAGTCTATTTGTGTAGGTATACTATGTGTATTTTGAGTTAAGCTATCCATCTCGTCTTCATGACGAGTTATCTTAACTCAGATGTAATATTTCAATTACTTAGTTAGCATTATACCTAAGGGATCTTAATCCCTTAAGGTTATTTCTATGTTCACCCTAAGAGATCTCAATATCGTAGGTCCTTTTCTATGTTCACCCTAAGAGGTCTCATTTTCTTAGGTTACTTTTAAGTAAGAAGGCCAGAATAGCTATATCTACTCAATCAATCAAGAAAAAAAATCCATAAAGCATACAAGAAGTACTTGAAAAGGAAGCAATATTTAAATGAAGGTAAGCATTAAATAAAAGAGGAAGCTAGATAACAAAGCATAGATAAATCATAACAGTTAATTAAATATACATTCCCCATTCATTCAATAAATTATTACATATATCCAAGTATGGTAAAATATCCATACTATTAAAAGAATAAAGTAATACATTTATATTCATTTAAGTATTTCTCCCTACAAGTGAATTCTATTATGAACATAAATAATTCATTGTAATAGTAGAAAAAACCGATGCATAGGTTTTAGTTGACAACTTTGGTCCTCTTTGTCTTTCCTTCATTCATTTGAGGATAGTAGGGGATCGAGGCAACTCATGGTTCTATGATAAACATACCTCTAAATGCATCTACTCGTAATATGGAATCAGTGCATCTACTGTTTACTTTACCAAATTGCAACTATACAAATCTAATCAAAGTATCTAACCATCTACTATATAGTTGATATCATAAGAATATTTCCATTATTATTCTCATCTCCTAATGACCCAAAGAGAGTCATCTCAACAGATACAACTAGGTCATGAATCTTACTTTAATCAAATCATTTCAAACCTTTATTCAACATAATCAAAGTTCCATACCTTTAATTATTCAAACAAACTATATTCCCATTATTCAACATAATCAAAGTCCCATACCTTTAATTATTTAAATAACCTATATTCCTTTTAATTAAACTAATCAAATAACATTTTATTCAATTAACTTAATAAATCATATTTCCTTTATTTACATTAATCACATAACACTTTATTCAATTAACTAAATAAATCATATTTTCTTTATTTACATTAATCAAATAATACTTTATTCAATTAACTAAATAAATCATATTTCCTTTATTTACATTAATCAAATAATCACTTTATTCAATTAACTAAATAAATCATATTATCATTACTCAACGTAATCAAAGTCCCATACCTTTAATTATTCAAATAAAATAAGGTTTCTTTTATTTTCATTAATCAAAGTCCCATACCTCTAATTAATAAAATAAACTAAGGTTTCCTTTATTTCCATTAATCAAATAATATAATAAGAAATCAATAAAGATTATATATTCTTCCCTTAACTGAGAACCTTTACCTTAAGTTTACAAATCATATAATTGATTCCATTTTTATAGCAAGGAACATTCCTTATTTGATTTTATCGCTACTCGAACCTCTCTTCTTCATAAGAAAGCTTCCAATTAAAAAAACAACGTGCGCTCAAGTTAAATAGTTTAAGCTAGATTAACCTACGTTAATTCTATTAATTACTAGTATTTAAAAAACAACAACAAGAGAACATATTCCACATTGTGGTCATCTTACATGGAGTACATAGGGTGACATAACATGGAGACAACTACCATTTTTGAAAACAATAACTTAGATGAATAGGCAACCAACCCCTCCATAGTGGATATGTCAACGGGATGAACCACTAGGTAATGCTCAACCTTGCTGTGATACCTACACACGATGATACTCAAGAGGATTTTTCTTCCCTGGATGCGAGGTGTAGTTGGAAAAAGGGCAATTATGACATGGTAGGGAGGTATTTAGTCTAAAACAACCTGAACGAAGTTAGTTGGCAATGTAGTGAAGTTAAACCAACACATAGGAAAAAATCCATAGCCAACACAGCTAGGCGTCCATTGGTTTGACATTGTCACACATGAAGAAGCTAACAAAACAAATCATAAGGGGGTGTAACTTGTCAATAGTTGTAAATACTTTTACAAGAAGAAAAACCAAGCACAAATGATGACTCATGCGACTAGCCCATCACTTACAAAAGTAGGTTAGAAAAAGGAACACACAACCTGCGTTTGAGGCAATCATAGGCTGACTTAGGGGAGAGTTGATTTAGATTAGAATACACCGAACATAGCCACCTACTAGACTAAGGGTATACCAACAACTTTAACCAAGCACAAAATTGGTAGACGTAAACCAATCAAGGACAAACCAGTAGCAAATGGCTAGTTTAAAAGCAGTCAAACCAAGATTATCTTGCTTAAAAGTAAAGGAAGATAGTTCTCAAATACCAACCTATGATTTCAAGTCATCTTCTCCAATGGTAATTGCTATCCTTTGATCTCCCAACTCACATTCTTCAAAACGATCGACTGCTCTCTTCTTTCAGTATCTCCCTCCTTGCATCCCCTCCCTTTCTTCTTCTTTGTGCTTACTTAGGGAATGGAGTTCCTATTTTCCATGTCTTCCCTCTCATCCCTTCAACCACTCTCATCTTGTCCATATTTACTCTCTTTTACGCGACCACAAGATATTATTATTTTTTAACCATTGTTTGCTTATTCCAACATTTCATCATTAATGAAGCTCTGATGAAGCTCTCCACCTCCGTCAGTAGGAAGCTTCTAAGTGTTCCTATAAAATTTAACCTTTTTCTACTAAGGCTCTTATAAAAAGATTTATAAGACTAAATCGTAAGAGCTTTCAAAGCTCATTTAATTAATTTTGAAAAGCATTACATTTTCTATTAATTAAATTTCTTCTATTAACTTAATGTATTATAAAAACATATCATTAATTAAATTAAAGTCTTATAATCTATAAGGTCATATAGATTCTTATTATATTTTTAAATAAGATTTTATTTTTATTCAAAAAGAAAGGTTCTAATTCTCTATTTAAATAATAAAATCTATTATTATTTAATAGATTATTATTTTTTAACTAAATAAAATTTTACTATTATTTAGAATAGAATTTATTTATATATTTAAATAAAATTCTATTATTATTTAAAATAGATTATATATAGTTCTTTTATCATTCACTCATAACATAATATTCTTATAGTAGTTTAGAGAATTCAAAGGCAATCACACTTATGCATTCTTTCCTCAAAACTGATGGTGCATCAAAGTGATGAAGTAAAAGACAATCAAACATATGCACATTTTTCCAAACCAATGATGCAACAAAGTGATGAAGTAAAAGACAACCAATTATATGCAACAAGCAAAGAGGGAGTCTTTCCATCAACCTAGTCACCCATCTCAGCTGGAGAATTTATGATAGCTACTAGGCTATCAACTGAGGCTCTAGGTGGCTGGCTTTGATGATTATCCCTTAACCAATAATGCATGCCTATATGAGGGTAGCCATCCATGTTACCCCTGAGTTGCCTTAATCATCACTTCCCCAACCTCAAGTACCCCATTTCTGGTGGATGATTCTATCTCTTCCACCTATGAGTGTACTTGATCCTGCATATTGACAATATGTCAACAGTACCATGTTCTTCCAAAAATCAAACTAAGCATTATATAGTCATCATTTGCAACAAAACTAAGTATCAAAGTATCATTGATCATCACATAGTTTTTTCATGCCATAAGTCTTACCAGGGAGGGTCATGACATCCTACCCCTCGGGTGTTTTATGTTACAAAAATAAAAATTATTACATTATATTTTCAAACAAGAAGGGAAAATATTTTTGCATGTCCTCCACTTTTTCCCAAGTGGCATTTCTTTCAGAAAAATGGTCCCATTGGACCTTACATTGTTCAAGAGTCTGATTTCGCATAGACTTAGAATGAAACTCAAGAATCTTCATCGATATCACTTCAATAGCCTTCGGGTTTGCCATCTGCAATTTAGAAACATCCCACACATGTTCAGGGTCAGCAACATATTTCCTAAGCAGGGATATGTGGAAGGTGTCATGGATCTTTGACAGGTTAGGTGGTAAAGCAAGTCGGTATGCAACCGGGCTAATATTCTCAGTGATCTCAAAGGGTCCCACAAATCGAGGATCCAACTTTATGGATTTGATAGCACTCTTCTTTAGCTTAACCCTTAAGAACACTTTATCTCCTATAGAGTACTCTCTTGGAGTCCTTTTTAGATCAACATAACTTTTCTATCGATCAACAACTTCTTTAAGCCTTTGCTTGATTACCTTTAACTGATCCTCCATTTCTCTGACCATATCTGGTCCAATCACAACTCGATCTTCTAGGTTATCCCAAGATAATGGTGTTCTACACTTCCATCCATACAAGGCATCAAAAGGAGCCATTCCTAGAGAGGAATGATGTCCATTATTGTAGGTGAACTCTACAAGGTGTAGATAGTCTTCCCAATGAGACTTTTGATCCATGTAGTACATGCGAAGCATGTCCTCTAGTACTTGGTTTACCCTTTCTGTTTGACCATCTATCTCAGGGTGGTATGCCGAGCTCATATTCAATTTCGTGCCTATTGCATGATGTAGGGCTTTCTAGAATTTAGAAGTGAATCTAGAATCCCTATCTGAAATGATTATTTTAGGAAACCCATGCAATCAGAATACCTCTTTGGAAAATCTGTTAGCCACTACCTGAGCATCATCCTTGATGTTCCCTGGTATGAAATGTGCAACCTTAGTCAATCTATTGACTATTACAAGGATTGCATCATGTTGATACCTGGTCTTGGGTAAACCTACTATAAAATCCATAGATATAACCTACCATTTTTGTGTAGGTACATCATGTGGATACAATTGTCCTGTAGGATGCTTACATTCAACCTTAACCTTCTAACATTCGAGGCATCGAGCAATAAAATCGGTGATATCCTTCTTCATTCCTATCTAGAAGAAGGTTCTTTTCATGTTTTCCCTCATTTTGGCCCCTCTAGGGTGAGCAGAATAAGGGGATCTATGGGCTTCTTGCATTATTAACTTCCTTAAATCACCCATTTTTGGTATGATGATTCTACCTTTGTAGCACAAAAGGTCATCATTCATGCTAAATTCCTTATTACCCTCAGGGTCTCTACTCAACTTAGATTAAATTTCCTTGCAATACTCATCTTGAGATTGCTCTTCCCTCACTTGATCCATTAGATCCATGTGACTTCTGGTTATGGTTGCTATGTGCTTCCTTCTACTTAAGGCATCAACAACCTTATTCTCTTTCCCCTTTATATACTCAATCTCAAAGTCATATTCAATGAGAAACTCGACCCATCTTCTCTGTCTCGCATTGAGTATAGGTTGGGTGAATATATACCTCAGACTTTGATGGTCAGTTTTTAACTCAAAGGGCCTTCCTACCAAGTAGTGGTACCAGAATTTTAGAGTATGCACCACTACAACTAGCTCTAAATCATGCGTAGCATAATTAATTTCATGCTTCTTAAGCTTCCTTGAAGTGTATGCTACTACTGACTCATCTTGAGAGAGTACTCCTCCTAACCCTTCTAGTGATGCATCCATGCATACTAAAAAGTTCCCTTGAGGGTCTAGAATTTTCAATATTGGTGTTGTAGTGAGTTTATATTTTAGCAATGCAAAGGTAGCTTCACACTTTCTGACCACTTGAATTCCTTTCCCTTTTTCTGGAGGTTAGTTATTGTTACTGCAATCTTAGAGTAATCCTTTATATAACATCTATAGTAGCCCATCATCCCCATGAAGCTTCACACTTCTATCACATTGGTAGGGGGTGGCCAATTCAGAATGGCTTCAATTTTCTCTAGATCTACAACAATTCCTTCTACTGATATAATATGCCCAAGATATCGTACCTTTGAGACATAGAAATCACTTTTTGCTAGATTTCCATAGAGTTGGTTCTCCCTTAGCAACTCTAACATGATCTTGAGATGTTTATCATGCTCCTCCTTGTCTCGAGAGTATATTAAGATATCATCTAAAAATATAAGGACAAATTGATCTAGATACCTCTTGAACACATTATTCATTAGATTCATGAATGCAATTAGGGTGTTAGTTAGTCCAAAGGGTAGGACTGTAAACTCATAATACCCATACCTAGTTTTGAATATCATTTTGTGAGTGTCCTCCTCACATATTCTTAATTGATGGTACCCTAATTTTAAATCAATATTTGTGAATATTATGGCATCTCTTAGTTGGTCAAACAAATCTTTGATTCTAGGTAAAGGGTATCAGTTCTTGATTGTAGCCTTATTAAGCATCCTATAATCAATACATAATCTTAATGAACCATCTTTCTTTTTCACAAATAAAATTGGTGCACCCCATGGTGACACACTTGGTTTTATCAATCCCTTTTCTAATAGCCCTTGTAGTTGCACCTTTAATTCTTGCATCTCAATAGGATTCATCCTATATGGAGATCTATGGATAGGTTCCACTCCTAGCATAAGTTCAATAGTAAAATCAAATTCCTGCATAGGGGAAGTCCAAGTAAATCCTTAGGGAATACATCCTTAAAGTCCTACAAAATTGGGTGTTTCTCCAACACTTCTCTCTTTTGATCTTCTCCAACTTCATTGAGTTTTATAACATAGACTATCCCTCCCTTCTTGAGGGCTTTCTTCAATTGCATAGTTGACAACATCTAGGGTTTGAATACCCCCTGCTTACTATGAATTCTTAGTCTTTCCTTACCTTTTTTTGAATACTCGATCCATCTATCTTGGAAATTGATCAAGGCTTTATGGGCCTATAACCAATCCATCCCTAGGATCACATCAAAAGCATGAAGTGGAGCTACATACAAACAACCTTCAGTGGTACCACTAGTTAGAGTAATCTCTGCCATTGGAAAACATTGGTTTACTGAGTAGGTTTACCTAGAACCATACTCGACCTTCCATCCTTGGGCTAAATATCCTAGCCTTTTCGACATATCCCTTGCTAAACTAGAAGAAATAAAACTATATGTGGCCCCACTATCAATTAAAATATTTACTTCTTTATTAAAAATCTTACCTTTTATAAGCATTGGGATGGCTTGCCCCTCCAGCTTCTGATTCTTGATTGTAGCATAAATCCAATGTGTGGGTTCCTTTCCCTTGGCACTAGATGTACTTGACCCTGGTTGATGTAGACACTGACTAGCATAGTGAGGGCCTCTATAATTATAACACCCATCCTTGGGTCCCTACCACTTTTCAGGTTTTTGTTCCCCTACCTTACTTTTTGGGGCTGAAGTTTATGGTTTCTAAGGCTGAGGTTTTGCATTGTTGGGATTGTTGTTGGTTTTCTTTTGGAAGTTCTTCTTGAACCTTCTCTATTTCCCATAATTTCTCTTCTCAAATTTTTAAGGGTTCTTGGCCTTTTGATCTTGTTCCTCTTCCCATTTCAAGAATCCCTGACTATTCCTCTTCCTAAGTGCTTGTTGATCTTGCTCAGATAGGATAGAATAGTTGAATTGTAAGTGAGACTCTACCTTCTTTGCTAGGTCATACACCTTTTGTAGTGACTTGGGTTCATTCATGTTTACATCATGTCTCACTCTTGATTCTAACTCGAGAATGAACTTGTGAACCCTCATCTTCTCATCATAAGTGGGTACATACTTTAGTAATCATACCAACTTTTTGTAATATATCTCCATAGTTTTGGTTCCTTGTCGAAGGTTGGAAAACTCCTCAAACTTTAATGCATAAAAGTGTTCTGTGAGGAACCTCTTTTTGAATATTTCAACAAAATATTTCCATTTAATATCAATAGGTTCAATCTTATTCTTCTCATAGTAAGTTTCCCACCAATCTAAAGCAACCCCTTCTAGGTAGATTATGGCCCAAACTATTTGAGTTCCTAGGGAATAGCCCTTCACTATAAAATAAACTTCTAATTCCCTTAACTAGGCTTCGGTTGCATCCCCATCCCCTTCTCCATCGAACTTATTGATGCAAATATTTTTTAGATCCTTAGCTAGTTCTTTTTCCAAAAGAGCTCTGGCTTCCAACTATTCTGTAGTTAGTCCATTGGCTTGGCTAACCTCTGAACCTCTAGCTTGTAAATTTTGATTCATAATGGTTTCCAACATTTGTTTCATCTGATCCTGCATGGTAGCAACCATAGTAGTGAGGTTTTCTACCTCTCTATTGGAATTTTTAGGATCCTCATCTCGAATCCCTTCTTCGATATTACTCTATCGAGTCTACCTAGTTGAAGGCGTAGGCCTCTCTTTTCTAGCCTTAGGTGCCATTTATCCTGATGACAACCAATAAGAGAAGGTTAGGTTACAGTTCCACCTTTGAACTGAACTACTAACACAAGCCATAATGTAGAGTTCTCTTGCTAAAAACATCAATAATCTAATTAGGGTAGTGTTCTAAGGTTATGATGTAACTTCAATGCCAAAGTCCATACTTACTTATAAGTAAGGTATCATAACATTCCAATCACCCTTGGGGTTAATCCCCATTAGATTCTAGCAAGCAGGGGATTCTAGGTCTTCTTGAATTTAGCTTAAAACTTAAGCAAGCCTTCATAGAAAGACATCCAAATCCCTAAAACACATTAAGAAGCTCTATACCCTCGTACCTAGAGCTCTGATACCAAATGTAATGACCCCAAAAACTAGCTACAAGAAAACACAAAAAAGAAAATATTTTTTTTAAACTACAGAGAGGGATTCATAAACCCCTATCCAACTTTTGGTTATACTATTGTTTTAGTTTACTAAGTTTCCCAACTTTCCCAATGAGTTACATCTCACTCAATACCCTACACAAGTCCATCTATGTAGGCATACTATGTGTTACCACAAATAAGCTTATCCATCTCATCATTCTTGATGAGCTAAACTTATCACCTTCAGTACAATCGAAGGTATACACCCATCACCATACCATACACAAGTCTATCTATGTAGGTATGCTATGCGTATTATGAGTTAAGCTATCCATATCATCTTCATGATGAGCTATCTTAACTCAGATGTAATCAATTAGTTTACTTAGTTAACATTCTCCCTAAGGGGTCTCAATCCCTTAGGTTCTTTCTATGTTCACCCTAAGAGGTCTCAATCTCTTAGGTCCTTTCTATGTTCACCCTAAGAGGTCTCATTTTCTTAGGTTACTTTTATGTTTAGCAAGAAGACAAGAATAACTCTATCTACTTAATCAATCAAGAACAAAAATCCATAAAGCATACAAGAAGTACTTAGAAAGGAAACAACATTTAAATGAAGGTAACCATTAAATAAAAGAGAAATCTAGATAACAAAGCATAGATAAATCATAATAGTAAATTAAAGATACATTTCCCATTCATTCAATAAATTATTACATATATCCAAGTATGGTAAAACCTCCATACTTTTAAAAGAATAAAGTAATACATCCATATTCATCTAGGGATTTCTCCCTACAATTCTAGTCTATTTGAGCATAAGTAAATTATTGCAATAGTAAATCAAACTGATGCATAGGTTCCAACTGCCATCTTTGGTCCTCCTTGTCTTTCCATCATTCATTTGAGGATAGTAGGGGATCAAGGCAACTCATGGTTCTATGATAGACATGCATCTAAATGCATCTACTAGTAACATGAAACTAGTGCATTTACTGTTTACTTTACCAAATTGCAACTATACAAATTTAATTAAAGTATTCAACCATCTACTGTCTAGTTGATATCATAAGAATATCCTCATTTTTATTTTCACCTCTCATTTACCCAAAGAGAGTCATTTCAACAGATACAACTAGATCACAAGTCTTACTTTAATCAAATCATTTCAAAACCATTATTTCAACATAATCAAAGTCTCATACCTTTAATTAATCAAATAAACTATATTTCCTCTATTTAACATAATCAAAGTCCCATACCTTTAATTAATTAAATAAACTATATTTCCTTTATTTAAACATAATCAAAGTCCCATACCTTCAATTAACAAAATAAACCATATTTCCTTTATTTACATTAATCAAAGTAACATCTTATTCAATTAACTAAATAAACCATATTTCCTTTATTTACATTAATCAAAGTAATCACTTTATTCAATTAACTAAATAAATCATTTTTCCTTTATTTACATTAATCAAATAACCCCTTTATTCAATTAACTAAATAAACCATATTTCCTTTATTTACATTAATCAAATAATCACTTTATTCAATAAACTAAATAAATCATATTTCCTTTATTCAACCAATTCAAAGTTCAATACCTTTAATTATTCGAATAAACTAAGGTTTCCTTTATTTCCATGAATCAAATAATATAATAATAAATCAATAAGGACTATATATTCTTCGCTTAACTAAGAACCTTTGCCTTAAGTTTACAAATAATATAATTGCTTTCCTTTTTGTAGCAAGGAACATTTCTTATTTGATTTTAACACTGCTTGAACCTCTCTCCTTTGTAAAAAAGCTTCCAATTAAATAAACAATGTGCACTCAAGTTAAATAGTTTAACCTAGATTAAGCTACATTAATTCCATTAATCACCATTATTTAAAAAGAAACAATAGGAGGGAATGTATTCTACACTATGATCATCTTGCACAAAGTACATAGGGTGACATAATGTAGATACGACTACTGTGGTTGAAAATAACAACTCAAAAAAATAGGTAACTAACCCCTCCATAGAGGAAATGTCAACAGGGTGAACCACTGGGTAACCCTCAATCTCAGTGCGATACTTGAACATGATGATACTCAAGAGGAGTTTTCTTCCATGGGTGTGAGATGTTCAATTGCAAAAAGAGCAATGATGACATGGCAGAGAGGTACTTAGTCTAAAACAACCTGGCCAAAGTCAGTTGGTGATGCAACCAAGTTAAACCAACACATAGGGGAAAAGCCATAGCCAACATAGCTAGGCGCAAACTGCTTTAACATTGTAACACATGAAGAAGCTAACCAAACAAATCACAAGGGGGTACAACTTGTCAAAAATTACAAATACTTTTACAAGAAGGAAAACCAAGCACACATGATGACGCACGCGACTAGCCCATTGCTTACAAAACTAGGTTAGAAAAACGAACACACAATCCACATTTGAGGTAATCATAGGTCGACTTAGGGGAGATATGGTTTAGCTTAAAAAAAATCAAATCACAACCACCTACTAGGCTAAAGGTATACCAACAACTTTAACCAAACATAAATTTGACAGACATAAACCAATCAAGGAAAAATAAGCAAAAAATGGTTGGTTTAAAAGTAGTTAAACCAAGCTTATCTTGCTTAAAAACAAAGGAAGATAGTTTTCAAAAACCAACTTATGATTTCAAGTCATATTTTATGATGGTAGTTGCTAGCCTTCAATCTCCAACTCATCTTCTTCAAAATAGTCGATTGCTCTATTTTTTCAGCATCTCCCTCCTTGCGTCCCCTCCCTTTCTTCTCCTTCGTACTTTATTATGAAATGGAGTTCCTATTTTCGACATATTCTCTCTCATACCTTCAATCACTCCCATATTTTCCATATTTACTCTTTTTTTTGTGGCCATAAGATATTATTAATTTTTTGACCATTGTTTGCTTATTTCAACGCTTCATCATTAATGAAGCTCTGATGAAGCTCATCCGCCGCCGTTGGTAGGAAGATTCTAAGAATTCCTATAAAATTTAACCTTTTTCTACCAAGGATCTTATAAAAATATTTATAAGACTAAATAATAAGAGCTTTCAAAACTCATTTTATTAATTTTGAAAAGCATCACATTTTCTATTAATTAAATTTAATCTATAAAATTAATGTCTTATAAAAATTGATTATTATTTAAATTAAAGTCTTATAATCTATAAGATCATATAGATTCTTTTTATATTTTTAAATAATATTCTATTATTATTCAAAAAGAATGATTCTCATAATCAATTTAAATAATAAAAATATATTAATATTTAAAAGATTATTATTTTTCTAACTAAATAAAAATCAATAATTATTTAGAATAGAATATCTTTATCTATTTAAATAATATTCTATTATTATTTAAAATATATTATATATATAGTATTTTTTTTATTCAATCATAACATATTATTCTTATAGTAGTTCAAAGAATTTAAAGGCAATCACACTTATGCATTCTTTCCTCAAAGCTGATGGTGCATCAAAGTGATGATGTAAAAGACAATGAAACATATGCATATTTTTACCAAACCAAGATGCAACAAAGTGATGAAGTAGAAGATAACTAATTATATGCAACAAACAAAGTGGGAATATTTCCATCAACCTAGTCACCCATCTCAACCAAAGAATTTACGATAGCTACCAGGCTATCAAATGAGGCTCTAGGTGGATGGCATTGATGATTATCCCATAAACGATAATGCATACGTATATGAGGGTAGCCATCCATGTTACCTCGATTCACATTAATCATCACTTCCTTATCCTCAAGTACCCCATTTTTGGTGGATGATTCTACCTCTTCCACCCACGGGTGTACCTAATACTGCATCTTTAGCAATATGTCAGCAATACCATGTTCTTCCAAATACTAAACTAAATATCACACAATTGTTCATTTGCATAAAGTAAGCATTAAAAAATCATTAATCAATACATAGTTTTCATTTATTAAAGCTTTCCATGGAGGGTCATGACATCCTACCCCCTTGGGGCTAAACACCGTCCTGGGTGCTTTTGTTACAAAAGTAAAAGTTATTACATTATGTTTTCAGACAAAAAGGGAAAATATTTTTGAATGTCCTCCACTTTCTCCCAAGTGGTATTTCTTTCAAAAAATGGTCCCATTGGACATTACATTTTTCAAGAGTCTGATTTCACATAGACTTAGACAAAAACTCAAGAATCTTCACCGACATCACTTAAATAGCCTCCGAGTTTACCATATGCAATTTAGACACATCCCACACATGTTCAAGGTTAGCAACATATTTCCTAAGTAGGGTTATGTGGAAGGTATCATGGATCTTTGACAAGTTATGTGGTAAAACAAGTCGGTATGCAACTGGACTAATATTCTTAGTGATCTCAAAGGGTACCATAAATCGAGGATTTAAATTTATAGATTTTATAGTACTCTTATTTAGCTTAACCCTTAAGAATACTTTATCTCCTAAAAAGGACTCTCTTGGAGTACTTTTTAGATCAACATAATATTTCTACCGATCAATAACTTTTGTAAGTATTTATCTGATTACCTTTAGTTGATCCTCTATTTCTCTGATGATATTTGGACCAATCACAACTTGATCTTCCATATTATACCAAGATAATGATGTTCTACACTTTTGGCCATACAAGGCATCAAAAGGAGCCATTCCTAGAGAGGAATGATGCCCATTATTGTAGGTAATCTCTTCAAGGTGTAGATAGTCTTCCCAATGATATTTTTGATCCATCAGTACATGCGAAGCATGTCCTCTAGTACTTGGTTTACCTATTCTATTTGACCATCTGTCTCAAGGTGGTATGCCAAGATCATCTTCAATTTATGCCTATTGTGCAATGTAGATCTTTCTAGAATCAAAAGTGAATCTAGAATCCCTATCTAAAATGATTATTTCAGGAAACCCATGCAATCAAAATACCTCTTTGGCAAATCTATTATCCACTACCTAAGCATCATCCTTGATGTTTCCTGGTATTAAATATGTAACCTTAGTCAATATGTTGACTATTACAAGGATTACATCATGTTGATACCTAGTCTTGGGTAAACCTACTATAAAATCCATAGATATAACCTACCATTTTTGTGTAGGTACATGATGTGGATACAATTTTCCTACAAGATGCTTGCATTCAACCTTAACCTGCTAAGATTTGAGGCACTGAGGAATAAAATTGATGATATCCCTTTTCATTCCCATCTAAAAGAAGGTTCTTTTCATGTTTTCCCTCATTTTGACCCCTCCAAGGTGAGCAGAATAAGGGGATCTATGGGATTCTTGCATTATTAAATTTGTTAAATCACTCATGGTATGATGATTCTACTTTTATAAGACAAAAGTTCATCATTCATACTAAGTTCCTTATTAACCTCAGGGTCTCTACTCAATTTGGACCAAATTTCCTTACAATACTCATATTGAGATTTCTCTATCCTCACTTGATCCATTAGATCCATGTGACTTATGGTTATGCTTGCTATGTACTTTCTTCTTCTTAAGGCATCATCAACCTTTTTGTATTTCCCCTTTAAATACTCAATCTCAAAGTCATATTTAGTGAGAAACTTGACCCATCTTCTCTATCTTGCATTAAGTATAGGATGGGTGAATATATACCTCAGACTTTGATGGTCAAATTTTAATTCAAAGGGCTTTCCTACCAAGTAGTAACATTAGAATTTTAGGGCATGCACCACTGTAGCTAGATCTAAATCATGGGTAGCATTATTAATTTCATGCTTCTTAAGCTTCCTTGAAGTGTATGCTACTACTGAATCATATTGAGAGAGTACTCCTCCTAACCCTTCTAGTGATTCATCCGTGCATACTGAAATGTTCTTTTGAGGATATATAATTTCCAATATTGGTGTTGTAGTAAATTTATGTTTTAGTCGTTCAAAGAAATATTCAAACTTTCCTAACCACTTGAATTCCTTTTCCTTTTTCTAGAGGTTATTTATCACTACTGCAATCTTAGATTAATCCTTTATATATAGTCTATAATATCCCGTCATCTCCATGAAGCTTCACACTTCTGTCACATTGGTAGGGTGTGTCCAATTTAGAATGGCTTCAATTTTCTCTAGATCTACAAAAATTCCTTCTACTCATATAATATTCCCAAGATATTGTACGTCTGAGACATATAAAACACTTTTTGCTAGATTTCCATAGAGTTGGTTCTCCCTTAGCGACTCTAACACAATATTGATATGTTTATCATGCTCCTCCTTGTATCAAGAGTATATTAAGATATCATCTAAAAATACGAGGTAAAACTGATCTAGATGCCTCTTGAACACACTATTCATTAGATTCATGAATGCAATAGGGGCGTTAATTAGTCCAAATGGTAGGACTATAAACTCATAATACCCATACCTAGTTTTGAATGCCATTTTTAAGTGTTCTCCTCATGTATTATTAATTGATGATACCATGATTTTAGATCAATATTTGTGAATACTATGACATCCCTTAGTTGGTTGAATAAATCTTCGATTCTAGGTAAAGGATATCGATTCTTTATTGTAGCCATATTAAGCATCATAAAATCAATACATAACCTTAATGAACCATATTTTATTTTGAAAAATAACACTGGTGCACCCCATGGTGACACAGTTGGTTTTGTCAATCCTATTTCTAATAGCCCTTGCTATTTCACCTTTAATTCATGCATCTCAATATGATTCATCCTATATGGATATCTATGGATGGGTTTCACTCCTAGAATAAGTTCAATAGTAAAATGAAATTCCAACACAAAGGGAAGTCTAGGAAAATCCTCAAGGAACACATCCTTAAAGTCCTATAAAATTGGGTGTTTCTCCAACAATTCTCTCTTCTGATATTCTCCAACTTCATTGAGGTTTACAACATAGACTATCCTTCATTTATTGAGGGCTTTATTTAGTTTAATAAACAAAAATATTTAGGGTTTGATTGCCCTCTACTCACTATGAATTCATACTCAATCCATCTATCATGGAAATTGATCAAGGCTCTATGGACCTGAAACCAATCCATCTCTAGGATCACATCAAAAGCATGAAGTGGAGCTACATACAAATAACCTTTAGTGGTACCACTAGTTGGAGTAATCTGCCATTGGAAAACTTTGGTTAACTGAGTAGGTTTACCTAGAACCATACTCGACCTTACATCCTTAGGCAAAATATCCTGGTCTTTCCAGCATACCCCTTGCTAAACTAGAAGAAATAAAACTATATGTAGTCCCACTATCAATTAAAATATTTAATTATTTATTAAAAATATTATAATTTATAAGTATTGGGATGGTTTGCCCCTACAAATTCTAATTTTTGGTTGTAGCATAAATCTAGTGCATGGGTTCCTTTCCCTTGCACTGGATGTACTTGGCCTTGGTTGATGTAGACACTGACTAGCAAATTGAGGGACTCTCTAATTATAACACCCATCCTTGGGTTCCTATCACTTTTCTAATTTCTTTTCCCTGGAATTACTTGCTGGGGCTGAAGTTTATGGTTTTTGAGGCTCAGGTTTTGCATTATTGATATTGTTGTTGGTTTTATTTTGGAAGTTCTTCTTGAACCTTCTTTATTTCCCATCATTTCTCTTCTCAAAGTTTTAAGGATTCTTGGCCTTTTGATCTTATTATTCTTTCCATTTCAAGAATCCTTAACTTTTTCTCTTCCTAAGTGCTTGTTGATCTTGCTTAAACAATATGGAATAGTTGAATTATAAGTGTGACTCTGACTTCCTTGCTAGCTTGTATGCCCTTTGTAGCATCTTGGGTTCATGCAAGTTTACATCATGTCTCACTCTCGATTCTAACCTGAGAATGAACTTGTGAACACTCATATTCTCATCATAAATGGGTACATACTTTAGTAATCATACCAAAATTTTGTAATATATATCCATAGTTTTGGTTCCTTATCGAAGGTTAGAAAACTCCTGAAAATTTAATGCATAAAAGTGTTCTATGAGGAACCTATTTTTAAGATTACACCAATTTTTTTTTCATTTAATATCAACAATTTCCATATTATTCTTCTCATAGTAAGTTTCCCATGAATCTAAAGCAATGTCTTCTATGTAGATTTTGGCAAAAATTATTTGGGTTCCTGGGGAGTAGCCCTTCAGTATAAAATAAACTTATAATTCCCTTAACTAGGCTTCGACTGCATCCCCATCTCCTTCTCCTCTGAACTTAGTAATGAAAATATTTTTTAGATCCTTAGCTAGTTCTTTTTTTAAAAGAGCTCTAGCTTCCAACTATTATGTAGTTAGTCCATTGACTTGGCTAGCCTTTGAACCTCTAGCTTTCAAATTATTATTCACAAAAGGCTTTCAATATTTGTCTCATCTGATCCTACATGGTAGCAACCATAGTAGTGAGGTTTTCTAACTCTTTAGTGGAATTTTTGGGATCCTCATCCCGAATTCCTTCTTTGATATTGCTCTATCACATTTGCATAGTTGAAGGTGTATTCCTCTCTTTTCTAGCCTTAGGTGCAATTTAACCAAATGACAACCAATAAGAGAAGGTTAGGTTACAATTCTCTCTTTGAAATAAACTACTAACACAAGCCATAATGCAAAGTTCTCTTGCTAAAAACATCAATAATATAATTAGGGTAGTGTTCTAAGGTTATGATGCAACTTCAATGCCAAATTCCATACTTACATAAGTAAAATCATAACATTCCAATCACCCTTGGGGATAATCCCCATTTGATTCTAACAAGCATGGGATTCTAGGTCTTCCTGACTTTAGCTTAAAACTTAAGTAAACCTCCATAGAAAGATATTCAAATCCTTAAAACACATTAGGAATATCTATAACCTCGTACCTAGAGATCTGATACCAAATGTAATGACCCAAAAAACTAGCTACAAGAAAATACAAGAAAAGAAAAGTTTTTTTTAAAACTACAGAGAGGGATTCATAAACCCCTTTTCTAACTTTTGGTTATACTACTATTTTATTTACTAAGTTTCTCAACTTTCCCAAGGAGTTACATCTCACTCAATACCCTACAAAATTCTCTCTATGTAGGCACTCTATGTGTTACCATAAATAAGCTTATCCATCTCCTAATTATTGTTGAGCTAAACTTATCACCTTCAGTACAATTGAAGGTATACACCCATCACTATACCATACACAAGAATACCTATGTAGGTATCCTATATGTATTACAAGTTAATATATCCATCTCATCTTCATGATGAGCTATCTTAACTCAGATGTAATATTTCAGTTACTTAGCATTTTCCCTAAGGGATTTTAGTCCCTTAGGTTCTTTCTATGTTCACCCTAAGAGGTCTCAATCTATTAGTTCCTTTTCTACGTTCAACCTAAGAGGTCTCATATTCTTAGGTTTAATTTTAAGAAAGAATATCAGAATAGCTATATCTACTCAACAATCAAGAACAAAAATCCATAAAGCATACAAGTACTTGAAAAGGAAGCAACATTTAAATGAAGGTAAGCATTAAATAAAAGAGAAAGCTAGATAACAAAGCATAGATAAATTATAACATTAAATTAAAGATGCATTCCCCATTCATTCAATAAATTATTACATATATCCAAGTATGGTAAACTCCCCATACTCTTAAAATAATAAAGTAATACATCCATATTCATTTACGTATTTATCCCTACAAGTGAAGTCTATTATGAACATAAATAAATCATTGCAATAGTAAATCAAACAAATGCATAGGTTCCAGCTAACATCTTTGGTCCTTGTATTTCCTTTGTTAATTTAAGGATAGTAGGGGATTGGGGCAACTCATGGTTCTATGATATACATACCTCTAAATGCATCTACTAGTAACCTGGAATCAGTGCATCTACCATTTACTTTACTAAATTGTAACTATAAAAATTTTATCAAAGTATATAACCATCTACTGTATAGTTGATATCATAAGAATATTCCCATTATTATTCTCATATCCCAATTATTGAAAGAGAGTCATCTCAACAAATATAGCTATTTCATGAATCTTACTTTAATCAAATCATTTCAAACCTTTATTCAAAATTATCAAAGTCCCATACCTTTAATTATTCAAATAACTATATTTCCATTATTTAACATAATTAACGTCCCATACATTTAATTATTTAAATAACCTATTTGATTTTTAATTAAAGTAATCAAATAACATTTTATTCAATTAACTTAATAAATCATATTTCCTTTATTTACATTAATCAAATAACACTTTATTAAATTAACTAAATAAATCATATTTCCTTTATTTACATTAATCAAATAATCACTTTATTCAATTAACTAAATAAATCATATTTTATTTATTTACATTAATCAAATAACACTTTATTCAATTAATTAAATAAATAACATTTTCTTTATTTACATTAATCAAATAATAACTTTATTCAATAAACTAAATAAATCATATTTCCTTCATTTAACCTAGTTAAAGTCCCATACATTTAATCATTCGAATAAACTAAGGTTTCATTTATTTCCATTAATCAAATAATATAATAAGAAATTAATAAGGATTATATATTCTTCGCTTAACTAAGAACCTTTGCCTTAATTTTACAAATTATATAATTGCTTCCCTTTTTATAGCAAGGAACATTCCTTATTTGATTTTATCACTACATGAACCTCTCTCATTTGTAAGAAAGCTTCCAATTAAATAAACAACATGTGCTCAAGTTAAATAGTTTAACCTAGATTAAGCTACATTAATTCCATTAATAACCAAACTTTAAAAAGCAACAATAGGAGGGAACGTATTCTACACTACGATCGTCTTACATGAAGCACATAGGGTGACATAACACAGATACGACTACCGTGGTTGAAAATAATAGCTCATAAAAACAAGCAACTAACCCCTCCACAATAGAAATGTAAATAGGGTGAACCACTGGGGAACCCTCAACCTCACTACGACACTTGAACATGATGAAACTCGAGGATTTTTCTTCCCTGGGTGTGAGGCGTTTAATTGGAAAAAGAGCAACGATGACATGGTAGGGAGGTATTCAATCTAAAACAACTTGGCCAAAGTCAGTTGGTGACATAACCAAGTTAAACCAACACATAGGGAAAAATCCATAGCCAACATAGCTAGGTGCCCACTGGTTTAACGTTGTAACACATGAATAAGCTAACCAAACAACTTATAGGGGGCTACGACTTGTCAATAGTTAAAAATAATTTTACAAGAAGGAAAACCAAGCACACATGATGACGCACGCGACTAGCCCATTGCTTACAAAATTAGGTTAGAAAAATGAACACACAACCCACATTTGAGGTAATCATAGGTCAAATTACATTTGAGGTAATCATAGGTCAAATTAGGGGAGAGATGGTTTAGCTTAGAATACATTGAACCACAACCACCTACTAGACTAAAGGTATACCAACAACTTTAACCAAGCACACATTTGGTAGACACAAACCAATCAAGGATAAACCAATAGTAAATGGTTGGTTTAAAAGTAGTCAAACCAAGATTATCTTGCTTAAAAAAAAGGAAGATAGTTCTCAAAAACTAACCTATGATTTCAAGTCATATTGTATGATGGTAGTTGCTAGCCTTCAATCTCCAACTCATCTTCTTCAAAACAGTTGATTGCTCTATTTTTCAGCATCTCCCTCCTTGCGTCCCCTCCCTTTCTTCTCCTTCGTACTTTCTTATGAAATGGAGTTCCTGTTTTCCACATATTCTCTCTCATACCTTTAACCACTCCTATCTTGTCTGTCTTTACTCTCTTTTTTGGCCATAAGATATTATTATTATTATTTTGACAATTGTTTGCTTATTCCAACGCTCTGATGAAGCTCCTCCGCCTTTGTTGGTAGGAAGCTTCTAAGCGTTCCTATAAAATTTAACCTTTTTCTACTAAGGCTCTTATAAAAATATTTATAAGACTAAATAATAAGAGCTTTCAAAACTCATTTAATTAATTTCGAAAAGCATCACATTTTCTATTAATTAAATTTCTTCTATTAAATTAATGTCTTAAAAAATTGATTATTATTTAAATTAAAGTCTTATAATCTATAAGGTCATATATATTATTTTTATATTTTTAAATAAGATTCTATTATTATTCAAAAAGAACGGTTCTTGTAATCTATTTAAATAATAAAAATCTATTATTATTTAATAGATTTTTTTTTTAACTAAATAAAATTCTATTATTATTTAGAATAGATTCTCTTTATCTATTTAAATAAAATTATATTATTATTTAAAATAAATTATATATAGTTATTTTACCATTCACTCATAACATAATATTCTTACAGTAGTTCAAAGAATTCAAAGGCAATCACACTTACGCATTCTTTCCTCAAAATTGATGGTGCATCAAAGTGATGAAGTAAAAGACAATCAAACATATGCACATTTTTACCAAACCAAGATGCAACAAAGTGATGAAGTAAAAGACAACAAATTATATGCAACAAGCAAAGTGGGAATATTTTCATCAACCTAGTCATCAATCTCGGCCAGAGAATTTACGATAGCTACCAAGTTATCAATTGAGGCTCTAGATGGTTGGCATTGATAATTATCCCATAATCGATAATGCATACCTATATGAAGATAAGCATCAATGTAACCTCGAGTTACCTTAATAATCACTTTATCATCCTCAAGTACCCCATTTTTTTGTGGAAGATTCTACCTCTTCCACCCACTATTGTATCTAATCCAGTATATTTAGCAGTATGTCAACAGTACCATGTTCTTCCAAAAACTAAACAAAATATCACACAACTGTTCATTTGCATAAAAGTAAGCATTAAAATGTCATTAATCAATACATAGTTTTCATGTCTTAAAGCTTGCCATGGAGGGTCATGAAATCCCACCCCTTGAGGCTAAATACCGTCGTGGGTGTTTTTGTTATAAAAGTAAAAATTATTACATTGTGTTTTCAGACCAAAAAGAAAAATGTTTTCGCATGTCCTCCACTTTCTCCCAAGTGATATTTCTTTCAAAAAAATTATCCCATTGGACATTACATTGTTCAAGAGTCTGATTTTACATTGACTTAGAATGAAACTCAAGAATATTCACCGACATTACTTAAGTAGCCTCTGGGTTTACCATATGCAATTTAGACACATCCCACACATGTTCAGGGTCAATAATATATTTCCTAAGCAGGGATATGTGGAAGGTGTCATGGATATTTGACAAGTTAGGTGGTAAAGCAAGTCGGTATGCAACTGGACTAATCTTCTTAGTGATCTCAAAGGGTCCCATAAACCGAGGATCCAACTTTATGGATTTGATAGCACTCTTCTTCAGCTTAACCCTTAAGAACACTTTATATCCTACAAAGTACTCCCTTGGAGTCCTTTTTAGATAAACATAATGTTTATGCTGATCAATTTTTTTAAAAAATATTTGCGTGATTACCTTTAGTTGATCCTATATTTCTATGATGATATCTAGCCCAATCACAACTTGATCTTCCAGATTATCCTAAGATAATGGTGTTCTACACTTTTGGCCATACAAGGCATCAAAAGGAGCTATTCCTAGATAGGAATGATGTCCATTATTGTAGGTAAAATCTTCAAGGTGTAGATAGTCTTCCCAATGATATTTTTGATCCATGCAGTACATGAAAAGCATGTCCTCTAGTACTTTGTTTACCTATTCAATTTGACCATCTGTCTCAATGTGGTATGCCAAGATCATATTCAATTTTATATCTATTGTGCAATATAGAGATTTCTAGAATTAGAAGTTGTTAGGATCCTATCCTAACCCTAAATTATTATTAATAATATATATTTCATATCCTATGGTTAGAATAATGAATAATATAATAATTAATTATACATAATTATTATATTATAATAATAGGGTTAGGTTTAGCATTGTGTCTTTTCACTCACAACCCTAGAATGGGTATAAGGTATTGTATAATTCTATCACTCGAGGCATCATGAATTGAATAATAAAACATATATATAAATCCATTGGAGGGACCCCCCGAAATAATGCAACAATGATTCTTTCTCAAAGGTGATTAATTTAATTAATATTATTTTATTTATTTATTTTATTAAATATAAGCTAGAACCTTTAGGGTTCTACCATCTGGTATGAGAGCATTATGGATCCAACCATGTGGGACCAAAATTTTTCGAAAGAAGTTCAAAAATTGAAGACAAAATTTCAAGAATTAGGGAAAGTACACTGGGAACATTTAGAAAATATTTTGTGTGCAACATTTAGAAAACACTTTTAATAAAATTTTTTCGAAAGAACCTGTAACTATGGAATCCCAAGTGGTACCTATTGAAATTCTCGAGAATGAATAAAATAATCTAAACCCTTAAAAAACATTCCTACAGAAGAGCCCAAAGCCATATATTTTCAAAGGGTACATAATGCGCTTCCCAAAAAGGAAGAATATTACTCCCATGACAACCCTAAAAATATATATGTGCAAAAAATGACCTTCCTAAATGATGCAGTGAAACCCAGGAGCTCTCCAGAAAAACAAAAGGGAGATAAAATGCTCTCACAAAAATCAATAAAAATAAAGAAAATCACTTTGAAACTTGATCAAGCTTTAAATACGAATTACTAGAATCAATATTACACTCTATATATCATTTTTGGAAAAAATGAAGTAGACCTTGTCTGCATTCAAAATTTAAATAAAGGGTTTTCTAATTCAATCAATGATTATTCTAATAGGCAAAAACCAGAATTGGATGGAAAATATGAACGTCCACCAAGAGCAAGACTCAAAACCTAAACTAGGCAGCATCCACGCTCCTCTCCATTCCATTAAAAACTTACAAAAAAAAGAAGGTGAGGAAAAAATCCATTTGGAAGAAAACCTTTCAAAAATCTAGAAAAATATTTAGTCACAGTGTAGAATACATTCTTTAACATGCTCCATTCAATTACAATTTATTCATAGTTGTAAAAGACTTCAATGGCCAACAGTCGAGAGAAAGGACCATAATTGCAACAAAGGAGCACCGATTCGTTGAAGTTAACTTGAGTGTCGTTATTTAGCAAAATATAGTTGAATTAGAATTTACTTTCTTGTGCTTGATCAAGTGATTTAATATCAAGTGATTTAATATTATAAACACTCCCACTCCGTAGTTTCCATTTAGCCTCTCCTAGTGGAATACCAGTGGAAAAATAGACAACATACTGCAAGCCTTCGAAAAGTAGATTTTTAATCAATTTGCAAGTCTGGCAGGCTGTAGATAACGTGAAATTGATTCAAGCCTTGCAAAAAAAACAAAAAAAAACAAAACAAAAAATAGTAAGTAATTCAACATAACGTGAACCTTGTAGTTAGGCTTCTATCACGTCTGAGAGTCTAGCCAATAAATGCATATGAAACTTCATTTGATACCTTACAGTCCAGCCAGTAACAACATATAAAACTTTATTTGATACTTATATTAATTAATTACTTATGGTGGTGAGAGAGCATGGTTGGCTCACCATGATTTTTATCATGACAGAAGTTTTGAAGAAGATCAATAGTCTATAAAGACCAACAATCTATGAAGACCATTAATTCATTATGAATTTGGAGAAGAAATTAAGCTACTTTTCAATAAAAATACTTCAAAAACACACCATTACATTCACTATGTCGAAAGGAAGTTAAATCAATTCAACAATTTTTAAGGTAAATGATTCACTTTATACAATAGTGAATTTTATTCAACTATAAGGCACTTTCTTATATAAGGTTGGAAATATGAGGCCACCTTAGTAAAATAGAAGAATATTCCTTTAAATACCTACTGATCACTTGATCAAAAATGTTGAAAGTCCATAAATGCTGCCATCTACCCTACAACTTGAGCCTTTTCGAAGCTGATGCTTAAGGCACTACAACAACTATTTTTTTTGGTCTTTCTAAACTTTGAGGACAAAGTTTTTCGAGGAAGGGTGGCATGTTAGGATCCTATCCTAACCCTAATTATTAATAATAATATATATTTCATATCCTATGGTTAGAATAATAAATAATATAATAATTAATTATAAATTAATTATTATATTATAATATTAGGGTTAGGTTTAGCATTGTGTCTTTTCACTCACAACCCTAGAATGGGTATAAAGCATTGTACAATTCTATCATTCAAGGCATCATTAATTGAATAATAAAACATATATAAATCCATTGGAGGGACCCCCGAACCAATGCAACAGTGATTCTTTCTCAAAGGTGATTCTTTTAATTAATATTATTTTATTTATTTATTTTATTAAATATAAGCTAGAACCTTCAAGGTTCTACCAGAAGTGAATCTAGAATCTCTATCCGAAATGATTATTTTAGGAAACCCATGCAATTGAAATACTTCTTTAGCAAATATATTAACCACTACCTAAGCATCATCCTTGATGTTCCCTGGTATGAAATGTGCAACCTTAGTCAATCTGTCAACTATTACAAGGATTGCATCATGTTGATACCTAGTCTTGGGTAAACCTACTATAAAATCCATAGATATAACCTACCATTTCTGTGTAGGTACATCATGTGGATACAATTATCCTATAAGGTTCTTGCATTCAACCTTAACCTTCTAAGATTTGAGGTACCGAGGGATAAAATTGATGATATCCATTTTCATTCCCATATAGAAGAAGGTTCTTTTCATGTTTTCCTTCATTTTGGTCCCTCCAGGGTGAGCAAAATAAGGGGATATATGGGCTTATTGCATTATTAAATTTGTTAAATCACTCATGGTATGATGATTCTACCTTTGTAGCACAAAAGGTCATCATTCATACTAAGTTCCTTATTACCCTTAGGGTTTCTACTCAACTTGGACCAAATTTCCTTACAATACTCATCTTGAGATTGTTATATCCTCACTTGATCCATTAGATCTTTGTGACTTATGGTTATGATTTCTATGTAATTCCTTCTGCTTAAGGCATCATCAACCTTATTGTCTTTCCCCTTTATATACTCAATCTCAAACTCGTATTCAGTGAGAAACTTGGTCCATATTCTCTGTCTCACATTGAGTATAGGATGGGTGAATATATATCTCAAACTTTGCTGGTTATATTTTAATTCAAAGGTATTTTCTACCAAGTAGTGACATTTGAATTTTAGAGCATGCACCACTATAGCTAGATCTAAATCATGCATAGCAATATTAATTTTATGCTTCTTAAGCTTCCTTTAAGTGTATGCTACTACTGACTCATCTTGAGAGAGTACTCCTCCTAACCCTTCCAGTGATGCATCTATGAATACTAAAAATTTCACTTGAGGATATAGAATTTCCAATATTGGTGGTGTAGTGAGTTTATGTTTTAGTAGTTCAAAAGAATCTTCACACTTTCCTAACCACTTGAATTCCTTTCCCTTTTTCTAGAGGCTATTTATCGCTACCACAATCTTAGAGTAATCCTTTGTATAACATAAATAATAGCCTGTCATCCCTATGAAGCTTTGCACTTCTATCACATTGGTAGGGTGAACAATTCAGAATGGCTTCAATTTTCTTTGGATCTACAATAATTCCACCTACTCATATAATATGCCCAAGATATCGTACCTTTGAGACATAGAAAATACTTTTTTCTAGATTTCCATAGAGTTGGTTTTCCCTTAGAACCTCTAACACAATATTAAAATTTTTATCATGCTCCTACTTATATTGAGAGTATATTAAGATATTATCTAAAAATGCAAGGATAAACTAATATAGATGCCTCCTGAACACACTTCATTAGATTCATGAATGCATTTGGGGCATTAGTTAGTCTAAAGGGTAGGACTATAAACTCATAATGCCCATACCTAGTTTTGAATGTCATTTTGTGAGTGTCATCCTCATGTATTCTTAATTGATGATACCCTAATTTTAGATTAATATTTGTGAATACTACGACATCCCTCAATTGGTCGAACAAATATTTGATTCTAGGTAAAGGATATTGGTTCTTTATTGTAGCATTATTAAGCATAATATAATAAATACATAACCTTAATGAACCATTTTTTATTTTGATAAATAACACTGGTGCACCCCATGGCGACACACTTGGTTTTATCAATCATATTTCTAATAGCCCTTACTATTTCACATTTAATTCATGCATCTCAATAGGATTCATCCTATATGAATATCTATGGATGGGTTCCGCTCTTGGCATAAGTTCAATAGTAAAATCAAATTACCACATAGAGGGAAGTCTAGGCAAATCCTCAAAGAACACATCCTTAAAGTCCTGTAAAATTGGGTGTTTCTCCAACACTTCTATCTTCCAATATTATCCAACTTCATTGAGTTTTACAACATAGACTATCCCTACTTTATTGAGGCCTTTATTTAGTTACATAACCAACAACATCTGGGGTTTGAATGCCCCCTACTCGCTATGAATTCTTAGTCTTTCCTTACCATTTTTTGAATACTCGATCTATATATCATGGAAATTGATCAAGGCTCTATGGGCCTATAACCAATCCATCTCTAGGATCACAAGTGGAGCTACATACAAATAAATTTCAGTGGTACCACTAGTTAGAGTAATCTCTGCCATTGGAAAACATTAATTAACTAAGTAGGTTTAACCAAAGCCATACTCGACCTTCCATCCTTGGGCCAAATATCCTAGCCTTTCCAACACACCCCTTTAAAAACTAGAAGAAATAAAACTATATGTAGCCCCACTATCAATTAAAATATTTACTTCTTTATTAAAAATATTACCTTTTATAAGTACTGGGATGGTTTGCACCTCCAAATTCTGATTCTTGGGTACAACATAAATCTAGTGCGTGGGTTCCTTTCCCTTGGTACTAGATGTACTTGGCCCTGGTTAATGCAGATATTGACTAGAAAATTGAGGGCCTCTCCAATTATAACACCCATCCTTGGGTCCCTACCATTGTTCCCTGGCCTTAATTGCTAGGGTTGAAGTTTATGGTTTTTGAGGTTGAGGTTTTGCATTGTTAGGATTATTATTGGTTTTATTTTGGAAGTTCTTCTTGAAAATTATTTATTTTCCATCATTTATCTTCTCAAAATTTTGAGGATTCTTGGACTTTTGATCTTATTCTTCTTCCCATTTCAATAATATCTAACTTTTCATTTTTCTAAGTGCTTGTTGATCTTGCTTAGATAGGACAAAATAATTGAATTCTAAGTGTGACTCTGCCTTATTTGCTAGCTTGTATGTGATTTATATCATCTTGGGTTCATGCAATTTTACATCAAGTCTCACTCTTGATTCTAACCCAAGAATGAACTTGTGAACACTCATCTTCACATCATAAGTGGGTATATACTTTAGTAATCGTACCATCATTTTATAATCTATCTCCATAGTTTTGGTTCCTTATTGAAGGTTGGAAAACTCCTCAAAATTTAATGCATAAAAGTGTTCTATGAGGAACCTATTTTTGAATATTACACCAAAATATTATCATTTAATATCAATAGGTTCAATCTTATTCTTCTTATAGTAAGTTTCCCACGAATCTAAAGAAATGTCTTCTATGTAGATTGTGGCCCAAACTATTCAGGTTCCTGGGGAGTATCCACTGTAAAATAAAATTCTAATTTCCTTAACTAGTTTTCGACTGCATCCCCATCCCCCTCTCCTCTGAAATTAGTAATGAAAATGTTTTTTAGATCCTTAGCTAGTTCATTTTCTAAAAGAGCTCTAGATTCCAACTATTCTGCAGTTAGTTCGTTGACTTGGCTAACCTCTGAACCTCTAGCTTGCAAGTTATTATTCACAAATATTTTCAATATTTGTCTCATTTGATCCTATATGGTAGCAACCATAGTAGTGACGTTTTCTAACTCTCTATTGGAATTTCTAGGATCCTCATCCCAAATACCTTCTTTGATATTGCTCTATCACATTTGCATAGTTGAATATGTAGGCCTCTCTTTTCTAGACTTAGGTGCAATTTAACTTGATGATAACCAATAAGATAAGGTTAGGTTACAGTTCTCCCTTTGAACTGAACTACTAAAACAATCTATAATGTAGAGTTATCTTGCTAAAAACATCAATAATCTAATTAGCATAGTGTTCTAAGGTTATTATGCAAATTCAATGCCAAAGTCTATACTTACCATAAGTAAAATATCATAATATTCCAATCACCCTTGGGGTTAATCCCCATTTGATTCTAGCAAGCATGGGATTCTAGGTCTTCCCAAATTTAGCTTAACACTTAAGAAATCCTTCATAGAAAGACATCCAAATTCCTAAAAAACATTAAGAAGCTTTATACCCTTGTACCTAGAGCTTTGATACCAAATGTAATGACCCAAAAAACTAGCTACAAGAAAACACAAGAAAATAAAATAATTTTTTTTTTAAAACTATGGAGAGGGATTCATAAACCCCTTTTCACTTTTGGTTAAATTACTATTTTGTTTACTAAATTTTCAACTTTCCTAAGGAGTTACATCTCACTCAATACACTACACAAGTCTTTCTATGTAGGTATTCTACGTGTTACCACAAATAAGCTTATCCATATCATCATTCTTGATGAGCTAAACTTATCACCTTCAGTACAGTTGAAAGTATACATCCATCACCATTCCATACACAAGAGTATTTGTGTAGGTATGCTACACGTATTGTGAGTTAAGCTCTCTGTATCATCTTCATGATTAGCTATCTTAACTCAGATGTAATATTTTGGTTACTTAGTTAGCATTTTTCCTAAGGGGTCTTAATCCCTTAGGTTCTTTCTATGTTTACCCTAAGAGATCTCAATATCTTAGGTCCTTTTTTGTGTTCACCCTAAGAGGTATCATTTTATTAGGTTAATTTTACGCAAGAAGACCAGAATAACTATATCTACTCAATCAATCAAGAATATAAATCCATAAAACATACAAGAAGTACTTGAAAATGAAGTAACATTTAAATGAAGGTAAGCATTAAATAAAAGAGAAAGCTAGATAAAAAAGCATAGATAAATCATAACAGTAAATTAAATATACATTCCCCATTTATTCAATAAATTATTACATATATCCAAGTATGGTAAAATTTCCATACTCTTAAAATAATAAAGCAATACATGCATATTCATTTAGGGATTTATCCCTACAAGTGAAGTCTATTATGAACATAAACAAATCATTACAATAGTAAGTCAAACTGAGGCATAGGTTCTATTTGACATCTCTGGTCTTCCTTATCTTTCCTTCATTTTTTTGATGATAGTAGGGGATCGGGGAAACTCATAGTTCTATTATAGACATACCTCTAAATGCATCTACTAGTAATATAGAATCAGTGCATCTACTATTTATTTTACCAAATTGTAACTATACAAATTTAATCAAAGTATCTAACCATCTATTGTATAGTTGATATCATAAGAATATTTCCATTATTATTCTCATCTCCCAATTACCCAAATAGTTTCATCTCAACAGATATATCTAGGTCATGAATGTTACTTTAACCAAATCATTTCAAATATTTATTCAAAATAATCAAAGTCCCATACCTTTATTTATTCAAGTAAACTATATTTTTATTATTTAGCATAATCAAAGTCCTATACCTTTAATTATTTAAATAACCTATATTATTTTTAATTAAACTAATCAAATGACATTTTATTCAATTAACTTAACAAATCATATTTCTTTTATTTACATTAATCAAATAACACTTTATTCAATTAACTAAATAAATCACATTTCCTTTATTTAAATTAATCAAATAATCACTTTATTCAATTAACTAAAAAAATAATATTTCCTTTATTTAAATTAATCAAATAACACTTTATTCAATTAATTAAATAAATCATATTTTTTTAATTTATATTAAACAAATAATCACTTTATTCAATTAACTAAACAAATCATATTTCCTTAAATGGTAGTTGCTAGCCTTCAATATTCCAACTCGTCTTCTGTATTTTTTCAGCGTCTCCCTGCTTGCATCCCCTCCCTTTCTTCTCCTTCATGTTTTCTTATGAAATGGAGTTCTTGTTTTCCACATATTCTCTCTCATACCTTCAACCACTCCCATCTTGCCTGTCTTTACTCCTTTTTTTGCAGCCACAAGATATTATTATTTTTTTGACCATTGTTTTCTTAATCCAACACTTCATCATTAATGAAGATCTGATGAAACTCCTTCACCTTTGTTGGTAGGAAGATTCTAAGTATTCCTATAAAATTTAACCTTTTTCTACTAAGGCTATTATAAAAATATTTATAAGACTTAAACATAAGAGCTTCCAAAGCTCATTTAATTAATTTCGAATAGCATCACATTTTCTGTTAATTAAATTCCTTCTATTAAATTAATGTCTTGTAAAGATCTATTATTATTTAAATTAAAGTCTTATAATCTATAGGGTTATATAGATTCTTATTATCTTTTTATATAAGATTATATTATTATTTAAAATATTATATATATATATATATATATATATATATATATATATATATATATATATATATATATATGTTCTTTTACCATTCACTCATAACATAATATTCTTACAGTAGTTGAGAGAATTCAAAGGCAATCACACTTATGCATTCTTTCCTCAAAACTAATGGTGCATCAAAGTGATGAAATAAAAGACAATCAAATATATGCACATTTTTACCAAACCAAGATGCAACAAAATGATGAAGTAAAAGATAACCAATTATATGCAAAAAGCAAAGTGGAAATCTTTCCATCAACCCAGTCACTCGTCTTAGCCAAAGAATTTACAATAGCTACCAGGCTATCAATTGAGGCTCTAGGTGGCTGGCTTTGATGATAATCCCATAATCGATAACGCATGCACATATGAGGGTAGCCATCAATGTTACCTCAATTCACCTTAATAATGACTTCCCCATCCTCAAGTACCTCATTTTTGGTGGATGATTCTACCTCTTTGACCCACGAGTGTACTTGATCTTGTATATTTAGCAATATGTTAGTAGTACCATGTTCTTCCAAAAACCAAACTAAACATCACACAACTATTTATTTGCACAAAATAAGAATTAAAAAATCATTAATAAATACATTATTTTCATGTCTTAAAGACTTCTAGGGAGGGTCATGACACCATAAGTCAAAATATTGCAAAAGTTTCTTATACCTTTGGAAGTGATTTGTTGAAACTTGTTAGCAATTCATTTTGACTTACTAGTCATTTGTCCCTTTGTTTAAATTTTATATTTTTAAGTATTTGACATTAAAAATTTATCCCAATAGGCACTTATACAAGATGATCTTGGATAATTCTTGGTAGGATAGTGGCTTTGTTACAAACTTAGGTAAAATAAATCAAGCGAGTGATTTGTTTTCACAAATGAATTAATCAATTGAGCAATTTGCTTCCAAAAAATTAATCAAGTGAGCAATTCACTTCCAAATCAAGTGAGTGATCCACTTCTGTATTTAACATATTCAAGATTTGGGTAACATTATAGCAAGAAAAACTATAGGAGAAGCCTTAGATGGTACATCATTCGATAGATTCCAAGCACTCTTATTTCATCATATATTTAAACAAAATAAATAGAGCTAGTAGATGGATATGATGCCTCTAAAAATCCTCAACTACCTTAATACATGCAAATTTCTCAAAGTGAAATGTGGTTTTTGTAAAACTCACAGCCAAACATGTAAGCTCATCAAGAAACATAGAATTTTGGTTTGCAATAGGTGTATTAGATCTAATAATAAATGCAATATTTCATGCAATAACAAGTGATGGTACCAAGTTACAAAATTGTGCAAAAACAACAATCGATTCAATATCCTCAATAACAACCAAAATATGCTCTAAAAAGATAACTTGCACATCAAATATTGTGTGGGAAATCATAGTATAAATAAGAACCTCAATAACCTTAGTTAATTCAACAACAAAATATAATGGTGTCTATGGAGTGAAGCTATTTGACTTGTTCAATCCAAACCCATCTACAATAGGTGGACCCATAACATCAACAAGATCCCTAACTTCATTAATACTTAAAATAACTTTAAAGGGAAGGGACTAGTTCAAGAGTATACTTACAGTCCTTAAATGATTAACACAACAAGGTGATGAACTTGAAGAGTATAATTGGATAACTCATAAACAAGGAAATATATAGGATCCTCAATGGTTAGTGACTTAATAATAAGACCTATCAACCTCTACTCTTGAGGATGTTTTGGTCTAAAATGAGTGCCTTTGGGTTAGAGCACTCTAGCAAGAAAACATGGTGATGATTTATCAGGTATAGAATAACATGAGTAATATGAATTCAATTTTTTGGTGCTTTACTTATTAAATAGATTATGATCTAACATATTATCCTATCATAATACACCATGCCCAAGCAGTTAATCAACAAGTGCCAATACATCCTTTAATAGCAAACTAGCCTATTTCCATTAGTTTGAAATTCCATTTATGTTGTAAGATAATCATTTGAGTTATATGTGCGATAATAATCTTAAGTGCAATGAATGATATTGATTGGGAAAATACAGTTTACAATCCCTTATTTGTATAATAAGTTATGATAGAATAATTTAATAAAATACATACTATTATTAATACTTATTACTTAAAATACTAGTTACAATCTTTACAATCTTTTGCTTAATACTATAATACTATAAGTTTACAATCTTTTGCTTAATACTTAAAATACTAGTTATTTTTATTTTTGGATGTAATACTTATTACCATTGTTGTGTATAGTAAACTTTTAAAAATGACAAATAACCTCGCCTATTAGACTAGGCTCAAAATAAACTTTCCAATGAGTACCTATTTGCGTATATTCCCATATACTTAGCACCCTAAAAATACTTAAAATTAGGCATTGCAAACTTGATTTTACTCTTGATAATATAGATGGTTTCACTTTCAAGTCCTATATCTCCTCCAACACTCGATAAAATTTGGTGAAAACACATTCATTAGATTCCTCTTGAAAAGAGCTTTCCAAAAAGTATACTTGTCTATATTTCGAACAGAACTAGCCTCTTGGATGACTCATTTTTATCTAGTTATCTAGCTAGCTTGGTTGCCTATAAATGCTGGACTAATCATGCAGTCATAATTTTTAGGCCTTATATCTCTTGCAACACTTAATAAAATTTGGTGAAACTACTTTCATTAGATGCTCCTCAAAAAAATCTTTTCAAAAAGTATAAACTTTGCCTACGTTTCAAGGAGATTTGAGGCTCGAAATTGCTTATTTTTTGTAGGTTATCCAAGTTGCCATGACTAAGGTCACTACCGAGAATGTATAAGAAAGTGGTTATAATCCCTGGAAAACTAAGTGAAAGAAACATGCCCAAAGTTGGATTTTTTTGGCAATGATGTTAGCAATGAATTTTTATAACCTTGGCACCCAAGTTTAAATTGTTCCAAAATGCTAACTAAAGGAAATATACTTGAATCTAGAGGGAAATAAAGAATCAATCCCACAAAATCCAATTTTGGAGAGAAAAAAATCCAAATCTAAGGTTTTTTCAACATGACGTAAGCATAAGAGTTAAAAATACTGGAATTACTAGTCTTGAAAAGTCAAGGGGAAAATAAAGAAGTTAATCAAACCAAAGCCCAAATATGGGGCTTTTCCAGGATGACATAAGCATAAGAGTATAAAAATATTGGAATTATCAATCCTAGAAAGCTAAAGGGGAAATAAAGGAACCAATCAAGTTAGAACTCGATAAGCATAAGAAAGATGCCAAAAGTCCCGAACAATTGCAAGGAAGAATGAGGAAATTGAAAATCATCCTGATGATGCATTAGTTTAAAATTTAAAGTTTAACAATGTAAAATTACCTCATAAATTGGAATTGAGCAATCAACCATTAGAAATTTTATCCTACCATTGGAACTTTTATCAGGCAGTTAGAAATTTTACCCAACAATTGACAATTACCCTAGCCTATGCCTTAGAAATAGATGATGCTATTATAGGGTGTCCTTACATTCTGCTCTTAGATATTTTAAATCATGTTAAAATCTAAAAAAATATAAAAGCTAGCTAGAAAACTTGAGGAAATATAAAATACAAACCTTGGAAAATATTAAAGCAATACAACAAGCCTTAAAATATAAAATCAATGCTCAAAGCTTGAATTCTTGTAGACAAGAGTTCCAACAATGAAGCTAAGGGTAAAAATTATTGAAAAGTAGAAAAAAATTACCGATAAAGGGTAAAATGTAGCTAGAGATTACCAAAAAGGATGATAATTCTTAAAAAGTAGAAAGAAATTATTGGTAAGGGGTAATATGTAGCTAGAGATTACCAAAAAGGATGATAATTCTTAAAAGGTGTAAAATTGTTAGAAAGAATAAAAATCCAACCATTATGTTTAAAAGATTACTAGGAAAATAAAAAATTCTAAAAAAGTACAAGTTAAAAAAAACATGAGAAAGAAAGAAATTGGGTAATGTTACCCCATGTGGAGGAAAAGAAAAGAGGAGTAAGTTATTTAAAACCCTAGCACAAATTTAAATTTGACTTTAATTCAAAGTTATAAGGTTTAGAAAGCATTTTTGAAATTTAATTAAAGAATGAATTGATGAATGGGAGTTATAAGGGAACAAATTATTTATAATTTGAATTAAGATTTAATTAAATTGGAGCAAAGGTGAAATTGAAATTTGAAGGAGAATTTATGAATTAAATAAAGAGATGTAAGTAGAGATTAAAAATTGAATTTGGGAGCAGGATAATTGAAATTTGAAATTTATGAAATTTAAATGAATGATTGAAATTAAAAAGTTGATTGATTATTGATATGAGTGATTGATGAAATTTGAGAAAATTGATGGATGTGAAGATTGATTTGTTTAAATTTTAAAATTGAGAAGAATTTGCAATTAATTTTGGGAACTATAAGAAGAAAGAAGAAAGAATTGAAACTGATTACTATATTGAAGGTTTGAAATTGAAATTGATTAAAAAAATTGAGTGAAGAAATTGTTTGATTAAAATAATATAAGCCTTAAAAATTGAATACAAAACCTATAATAACTAAAATAAATATATATTAATAACTGAAAGATATAAATGAAGTGCAACTGGAAGGTGTAAGCACGAGCCGATAGTGAGTGCAACTTGAAGCAAGTGCAAGTGTAAGCCAAGAGTGAGTGCAGCCAAAAGCGTGTGCACGAGTCATAAGTGAGTGTAATGAACCCTTTCGTTACTCCTTCTTATCCACAATTTTTTTTAAAATGTTTATATGGCAATGACCTAATCCATAACCTAAGATACACATATTCCATTTGGATCATATATTTCAAGCAATATAGCTTCGGGAGCTATAGAGACTTGATCAGAGTCTCATAAGTAGAAGTGATCAACTTCTACGAAACCTTCATACCCCACTTGGTATGAGTACGCTGGCCTAGCGTACTAGTTTCATCCTCTTAAAAGGAAGAATTCACCAAATGGTCCACCCAGACCAGGTGAATACCTTGAAGATGGTAATTCATCATGGATGGAATAACCACACCTATGGTTATCCATTAAATCTTAGCTTTGATCTAGTCTATCTAGAAAGGAGTTCTAAGATTACTGTATCACTATTGTGATAAATATCCATGGAGTTACACATTTAATTAGGCAATCCCTCTAATAAATTCCTTTTAAATGGACAATACTAGTCTCATGTAATTTTAATCCTTAGTGTAGAGAGGAGAATCTGTCTTGGATTGTAAATCAAGGTCATAGTGTCCTCTTAAGAGTTTATTCCACAAAATATTTTAACCTAAACCATCTTGAGATAATTTAATCCATTACAACATGTCCTTAGGTTTAAAGCATTGTACAAAATCTTACTTTTAGACAGATTGGTGTTCCATTCAAGAATAAGGATATAATGCATAAATCCAATTTTCCCTTAAGGTTTGGTTTCTATATCAAGCATAAACGAAGTTGCATATCATTTATTACCCTTCAATTTAAATAACATCCATTCATCACATGAGATTGTTCTACTAAAATAAATCACTGTTACAAAATGATCGAGACAATTGCATTACATTAAATTATCAACATAATAGAATTTGAGTCTACACTTGTAGCATCCATACATATTTATCCGACTGAAAATTTAGCATTAATTACAGTGCATAAAGTTAACCACCACATATAATATACATCATTCGAGTACAACATCATAAATTATTTACATTTGAACATAATTGCACCATTCACAAGATATTATAAATAAAACCACAAAATTAAAGTAACACCAAGGTTTATCCTGGGAAACCTTGTCGGGAAAAACCCAACCTCCAAAATATTCCTTTATCTTTTTCATAAACTTAAATGGTAAACTTTACAATAATAGGAGGACATCTAATGACCCTTATCTTCATATATAGGTTAGAGAATACAACAATTCCTTTTTGACCTATTGATGTAATAAAGGAATCACCCAATCCCTTATTTTATGACATCAATATAAATTCACAATACCATTAAGGAATCTCTAGTTCCTAGGACATTTAACATCTTACATTGTTCATGAAAAGTCATTGGATTATATTTTGGAGATAACGTATTTCGAGGAAATCATTTAAATTCCCTCAAGAATGAATTCTAAATTCACTCCTCATAATGAATTAAAATCTCATACCTTTAATTCGTATCCACCATCCTTTTTCTAATATAATAATCAAAGTCCTCTGTACGATCGTCTTTCCCTCAAGAATGAATTCTAAATTCACTCCTCATAATGAATTAAAATCCCATACCTTTAATTCGTATCCACCATCCTTTTTCTAACATAATAATCAAAGTCCTCTGTACGATCGTCTTTTAAGCATTGATAAATCTTTGTAATATAGCCATTAATTTAAATCTATGACATAAATTCCATTCTTAGTTTCAATCTCCACTGAGATAAATACTAAGATCCATAAAAATGTTCAAAGGTTACACTTTAGTTTTAGTCATAAAGTGATTCTAAAATAAAAATCATCGATATTTTCTAGGCCTTCAATTCGTAATATGAATATATTATCATTATTAGACAACATACACCCAAATTATTGGAACAAGGCTATTAAACATATCCCCCTTATTACTCTTAATGTATTCTACATATACGTGTTCTTAATTGGAAACTCCTTTTTATCATACCATGGCTTTCCAAGAAAGGATCCCATAGGTTATGGAAAACTTATTTCATGTGATGGATTAATGGTTATGCTAGCAACTAATAACATGGATAGTTATTCAAATATTACGTTGCTAACAAATTAGTTTCTAAGCTAAAATTGACTCCATTGAATAAAACCCCTTAAGGTTTTAGCCTACGCGACACACTTCATAAACATCCATGCCATGAGTGGGAGTTTTGTTGAGTTGACACATAGTCGATTCGGGTACGATTCGGATGACTGATGGTAAGCTATGAGTTATACTCCAAGTGTTCAAGTTTCATATGGCTACCTACTAATGTTACCAGGGTTTCCATCTATGAGTAAATTCCATAAGAATGACTGTATACCCTGCCGATGGAGGGAGAGTTTCTATGCGTACTGGGTTCTATGTTTGAATTATTATCTCATGTGGAACCTCCTTCAGTAGCATTGGTTTGGGTCTATAGGCCAAAAAAAAGGATTAGTAATTATGGGCAGAGGTCAAATTAGAGCATTCAATCAAATTAATGGTTCTCCTTAGTCTGTCAGGCATCTCACAACTGCTACGATCGTCTCGATTGCAAGTTATACAAGGGAAATGATATCACATATGAGCTTTCCCCCACGTGATCCTGCTTCTTGAACAAGCTATGGTGTGATGAATTCTTAGAGAACATATAATGCATGGGTCAATTAGGCACCACCATGAAACGGGGTAGTTTCAGACATTAGATTCCTCCTACGGTTATCCCTAACATCGTAGTTGTACAATAATCAATTCCATAGTCAAGTCACAATGCAGTATGCTTGGTAGGAAAATACCTAAGTGTCTTATGGTGTGACATTACCAAATCCCACCATAAATTCCAATGAATTAGGTCATTTAGGGTTTGGATAATCAGAGCCAAGGATTGGGTATTACAGTGGTAAGGCAACATATGCAATATATATACATATATATTTTTTCCTTCTACTCCTTATTTGGACCCAGTCGTCAATGGACTAGACATTTATCAAAATATTTTTAATTGCATAGATGACGGACAGAGTCCGGGTTTAGCTTCATATTTCAGCATGATGCACAATGGCAACACAACTTAGGTATTGAGGAAATTTAAGGTCCACGTGACACACTTGAACAAGCTTAGGGTGATAAGTTCACACTTTCAGCTTAGTCATTGTACTAAGACAACTATCCACCCGATCTAGGGAGGGAAAAACATAGAAAAGCAGGGGAGGTATTGGGGTTTGGCATAAGTCAAACATAATTTTAATTACCCTTACTATAGGGTCCAATTAGAGTCAATAGAAAGAGGGTCATTCCATAACAAGTTGCCCTTAGCGATGGTAACATCAGGATATGCCCAAAAAAATTCTAGCAGCACAGTGATGGGTAAAATCGAAACATTCCAATATAGATGCAGACAACATAGACTGCTGTTAGCAGGGTTTGAAGAGTACAACCCTAAATCCCACATTCATCTTGAAGGGGAAAAATGCTGTGATATAGGCACATACACGCTACATAGATCATAGTCATCTGATAGTGGTCGTCTGAGCCCTGCGGGTGTGTTGGTAACTTGATATGTGGTCGTCGTTCATGAAAGTTTGAATTTTTGGCTTAAAGATAGTTCATCTAAAACCTCCATTTTCTAGACAGTGATAATGAATTGAGTGATAATGAATTGACAAGTCTATTTCCTATATAGGGATTGTGAAATGACAAGTCCATGAAATTAACAGGAGTGTTACAAACTCTTTCCAATAAGGGATAGAGTCAGAGCAACCACTCTAAAGAATTTGGTCCATCTATATTGAAGGCAGAAAATATTCTCAACTTAGTAGAAATCCAGCTTAATTAAAGGATTTCAATCAAGGATATTAATACAATAATCTATTGAAATACAACAAGCAATCCACCTTAATTAAAGGATTTCAATCAAGGCTCTTAATCCAGTAATCTATTGAAAGCATACCTTTAATAAAATAATATATAGTGTTTGCGTAACCATATTAAATAGTATACTTAATTTAAGAGAGGAATATAAGATCTCGAAGAAACCCGAAAAATTTGATTTCCTGCTTGATCTTCTTGATTGAGCTTCCTCCCTTGCTTCTCTAGATACCCTTCTTATTCAACTAAGAAACCTCTCCAGCATTATGGTTTTTGATCCACCCAAGGGTGGAGAGCATACTCCCTAGACCTTCTAGATTTTCCTAGATCTTCCTCACTCTAACTAGGAGATATTTCAAGTCTTCTAGTTTCTGATTCACCCCATGGGTGAAGAGCATACTCCCTAGACCATTAAGACTCCTAGAACCTAGATAGCCATTTCTTCCCAAAATACCTTCTATTTATAGGGAAATTTTCCACTCATGGGCCAAATAGTGGCCACATTATAATAATACTAAAAAGATGCCTAGGACCAATATGACTTCATCATGTCATGTGAAGTGTAGTGGGTCCTCTAGGGATGAGATGAATGTCAAAGTTCCTACTATTGAGGCATAAGATAGTTACAAGGGTGGAACTATTATTGATAAGCCATGGACTTCCTTGCATAACTCCCACCAATATCAGGTAAGTCCACATGAGTACTTCCCAAAAGGTAGGGGTGACCCATGAGTTATTTAAAAATTCATTGGTCCTTTTTAGGCCCATCCACATAGGGTCCACTAAATCTGCACATGATTTATTATATGGTTATAATTTTTGTAAAAGATAATTCTTTAAATTTATCTTTTACTAGACCTCATAAATAGCCTTTAAATAATTAATATTTCTTATCCCTTATAAAATTCTTTTATTATAATTTTTGTAGGATTATTTAGGGTCATGCCCCTTCTATTAGGCATTAATTGATCCCCCAAGATCAATTAATATTATTTAAATAAGGTAGGAGGGTAACGGGTCATGACATACACCCCCCTTAGATTAAACACAGTCCTCTATGTTTGAACTTCTTCCTTATAAAAGCACATTTGTCTAGCAAAAGCTAACATTTATTCTGCTATTTTACAATCAGGTCTTCTCTCATCCAGTACTTCAATCTTGATAGAAAGCTTCATCTTCCATCCAAGCGAGTACCTGGACCTGCAAAAATGTAAAATATCAGTAGTACCATGTTCTTGTAAACAATATAACATCCATATTGCATATCAAAAAGTATCGAAAGCATCATCAATACACAATATTAATACACAACTACAGTTTTAACTCATTTCAAATTGCACCAACAATTGATCTAGAGAACTGTAGTATTAGAATTTTGCAAAATGATGTTACAAGGATATCATGAAATTATGCATTAGACATAAAAAGTCTTGTTATTTTTATCAAAGCTCCCACCAAGGAGTATCACAATATAATATGATTAGCCATTGGCACGAATTAACCTGATAAAAATCAAATGCTAACAAACATAATTTTAGAATCTCAATTCAGGATATTCACATATATCCTAATATGCATTTTAATACCAGAGCATCCACCCAGATGTCTCCTGGTTTATATCATCATAAAATCATGGAGAAGTCCCATAACCTCTCCAAGAATGGACACCAATCCATTCCTCATATTCATTTTAGTCCAACAAAATTCAAGATTCATGCATTCTCTTGTATCACAAATTTACCATAAACAATAATATTCAAATAACCTTCAAACAAAAATATAAAATCCAAAATTTGCTAATGTTTATGCCTCATCCTTGGCATTAATAGATTAATACAAAATGATGGCCTATAGAGTGGTGGTCTAAAGGACCTTAAGGTTGATGTTCCTGAGTCTATTTTCCTCCTTGTACTGTGCTGGTACTTATGGCTGGGGATGGTGGTGGAGCTACTGCTCCAACAACTACCTGATCACTGCCTCCCTTCTCCCATGATGAGTACCAGCAACTAGTTGTGGTGTAAGAAGCATACCATGATTCATCAAGGCAACCAAATAGGATTCTAGGAATGCCGTAGTGAATTCCTCCCTTTGTTGGCAAAATTGGGGGTTTTCTGTGAGCATAGCTGCCATCGTCGTTGCTCTCCAATTATTTCTTTGTAATCTCTCCGATCTAAGCTGATCCCGCTCCGTGATGGCCTCATCTCTTTCTGCTATCAACCTTAATATTTCCTGTGCCCAAGCATCCTCCTGAACATGTTGTACTGGAGACTTCCTCTTGGTTGACTTAAGGTGTTTCCTAATTCTTACCATGTTTATTGCACCTACTATAAATTAGTGTCGATTCGGATCAGCTTCCCCTCTTCAGGGTGTGTGCAACAGTAGATCGATAATCAAGAGCAAAAGGATCATAAAGCATATTATAGGATTTACCCCGCTTAAAACTAATATCATCCAGGTGATTCCTACCATAAATACAATCTTATTGGATGTCATGGCGAGAAACTTCTCCAATACTCAAATGATCGTAAAGTCAACCAATATCTATTTCGCTTGTACTCTTACCAATCGTATCCTGATAATTTCAAGGTGAATCATTCTCTTTCCCATGATACACCTTTTTCTTTGGCTTGATTGTCCTATGGATGATTTCGTGCTGACTAAACAAGGTGCACCATGCCTATCACAGTTTTTGAAATGGCACGTGTCCTCTTATATCTATGTAAAGTCTTATCATTGTCCTTTTTTCGTAGTTTCATTAATTTTTATCACAACTTGATATTTTCATACATAAACTTTTTCATGACTAAAAACACATTGAACCAAATATATTTCAACTAATAATTACAATTGACCAACCGTATCGACACACTTTTACATTTAGTTTTTCGGTTAGTGGTCATGGTTGGATCTATCATCTGTTAGTCCCCTAACTAAGTTCCCAGTTTGAGAGTCTATTGGAGAAACCACTTGAGGAGTAGCTTGACCAATTGTCTGAGTTGCATTTTCCTGATCACGTTGTCCCATAGCCATTGGTTGTATTGGAAGAAGTAAACCATAGCTTACTAGCGCATCCATACAAGAAGTTAAGAACGCAGTCCGGTATATATCCCTTCCATCGCGTAATTGTGCATTTTCTACTTGCAAGGTTGTCCCCTTGGTATCTCTCCAGTGCTGCATTTGTGTTAACTCCTATCAAAGTTTCTTCCATTTAGAGATGACGACTTCTTTCTCAGACTCCAAATTGAACCTTTGTTGTGCCCATTTGTCTACCAACTTTAGCTGTTGAACCTCTAACAGATGAATTTGTTTCTTCAGTGCATCTATCTCCAGGTGCACTTCCTTCATTGGTTCCTTCTCTCTTAGGCTGGATGGTTTGGCTCCTATATCCAACCGTTGGCGTACACATCTTTTGGAAGGTTCTTCCTCATTTTCCTTCCTAAGTGAATGCTCCCCTTCTACATATTTGGTTGTTTCCCTACAACCGCTATCTTCACTGGAATCTTCCTCTAGGCGTTGCCGTTGCACGGACCACCAAATATCATAGTCAGGGGTCATGCCTACATCATCCTCATCAGGTGTCCATATAGCCTCATCAGGTTCTAAAGCTAGTGGTTCTATTGGTGGGGGTATCACTACCTTTCGCCCCTTCCTTGTATAAACCATGGACAGTTTCGGTATCTATTGTGTAATACCGAACTATCGCAATACCCGAGTATATTGAAAATACTCATATTGCATACTAGTACGTCCGATCAACCATCTTGCTCATCTTACCCGAGCGAGTTGAACACCATATTCTTCCCAAATTGGGCCCAATCTCCAAGGTCTCCAAATAACATCACGGGATTGCAGGTTCTCCCAAATGGAGCGAAATCGCTCTTTATTTCCTTCAAGGGGTCTACAGTTTGACCATTCCTTTTTCTATTGCCATCTCAATGCATAGGGCATTTCTGGCCCCATAATTTGGTGTGCATCATAAGGTAGTCCTTGAGGTTTGGCTACCGCTATGTGCTCCCATGCCCAAACTTGTAGCAAAGTGCTACAATTTAATCCTATTTTCACCGTTGTTCTTAAATCAAACAACTCTTTGTAGGTTTGGGCCAATAATGTTGGTGCCCATGCATATTTTATTGATTCTTCCACTATGTCTTGCACTATTCCCAATAAATTCCAAGGAAAACATGCACTTCTAGATTCGGGTAGAATGACACCCGATATGAGCTCCATTATAATCGCATGCTTATGTGTCAGTCTACCCTACACATAAAGAAGTTCATGCTCTATATGCCCCCTATCGGTGTTCACTTTTCTCCAATCTGCTTCGAATACTCTTTCTAGAATATGTCCCATTTTTGCTTCATTAGTAGTAATGACTGCACGTCCTTCTACCGGTACTCGATATATCCTGTATACGTCTTCCAACGTAACAATCATTTCTCTAGTGGGTAATTGAAAAGTTCCCCTATCGGGATCCCATATTTCTACTAGAGTTGACAGATAACATATGTCTATATGTATTGGCTCTAATCGAGCTGCTCCCTCAAATCCTACTTCTTTCAACCATTGCCAGTCGCTCACCTCCAGTCTATTCTTGGAATTCTGGAAGAGCGTCCTCAGAGAATGCCTTGCCCTAATAATTTTTAATGGCCGGATTTCTGATCTATCTGTGGGATTATCATTGTCTGTTCTGACCTTTTCAGTGGCCATAGCTCAAAGAGTATGTACCGACAGATCAGCTAATAGGAGTAAAATGATTATAAGATACACTATGATCTTGTCTCTGAGATCACTAGTATTATTAAGATAACTTGAATACGAGTGGTACGATATCCACTATCACTAATAGTGCTTAGGGTATTTCTATTTTTCAGAACTAAAGTAAACTCTGCACTATTTACAGTTTTGCTGGATAGTATTTCGAGGCCTATTTAATTTCCGTGGATTCGTAGATCCATCAAATTGAATTATTGGGTTCTTCTCCAATTCTCGAGGGGGTAATCATATCCCATGCGTTCTTTCAAGTCCTATCATCGACCTTTCGATGGTTCCAATGGATGATTTCGTACCTAGCTTCTCTGTTGGCAAAACACGTCTCCCTCATGATACTACTGTTGTAAAGTGTTCCTTTACAATTTTTAGAGCCCCAAGGTATCGTACCATCTGGGTTTAATTTACTTTTATCTTTGATGTGTGGTCTACTATCGATTTCGTGTATGCAATTTATCCGTACCTTAAACCGCAACACTATAAACTTCTTTCGAGTTTAGTACCACATGTGTGGCATAGCGGATAATTTTTGGTTTAAATAATTTATCACCCCATACTACTTTCAACCACCAGTAGATCTTAGAGATATAGACACCGAGTTATTTCCAGAAAGAGTCTAAGGTACACCGCTTAAAATCCATGCAGGAGGGTTCGCTTAGCTCTTCCACTTTCGAACGACTGAGGATCTACTCATGGGGAATAAGAACTCAGACATCATTATCCCAAGCACTTACCAAGTGTATATTTTAGAGTTGTGGAATTTCCTCTCAAGTTTAGTCTCATGCCCCAAGTCTTTGCTAACCTAGACTTTCACTAGAGCCTACCAGTTAGCCTGGGCTCTAATACCAACTGTAACGAACCCCATTCGTTACTCCTTATCCATAATTTTTTTTATAAATGTTTATATGGAAATGACCTAATCCATAACCTAAGATAGGCATATTCCATTTGGATCGTATATTTCAAGGCATATAGCTTCGAGAGCTATAGAGACTTGATCAGAGTCTCATAAGTAGAAGTGATCAGCTTCTACGAAACCTTCATACCCCACTTGGTATGAGTACACTGGCCTAGCGTACTGGTTTCATCCTCTTAAAAGGAGAAAATCACCAAATGGTCCACCCAGACTAGGTGAATGCCTTGAATATGGTAACCCATCATGGATGGAATAACCACACCTATGGTTATCCATAAATCTTAGCTCCGATCTAGTCTATCTAGAAAGGAGTTCTAAGATTACTGTATCACTATTGTGATAAAAATCCATGGAACATCTATCTTTAATCCTCCTTGCACATTATTACACCTTTAATTAGGCAATCCCTCTAATGAATTCCTTTTAAATGGACAATACTAGTCCCATGTAATTTTAATCCTTTAGTGTAGAGAGGAGGATCTGTCTTGGATTGTAAATCAAGGTCATAGTGTCCTCTTGAGAGTTTCATTCCACAACATATTTTCAACTAAACCATCTTGAGAGCATTTAATCCATTACAACATGTCCTTAGGTTTAAAGCATTATACAAAATCTTATTTTTAGATGGATTGGTGTTCCATTCAAGAATAAGGATATAATGCATAAATCCAATTTTCCTTAAGGTTTGGTTTCTATAACATAAGCATAAATGGAGTTGCATATCATTTATTACCCTTCAATGTTATAGTGAAAATTAGACAAATGCCATTGAACCATTAACATATTTAAATAACATCCATCCATCACATGAGATTGTTCTACTAAAATAAATCATTATTACAAAAAGAATGAGACAATTGCATTACATTAAATTAACAACATAATGGAATTTGAGCATACTTTTCTAGCATCCAAACATATTTATCCTACTAAAAATTTAGCATTAATTACAGTGCATAAAGTTAATCACCACATCTAATATACATCGTTCGAATACAACATCATAAATCATTTACATTTGAACATAATTGCACCATTCACAAGATATAATAAATCAAACCACAAAATTAAAGTAACACCAAGATTTATCCTGGGAAACCCTGTCGGGAAAAACCCAGCCTCCAAAATATTCCTTCCTCTTTTTCATAAACTTAAATGGTAAACTTTACAATAATAGGAGGACATCTAATGGCCCTTCTCTTCATATATAGGTCAGAGAATACAACAATTCCTTTTTGACCTATTGATGTAATAAAGGAATCACCCAATCCCTTCTTTTATGACATCAATATAAATTCACAATACCATTAAGGAATCTCTAGTTCCTAGGACATTTAACATCTTACATTGTTCATGAAAAGTCATTGGATTATATTTTGGAGATAACGTATTTTGAGGGAGTTCTATAAATTCCCTCAAGAATGAATTCCCAAATTCACTCCTCATAATGAATTAAAGTCCCATACCTTTAATTCGTATCCACCATCCTTTTTCTAAGATAATAATCAAAGTCCTCTATATGATCGTCTTTTAAGAATTGAGAAATATTTGTAATATAGCCATTAATTTAAATCTAGGACATAAATTCCATTCTTAGTTTCAATCTCCACTAAGATAAATACTAAGATCCATAAAAATGTTCATAGGTTACACTTTAGTTTTAGTCATAAAGTGATTATAAAATATGGTCATCGATGTTTTCTAGGCCTTCAATTCGTAATATGAATATATTATCATTATTAGATAACATACATCCTACTTACCTTTTCAAATTATTGGAACAAGGTTATTAAACATATCCCCCTTATTACTCTTAATTTCTTCTACATATACATGTTCTTAATTGGAAACTCCTTTTTATCATACCATGGCTTTCCAAGAAAGGATCCCATAGGTTATGGAAAACTTATTTCGTGCGATGGCTTGATGGTTATGCTAGCAAATAATAACATAGATAGTTATTCAAATATTACCTTGCTAACCCATTAGTTTCTAAGCTAAATTTAACTCCATTAAATAAAGCCCCTTAAGGTTTTAGCCTACGTGGCACACTTCATAAACATCCACGCCATGAGTGAGAGTTTCGTTGAGTTGACACATAGTCAATTCGGGTGCAATTCGGATGACTGATGGTAAGCTATGAGTTATACTCCAGGCGTTCAAGTCTCATCTGGCTACCTACTAATGTTACTACGGTTTTTATCTGTGAGGAAATCCCATAAGAATGACTGTATACCTTACCGACAGAGGGAGAGTGTCTATGCATACCGGGTTCTATATTTGAATTATTATCTCATGTGGAACCTTCTTCAGTAGAATTGGTTTGGGTCTATAGGCCAAAAAAAGGGATTAGTAATTATGGACAGAGGTCAAATTAGAGCATTCAATCAAATTAATGGTTCTCCTTAGTCTGTCAGGCGTCTCACAACTGCTACGATCATCTCGATTGTAGGTTCTACAAGGGCAATGATCTCGTATATGAGCTTTCCCCCACGTGATACTGCTTCTTGAACAAGATATGGTGTGATGACTTCTTGGAGAACATATACTGCATGGGTAAATCAGGCAGCACCATGAAACAGGGTAGGTTCAGACATTATATTCCTCCTACGGTTATCCCTAATATCGCAATTGTACAAAAATCAATTGCATAGTCAAGTCACAACGCAGTATGCTTGGTAGGAAAATACCTAAGTATCTTATGGTGTGACATTACCAAATACTGCCATAAATTCCAATGAATTAGGTCATTTAGGGTTTGGAGAATCAGAGCCAAGGATCGGGTATTGCAATGGTAACGCAACATATGCAATATATATATATATATATATATTTTTCCATCTACTCCTTATTTGGGCCCAGACGTCGATGAACTAGACATTTATCAGAAGATTTTGAATCACATAGATGACGAAAAAAGTCCAGGCTTAGCTTCATATTTTAGCATGATGCACAATGGTTTAGGTATTGAGTAAATTTGAGGTCCTCTTGACACACTTGAACAAGTTTAGGGTGATAAGTTCACACTTTCAGCTTAGTCATTGTACTAAGATAACTATCCACCCGATCCAGGGAGCTAAAAACATAGAAAAGCAAGGGAGGTATTGGGGTTTGGTATAAGTCAAACATAATTTAAATTTCCCTTACTACAAGGTCCAATTAGAGTAAATAGAAAGAGGGTCGTTCCATAACAAGTAGCCCTTAGTGATGGTAACAATAGGATATGCCCAAAAAAATTCTAGCAGCGTAGTCATGGGTAAAATCAAAACATTCCAATATAGATGCAGGCAACATAGATTGCTGTTAGCAGGGTTTGAAGAGTACAAACCTAACTACCACATTCATAATGAAGGGGAACAAATTCCATGTTATAGGCACATACACGCTACATAGATCATAGTCATCTAACAGTGGCCGTCTGAGCCCTACGGGTGTGTTGGTAACTTGATATGTGGTCGTCGTTCATGAAAGTTTGAATTCTTGGCTTAAAGATAGGTCCTCTAAAAACTCCTTTTTCTAGATAACGATTATGAATTGACAAGTCCATTTCCTATACAGGGATTGTGAAATGAAAAGTCCATGACATTAACAAGAGTGTTACAAACTCTTTCCAATAAGGGATAACTCTAAAGAATTTGGTCCATCTCTATCGAAGGCAGAAAAGATTCTCAACTTAGTAGAAATTCACCTTAATTAAAGGCTTTCAATCAAGGCTCTTAATCTAGTAATCTATTGAAATACAACAAGAAATCCACCTTAATTAAAGGATTTCAATCAAGGCTCTTAATCCAGTAATCTATTGAAATCATACCTTTAATAAAATAATATATAGTGTTTGCGTAACCATATTAAATAGTATACTTGTTTTTTGATAGGAATATAAGATCTCGAAGAAATCTGGAAAATTTGATTTCCTGCTTGATCTTCTTGATTTAGTTCCCTTCCTTGCTTCTCTAGATACCCTTCTTCTTCAACTAAGAAACCTCTCTAGCCTTATGGTTTCTGATCCACCCATAGGTGGAGAGCATACTCCTTAGACCTTTAAGGTTTTCCTAGCTCTTACTCACATTAACTAGGAAATCTTTCAAGTCTTTTGGTTTCTGATTCACCCCATGGGTGAAGAGCATACTCCCTAGACCATTAAGACTCCTAGATTCTAGATAGCCATTTCTTTCCAAAATGCCTTCTATTTATAGGGAAATTTTCCACTCATGGGCCAAATAGTGGCCATATTATAATAATACTAAAAAGATGCCTAGGACCAATATGACTTCATCATGTCCTTCAAGGGTCCTCTAGGGATGAGATGAACGTCAAAGTTCCTACTGTTGAGGCATAAGATATTTACAAGGGTGGAAATATTCTTGATAATCCATGGAATTCCTTGCATAACTCCCACCAATGTCAGGTGTCCACATGAGTACTTCCCAAAAGATAGGGGTGACCCATGAGTTATTTAAAAATTCATTGGTACTTTTTAGGCCCATCCACATAGGGTTCACTAAATCTGCACAAGATTTATTTTATGGTTTCAATTTTGTAGAATATATTCTCTCAAATTTATCTTTTTACTAGACCCCATAAATAGCCTTTAAATAATTAATATTTCTTATCCCTTATAAAATTCTTTTATTAGAATTTTTGTAGGATTCTTTAGGGTCATGCCCCTTCTATTTGGCATTAATTGATCCCCCAAGATCAATTAATATTCTTTAAATAATGTAGGAGGGTAATGGGTCATGACAGTGAGTGTAGCCAAAAGCGAGTGTGAGATCCAAGAGTGAGGAGGAAGTGTGAGTAGTGAAGTAGAAAGTAGAGTGCAAAGTGTGATCAAGGAACAAGTGTTATTTCTTGTTTTAGATCTTACGAGAATTTAAAGGATTCATTTGAAGAAAATCTAGGTAACATTGAAATAAAGTCATTTGTGAAAGTCCTTACTAAATGTATGAATGACCAAGTTGGAAGTATGAATTCCCTAGCTAGCAATAAGAGGAAGAGTGAATCTATGGAAAACCTAGTCCAAGTAGTATATTTTGCACCAGAAGTGATTATCAAGGATGAGATGATTGAGCATGATATAATGGTTCTTAAAACCAAATGGTTAATACGTAATTTCATGGATATTGATCAAGTTTATTTGAGATTCAAAATTATATTGAGTGGAGATTACTCCATGAATTTTCTTCCAAAAGGATTTTTCCTCATTATTTCCTCTAGTTTAAAAATAAGGGATAAAATAATGGGTAGAGCCCTGTGGTTTAGGGGTAAATATACATTATATTTAAGACCTTGGAGTGAAATTTTTTCGATGGATACAAAAATAATTAAAAGGTTTATGATATGGATTAGGCTCTTTGGACTTCCTTATCAACTCATCAATAAGGAGATTTTGAAGAATATTGGTAATACTCTAGGTGAATTCATCCAGGAGAGACCAACTACTAAGGAGATAAGGCATGATGTATACACTCAAATATGTATTGCCATGGATATTTCTAAACCTTTACCACATTTTATTATGATTAAGTTTGAACTACGGGAATGAGATCAAGTGGATTATGAAAATATTTCATTCTGATGTCACAAATATCATGAAACTAGGTACATAACAAGAGACTACAAAAAGAAAATGGAGGAAAAGATGGAAATTTTTAAGCATGAAGGTAGGTTCAATTTGAAACAAGGAGATCATATCATAGGATAAGCTAGGTCAAATCAAGGATTTTCCACTCCTAAGAAAGTAGCTAGAAAAATCCATCTACATCATCAGATGGCAAAGGCTATTACAGTTCACTCAAATCAACCATTAGAAGAAAAAATGATATGGGGGATGAGGACGTACAATGCACAAGTTCAAATATAGAAAGATATAATGGCACAAAGGAAGAGGGGAAGGAAAATTTTAGAACAAATGAATATGGGAGACAAATTATAAATCAAATGGGGTGAAGAAGGTCAAGCTTAATATAGGTAAATCACCTTTATTATACTCAAGTAGCATAAAATCTTTTCCTTACTAAAAATTTAAAAGTAGTATGAAATTTATTCCTTGCACTTTAGGATTTCAAGAGCGGTATATCCAAGGAAAATTAGTGTTTTTAGGCCAACATAATAAAGTTATAAATATGGAGGATCATCTATTAAATTTAGAGTTTTCAAGGAAACATAAGTAAGGAAATGCTAATGAGGCTATTCCTTGCACTTTTGATTATTTTGGGCCATATAAATCTTTAGAAGATGAGTCTCATTTTGAACAATATGAAAAAATAGAAGATATTGATCAATATGAGAGTGTTGGCAAAAATGGAAGAAGGAGAGGAAGGCCATCAAAGTAGGAGCAAAGATAAAAATAAACTCAAAAGGATATTGATCTGGGAAGCCAAATAAAAATATCGTAGGTGTTAACAAGAAGTGGGGCTAAGCCCAGTAATAAAAATAAAAATTGTTGATGATAAAAATGATATCATGGAATATTAAGGGTATGAATAAAAGCCCTAAAAAAAGAATTATTAAGAAATTAATAGTTTTTTATAGCCATGAGTTTATTTTAATACAAGAAACAAAATTAAGCAATGAGGAATGTAAGAATGTTTTTAAGAAGATTTGGAAGACATGATTGTTTAGCAGTTTCTCCTATAGGATCTTCAAGTGGTATTGCAATAATATGGGCCAAATGCAAATGGATGGACAACTATTAGAAGATAAAATAATTGGGTTGCTAGATTACTTTGTAGAAAGAAGGAAAACATCAAATTTGAATATTTAGAAGACATATGATTGTTTCACAATTTCTTCTATAGGATATTCAAGTGGTATTGCAATAATATGGACCAAATGCAAATGGGATGGATAACTATTAGAAGGAAAAAGTAATTGGGTTGCTATATTATTTTGCAGGAAAGAGGAAAACATCAAATTTGGGGTTATAAATGTATATTCTCCAACTATACTTGTGAAAGATATTTGAAGGACCTTAGCATATTTTGGTCAAATACAATGATGTTCCAATGTGATTTATGGATTTTTTGGGGTGATTTTAATACTGTTATATCTCCTTTGGAAAATAAGGGTGGCATTCCAAGATGGTCTAAATCAATGCAATATTTTGCTCTATTTTTTAATTCAAATGATATTTGGGGTATTAGTCCCTCAATATTTCAATATAAATGGGATAATAGACGCATTAGAAAAAATCATATAACACAAAGATCACATAAATTCTTATTATCCAATAAATGGTTGCAATAATAGTATAAAATCTCTTTAGATATTTTATTGCAAGTAGGATTAGATCACAAACCCATTATTTTGACTTGTGAGTTACCTAATAATGGTCATTCAAAGCCATTTTGCTTCTAGTCTATGTGGCTCCAAGACCCTAATTTTTTTCAGATGGTTATATTATGGTTGTATGAATCAAAATTTTAAGGATCATGTATGTATAGGTTTGTTATTTTTTTTAAATATTTAAAGGAGCAAATGAAGATATGGAAAGCCAAATATTTTGGTAACATTCGTAAAGGAAAGAAAGAAACTGAATCCAAGCTCAAAAATTTACAAGAGATAGTAGAAATTAATGGAATGGATTTTGATTCTTATGTGAAAGAAAAACATATACTTTATGATTTTCATAATGCATTGAAAAAGGAGGAGTCATATTGGTTCTAAAAATCTAGAGAGAAATTGCTCAAGGAAGGGGATAGAAATACAAAAAAAAATCATGCTACAACAAAAACAATTTTTTTTATTTGTCATATCAAAAATATTATAATTCAAGATGGAAGAAATATTGAGGATGAAGAAGATAAGGAAGGAAGCATTCATTATTTAAAAAATATTTTATTTGATTCTAGGCAAGATAAGGAGGCATAAGAAAAAACTCTGCAAAATATTCCATCAATTATCACTCAGGGACATAATGAAAGCTTGATGAAGAAGATATCTATGGAGGATATCCATGAAGTAGTTTTCTCTTTTCATCCTAACAAGGCACCTAACCCTAATGGATTTCTTGCAATTTTATTTCAAATTTTTTAGGATTTATTGAAGAGTGATATGTTAGTTGTGGTTGAAGAGGCCCAAAAAAGGAATGCTATAATAAGTGAGATCAATGCTACTTTTATTACCTTGGTTCTCAAGAAAGGTGACACTAAATATTTTGATATTTTTTGTCCAATAAGCCTTTGTAATATTATTTATAATATCATTTCAAAAATTATGGCAAATAGGTTGAAGGACATTCTAGGATGTCTTATCTCAGAGGAATAAGATGTATTTGTTTGTTAGAGTTAGAGTATATTACATCATTTGGGTCATGTAAATGTACCACCTTTGGTACATAGTTAGAATAGGAGATTACTTTAGAGGAAAGTTAGCTAGTTACTTCAAGCAATGTAATAAATGCACAAGTGTCAATGTGCAATTTGTAATGTGCAAGGTGTCCACTTGTACAACTAGGTAGAGTGTTGGCCAAGGAATCTATCTTCCTATATAAAGGGCCTCATAGTGATATATTACAAAAACAAGCTCATATCAAGATCATATCAAGTTCCTATAAAGTGCATAGTAGATAGGAGTAGAACTCTTGTATGGAGTACAATGTAGTTCTCTAGCTTATATTAATGGAGTGACCATTACCTCCATATTGCATTGTATTTTCATCATTTCTATTTATAGTATATTTCAATCATATTGCAGAATCACTTTCTTTCATATTTACTATATCTTATTAGGACCTATGTTAGATCTCTCCCACTACATATATCCTCAAAATCTAATAGTGGTATCAGAGCCATGGTGAATCGAGAATAGGAGGACCTACATCCATCATAATTCCTCTTTGCATTTTTGTAAACCGAACTCACCATTGTGCACCACCACTTGCAAAAGTCATCATAAGAGAAGTCTAGTAGGTCAAGAGGAATAGGGAGAGCCACAATAGTCAATAGAGAGAGTCACAAGTGAGGACTAAAATAAATCTCAGTTACAAAAATTTTGAGATTACATTTGGCTAGAGTCTTTCCACAGAGTTGCAGAAAAACTCGTGAAGACTAGGACTCAACATTCATTCCTACATTTAGCTAGAGTCTTTCCACAGAGTTGTAGAAAAACTTGTGAAGACTATGATTTAGCATCCATTCCACTAGTTTGATAGATCAAATTATGAATATTAGTATCTTCTTAGAATCATTCCAACACTTGCAGCAACAAGGAGAAGATTGAAGATTTCAAAGACCTAGAAAAAGGTCCCATTACAAGAGTTGCAATCCTACAAACTACAGAAGTGAAGAAAAGGCCATAGTAGCCTTATAGTAGACTCAAGGAAGAAGAGACTCTAGAATATGAGTCAAGGAGGAGATAGGAGATTGGTGATCTCCATTCAAGATCAATACCTACAGAGTGCAAAAGCAAAAAAGGCCATAGAAGCCTTGATCTAGAAGAAAAGGCCATAGAAGCCTTGATCCATAAGAAGAGGCTAGAGAAGCCTTGATCCAGAAGAGAAGGCCATAGAAGCCTTAATTTTGAAGAAAATCTAAGAAGAATTCTTGATTTAGAAGAAAACTCTAGATAAATTTTCTTGAAGTAGACTCCAGAGAAGAGTCCATGAAATAGGAGATTGGTGATCTCCTTTACTAATTAAAGACTTCTTTTAGAAGAAGGAGAGATTAGGAGAATATCTTATTGAAGAAATTCCATTCTTGGAAGAATTAGAATGACTAGGAGAGTCCTATTCAAATCCAGAAGCAACAAATTTTAGAGATCCGAAGAAGATCTCATCACCAACACTTCCAGAAGTAGAAGGTTGAAGAAAATGTCTCAGTTGGAAGACCAGAGAAGCTACAAGATAGAAGACCTTGGAGAGGTCTCAAGGAGTAAAAATAAGAAGGCTTGGAGAGCCTTGTTGTAGAGCTTGAAGAAGCATCATCAAAAGAGTTCCTAGGAGAACTCATTGGAGAAATCCACTACCAAGGAGAAGCTCTTGATAGTGAAGGACTTGGGACAATTATCGCCATCCAACAACAAGCCCAAGAGAAGAAGAATTTGGCAAGGAGTGCCAAATATAGAAGAAGAATCCAGTGAAGACCTCAAGATATTCAGAATCTTGAGAAGGAGAAGATCTTGTTTGAATTCAAAATTCAATAAGAATATTGAAGGAAGATTCAGATAGAAGAAGCCTACCAAATCTAGGAGATTTGGAGATTACCTCTCACAACAAGAAGGCACAGTTCAGAGAAAATAGTTCTCTAAATCTACAATAGAAAATAGAAGATCATTGGAAGGATCAAGCCACCAAACTCCAGGCTCAAGATAGAAAGTTCAAGACCATAGTTTGGTGAAGCAAAAAGTTATTCTAGATAGTCAACAAGAAGCTGTGAATTCATCCATTACAAGGCAGCAACTTGGTGAATCAAAACACCAAGATCTACATCATCTACAGAAGCCATTAAAGGTAAGCAACTAGGGTGCAATTAGTTGAACTTCAAATTAGGGTTCATTATCAAATTCCATTAAGCACCATATTTGGATTAAAGTTGCAAGGAGAAGGGCTCATATTATAGTCTTCAAGAAAGTGCAAAAAGGAGAATTCATTTTAAGATATATTTGCACATTAAATAGGAGTTGGATATTTTTTGAAAGAAATAAAATTATCACCTACCTATTATCTATCTAGAAAGCAAGAAGACTATATCCTACAATATTGATTGTAGTGAAAAATTGCAGAATATTCATTAAGGGTTCATTACAGATTACTCTTAAAAGTTGCAGAGATTATTAAGTGCATTTGAAATTATTTTGAGAGTTCATTTACAGGAGCAATAAGGTGAGATTATTGTTACCTTTAAAGTGCATTAAGTTGGAGATATTAATCCATTAGCACTACACTAGTTAATCTTTAACTAGTTACTCTCAAAAGGATTAGTTTGTGTTTTTTGATTGTTAAAGATCAAGAGCACAAAACCAACAGATTATCAAAGTGTCTAGAGACACTATTTGGTGCATAGAACCTACAGCATTTCATGGCCCAAAGAAGCCACCAAAATCAGATCATATTCCTCCAAGGAGTGGAGAAGAAAGCCACCATCAAAATCAGTAAAAGAAGCTACAAATCGAGACTTGGTGAGTCTCAGATTCGAGGTGCACTAAAGGTTTTTATACAGGTGAAAATTAGTGCAAAAATTACTTCTACAAGAGCTTCTATCTACAGATTAATCAAGCAAAAGGAGAGAGTTGTCCAGCAAAGAAGACAACGTCAAATCAACCCTTGCCTACAAGAAAGCCACCATTAAAACCAGCAGAAAGAGATTGCAAAAGGAGGTGCAAAAAGGTATTGTATTTACAAAGTTTATTTACATTGTCTTGCACCATGATATTCTATCCTACGTAGGAAAAAGGACAAGGCTTCAGTGTCACAAAGACACATTCTTCACAAGGAAGAAGCATCTCAAAGTGGTCATAGAAAAGCATCATCCAAGCAAGGCTAAAAGAGCCATCAAAAGGCTCACATCACCCATGGTTTGGACAGCCACAATAGGTAACCTACAAACACACAAAGCAAAGCACAAGGAAGGAGCTATATCATTCACAAAGGAAGAAACCAGGCAGTTTGAAAGTAGGAGAAAATCAAAGCAAGCAATACCAGAGCTAGACGTACATCCAAGGAGCATTCTATATCATCATTGGAGCATCACAAAGTCTCCACCGAAGCGCTACTCATTTCTCTAGCTCAAAGCCACTCGAGCTCCACCGAAGCGCTTCTCAAAGCCACTCGAGCTCCACCATAGCATTGCTCAACTGGAACCAACTCAACACCATCGAAACACAACAAAGGAAAAGGTGGAAACATACATTGGAGAAGCTTGCAAGAATATGTTAATAAGGCTGGGACATGCAAAGGAAATAAGGTGCCACTTGTCACCTTAGAAGAAACCCTAATGCCTTTCAAATAACATTCAAAATTCCACACATGTGAAAGGAATAATCCAAAGAAGCATTACACAGGTCAGCATTGGGAATATTAGAGAAGGGGTGACACTTGTAACCAAGGTATACAAGTGTTTACATAAATACTATAACGTCTCCATTCTATAGTAAATTCCAAGTGTCTAATAGCATCGTCGAGCATTGAAAGAAACCACCATGACACTTGTCCTTCTCAAGAAGATCATCCTCCTATTTAAGGTACCTAAAACCAAGGAGGAAATAACATTCAAAAGCATTCGGAGCAGCAATGAGTTGCAGTAAGAAGAGCATTAAAAGCTCTCGATCAAGGTATTCAAAGTAGGTCAAAGAGGCCAGACTTGAGGCACCACCATTCAAGCATTGAAGTCAAGGGAGAATCAAAGTCTTCCATTGCTCACAACACCCAAGAAGAACATTGAAAATTTCTGCCATACACATCCAAATCCATCACCGAATACGTAGAGATTTGAAGCATCATAAAGGTAAGAATTTACCTCATCTAATTTACTTTCATTAAAAGGGAGTTATAAGGATATAATATAAGGTTGAAACATTAAGGGAAATCAACCATATTTGAAAGCAAAATTAAAAGGAAAATATATATTAAAATAGCCTAATATTTGCAATCTAAAACATAGGAGAAATAAGGATTTCTACCTGGATAAATTAAATATCTATTATTGCAAATATTATTGTTTTCTAATATTCCATATTAGGGAGTTATAAGGAATACTACACCAAAGTAGGTAATTGGAATTTAGAAACATTAAATATCAAAATATCAAAGGCTATAAAAGAAGGTTCATTAAGGAAAATCAAGAGTTGGAAATAAATTGGTATACTTGTCTCAAAACCATATTAAAGGGACAAAAGAAATCCAACCAATAGAACCTCATCAAATTAGAAAGTGCTTAAGTTCAATAGGAGTAATAAGGTGTAATAGAAGTTGATTTTTGCTACTTACAAAACATTACAAAATCAACTCAAAATTGAACTACTATTCTCAAAGAGCACTTTATCAATCATAAAGCATATCCAAAATCACTAGGGAGACATAAGGCATTCTACAAAACTTGATAATAATAGCATTCATCAAATATTATCAAGTACTTAATCCATTTGGGAGTCATAAGGTCTCTACAAAAATATAAGGATCTTATTAAATCAAATTCACATCTCATAACTAGGGAGATATAAGGAAGCCTACAAAACCTAAGCTCTATAAAGGTTTTATCAAATCAAGCTCACATTCTAAACTAGGGAGTCATAAGGTAGACCACTTAGAAGATTCTATCTAATCAGATACAAGCTCTATCAAAGTACTATATACTCTAATCCAAGGAGCTATAAATATGACTACCAGCACATTGAGCAACACACTAAGAAGTGGAATGAGAAAAATACCAATATGGATTAAAAGCATGATTGGTAATACAATGGATAACAACAAGGAAAATGTAAAAGGAGAAGAAGAATCAATAAAATGGGAAATAAGTTCTGAAACAAATAGCTATGGAAAAATAGATTCTTCTAATGAAACTGATGATAACACAAAAGACCACATTCAAAAGGGAGAAGAAAAGATAGAACAAGAAGACCTCATACAAAGAAGTAAAAATGAAATAGCTTCAATTGTGCACATATGGTTTATGGATCTTGTCAAAGATATAGATAAACATGATATCCCTAAGATAGATTACAAAGTAGTTAGAACATCTCTATTGTGCACCTATTGCAATCAATATGGTCATGAAAATCTCAATTGTTGGAATTTCTATCCATGCAAATACTGTGAAGGGAAAAATCACTCATATTTCTTCTACTACTATAAAAACAAGTATTATAAAAGTCATGAAGAAATATTGTTACATAGAATAGATTGCTACTTTCAAAATATTATTCCAGAAGCATCTACTAACAATGAGCTCAAGTTTGATACTTATGAAGGTCAGAAAAATAGGTCATACAGAGATCCAAAGGAGAGAAAATGGGTCAATTTTGATCCACTTGAGACATGCAAAATCATGAGATCACTAGTTCATCAAAGATATCTGATGTCAAAGAATAAAGGATTGGAAAAGAAAAGAAGCTATAACATGAAGATTGAAGTAGCTAAAGAAGAAGAGGAAGATGAACTAGATAAAGGAGGATACAAAGAACTTGAGCAAGCCAAAGAGCATCCACAAGAAGAATATCCATATTGAATATTGAAATCTTCAATACCCAAATAATGTAATATAGGGGGTGTTAGAGTTAGAGTATATTACATCATTTGGGTCATGTAAATGTACCACCTTTGGTACATAGTTAGAATAGGAGATTACTTTAGGAGGAAGTTAGCTAGTTACTTCAAGCAATGTAATAAATACACAAGTGTCAATGTGCAAGGTGTCCACTTGTACAACTAGGTAGAGTGTTGGCCAAGGAATCTATCTTCCTATATAAAGGGCCTCATAGTGATAGATTACAACAACAAGCTCATATCAAGATCATATCAAGTCCATTATAGTAGATAGGAGTAGAACTCCTGTATGGAGTACAATGTAGTTCTCTAGCTGATATTAATGGAGTGACCATTACCTCCATACTACATTGTATTTTCATCATTTCTATTTATAGTATATTTTAGTCATATTGTAGAATCACTTTCTCTCATTATTACTATACCTTATTAGGACCTATGTTAGATCTCTCCTACTGCATATATCCTCAAAAGCTAACATTGTTCCTAGTAAACAAATTATTGATGGTATAATTATTGCATAAGAGGCTATACATTCTCTTCATTCCATGAAAAGACTAGGTATGCTTTTGAAATTAGATATGAACAAAGCATATGATAGGGTTCCTTGGAATTTTCTACATGTTATTCTCAAAATATTTGACTTTGATTATAGTTGGTGTGAATGTATTAAATGTTGTTATAGCACTATAAAATTTCATATTTTGATCAATGGTTCTTCTGTTGGGTACTTGAAGTCATCTTGTGGACTTCACCAAGGTAATCCACTTTCTCATTATATATTAATTATTCTAGCAGAAGAATTAGAAAGCCTTTTCAAAGGTAAAAATGGAAGGAAAAATCAAGGATATTCAAGTTACAAAAAATTATCCCTTTGAATTTCATCTCTAATTTGTTGATAATAATTTTATTTTGGGCCATCCCTCAGTCAATGAGACCAACGATTTTAAACCAATATTATCATGCTATGACAAGGCTATTGGAAACTTGGTAAATACTACAAAATCAAGTATTTTTTCATTAATACTTCCCTATATTTACAATAAATTATTGTGAATATTTTGGGGTTTAAAATTAAAAAATTTACATCAACCTACTTGGGTATTCTTTTTTCTAATAAAATAAAATAAAGAGTAGTTATGGATCTCTTTTTGGGATAGAATGAAAGCTTACTTGGCAGGTTAGAAAGGTAAGTTATTAACCATTGAAGGAATGTTACAACTCATAAATACTACATTGCAATCCATTCCTATTTATATGATGTCACTTTCAAGACTACCAACATGTATTGCATCATAAATTGATAAAATTCAAAGATACTTTCTATGTAAAGGTTGTGAGGAAAAATTAGGTTTCCTGTTTGTAAGTAGGATAAAGGAAAGAATATTGGAGGAGCAAGCTTGCAAAATTGTAGAATTATGAATTTGGCATTAGGAGAAAAGCTTGGGTGGAGATTATTTAGAGATCAAAGAAATAATTAGGCAAAAATATTACTTCAAAAATATATAGGTTCTCTTGATGCAATGGAATTATTTAGGAAAATAACTCTACCCAAAGGATTTTCAACATGGAACTTCATATCAAAGAGTTTACAAAGGATAAAGAAATATATTAGATGGTCAATCAATGAGGGGAGTAATGCAATTTTTTGATCTGATGATTGGTTGAAGCCTTATCCTCCTATCTTTGAAACAAAATGGAAACCATTGGTTAAAGCATGCCTAGCATGTAAAGGTTAAACAATCAAAGATTATATTATTATGAGCAAAAATCCTGATCATGGATTTCTTTTAGTAACCTGGTTTAAGGAGAGGAACTCAAACAAATTGTATATGAACTTAAAAATATGCTTAGAGAGTTATATTTGCTGATTTTTACTTGAAAGGATGAGTTGGTTTTGAATTTATAAAAAAATGGTGGATAATCGATCAAGTTAAGATATGAGTATTTAGATCAGTCAAAATTTTCTTCTCCCAAATATTTTTCTTGGAAGGACGTTGGTCATTAGAGGTTCTTCCTAAAGCCTTGAAATAATATTCTTATAGGAGAGAGTCTACAAAGAAGAGGATATTATGGATCCTTCAAATGTGCTTTGTGTGAAAAGGATTTAGAAACATAAGACCATTTACTTCATCATTTTCCATTTGCTTACACCATTTGGATTTTTTTTTAAATATGAAATTATATTGGGTAGCTCCATCAACATTGAAAGAGTTGATAAAATGTTGGATACATATTTTTGTAGACACCAAAACAGCACCAATCCGATTATGTGACTACAAACACTGATCGCTTTGACAAACACAGCCCCCAGGGCAGCCCTTAGAGGTTAAACAGTGGTATTAACCACTTTCATAGCAATTTTGTAAGGTCAAGAAGCAATTTGGCACACTTGGACACTTTGCCCAAGATTCGCCTCACCCCGGGACGAATTCAAAATAGAATCCGTCCCACCCCAGACGATTCTCGAATCCGTCCCCGGGTGGGACGAATTCTAAGCTTAACGGGCAAAAAGGCAAATGGTGCCAAGTGGCAGCCCGTAATAGCCGGCTAAGGGCTCCTACCTTGCACGCATGTGTAAGTGGACAGAGGGGCCGTTAGAGGACCGTTACAAGAAGCATTTATCAAAGTTCAAGTCAATGGAGGACTCCCCTCCCTCATGGGAAGACAAGACTGCCACATGGCGCCTATGGCCAACACTTGGCTTTTGTGCTTCCCTCCCAAAAGAGACCCCTTGGGTCTATAAAAGGTGGGACTTTTCTCACCCAAAATATACAGGTTGAAGGAGTGTTCAAGCAACGAAGTGCTGCCGAATTGAAGACTCACTTGCATCCCCCTTTGTTCACCTTCCTACATCCACCAATCTCTTTTGCAAGGGAGGTTGTTGGGTGGCCTTTGGAAGCTCGAACCTTACTCAAATCCGACGCATGGACATCTGAACCTACCAATTCGCCGACCCCCCAATCCTAAAAGGTTTTGGGCCCATCCCCGGTGGATTGGCTCCAAAATCGAGGGCCAACGGTGGGAGGCCCACTTGGGCACCCCCGCACCTCCCAAGTCCTAATTTTAGTTTTTGAGCACTTTAGATTATTTTTTAGATTGCATTCTCGTGTTACTAGGTCTCGATTAGTCCATAATTGCAATTTTGTAACTTTTGGTCGGATTTTAGGGTGTTTTGTATTGCTTTGTCGTTTCGCTAACTTGCAGGTGTCAAGGTCAAATTCCCGAGGGTGGAGGCCAAATTGGGAAAATCCGACCATCTGGGTCGTCCCAAAATGGCCCCAATTACCTAACCCCCTGTTTGCAGGAGTTTTGCAGGTCCCGGGATCCGACATTGGAGCAGCAGCAGGTCGGTTTCTCCTACTCAGAAGAATTCGTCCCACCCAGGGACGAATTACAGTCAGAATTCGTCCTGCCCAGGGACGAATTCTAGTTTAAGGTGGATTGGCCAGCTGCCTCAGTGGCAGTGGCCTTCTGGTAACTTTTCTTACCTTCTGTCAAGTTTTGAAGCAATTTGGATTCACTGTTTTCACTGTTTCAGGCAAATATTCATATGCATATTTTGTTAGTTTTAGAGAGAGAATGCTTTTCATTTGCAGCAGGTGCTACTAACGTCTTGGTCATTTCTTTGTTCGCAGGAGAAGCAAGCAGAGGCGAAGAACTCATCGACATCAACGGCGGCATCATCTTGGCCCGCCCATTGCAATCGTGGGCACGCGGAAGGAGGAATCATTCAGCGATTGTAATCAAACCCTATTTGCGCTCCTAGCCCCTGAAAAGGGAGGAGGCATTATTGTAACAGAGATCAAAGGAAATTAATGAAAGGGCTGTGTTTTCTTTATCTGATTGCGTCTCTTCCAATGTGTCTCTTTTCCGTTTCATGCAATTTACATTTCTAGGACTTAAGCGTGCTTAATTTTGAATGCAATCGCACTTGGTGTTTCCTTTGACCGGAATCTCGTGCTTTCAGTGGCGATCACGGTGGGACTCTGTTCCCTGGTTTTTGAAATCACAGAAACTGATCAAAGTTTTGTGTTTGTGCTTGACAGGTACATCTTTTTTTGTTGCAGACTGCTATTCGTCTCTGACAGGGACGAATCCTTTTCTGCAATTCGTCTGACCCTGAGACGAATTCAAATTCGTCTCTGGGAGGGACGAATTCTGTTCTGCAATCCGCCTCCCGTAGGGACGAATTCCCGTCTCATGGATTTTCAGAGCAGAAATTCAGAGACAACAGGAGCAGCAGAGAAGAGGTAGGGATTTTCATGATCTCTGTTATATTTTTTCTGTTTCTCGTTTCTCGTTTCGTTAATTGTTTTCATTTAATCCCGCATTGCATTAGGAAAAGTCATGTATGCTAGTTTCATTTTGTTGGATAAAACGAATCCCACACACATCACGAAACAACTTTAAACCAAGGAGCCGGTCGTAAGACCCCAGCCCTTGATCAAGACCATTGGTGGATTTAATCACCACCTTGGCTTGATTTGCATCCATTTCCCGATTGTCAACTCGTTGTTAGGCGTAAATCCCGACGAAGACAGACCGAGCGTAGCCGGGGTGATTCCCATGCGCGCGAGGATAAGTTTTCTATGGTAGGTGCCATTAACAGGACAATCCCCCTTCCGTACCGCCTACGTACCACGTACCTTCTCGCTCTCACGTACCTATAGTCTCCCTCTCGTAAGGGCGGGTATATAGAGAGGTTGGTATATCGGCCCCGGTCGGTATATTGAAGGGGCGACCTTTTTGGAGTTATAAGAGCCTACATGATGCATTTAAACGTTCTACAAAACCTACAAAAACAAAACAAAACATCAAAATGCACTAAACCAGTCTAGGGCACACCAAGAATCCTTAAAAGAGATAATCACGGTTTTGTGAATGTGTGTGTTTAATTCTGCTTAGTGTAGACAAAAAAAAAAAAAAATCATAAAAACGAGATAAAAACTTATTTAGATAGCATAGAAGCACCGCAATGGTGTACACCCGCAGTCAAGCCCAATCAAGGGCAGAAGCTCCGGAAGGTACACAAAAAGCAGGCACAAGTCGCCTTCACTTCAGTCCTGAGGATTTGGTCATACCGCCTTATAGGTCAAACCTACAAAAGAATCCAATTCGTAATCCTCGTGGGGTATGCCTATTCAAAGCAGCCCCTTTCGGGAAGATGCCTTACATGTAGACCTTGACATAAATAGAGAATCACCTCTTGAAGGTAGGCATGAGTGGCCACCGCGCGATGAAGCGCTAAACAGGCACACTGTCCATTTGGAGGGGCAACGTGGATATGGCGTCCCTTCTTTACCTATCATCAGAACAGAGAGACCAAATCCGGAGCGCAGGGCTCCTTACATAGGGCGACCTAACTCCGCCCATCCCATTTACACCCGTGAAAGGGAGTATGAGGAAAACCATCGCATTCCTCGAGAGCAACAAACAATGCGGGAACCTTGCATTTCCGCACCAACAGGATATCATGATCACCCCTTGAGGCCAGAACCTCGAGCACATACCGCCTACCTCGACAGAGGGAAGCGACCCCTTGAGATTTTAGAGCATCAAAACCGAGGTAAACCCATAGGAGGAACATTTGAACCTTCTGAACAAAATAGGGTAGAACAAATTGATCCGGCTGTCGCCAGATATACCACCCGTCAAGCCCAAATCATGCGGCTTAAACAAAGTCAGCAAGAGATAGAGTATCAATACCGCTTGGATAAAGAACGCATGCAACGCGAAGCGGATGAGTTACGCTATGAAATACCTGAGAGGGGGCCAACCCCTCGCATCCAAAGAGCTGAACAGGATGAGAGGCGTAATCCGTTGGCGCAAGACAGGTCTCCACGACCTCGTCAAGCTCGCCTCCAAGACCCCATAGATTCGAGAGGGAGGCAACTCCCCGAAACAATGATGGGTACCTTCAGCAAGAACTTGATCAGGGTCATAGGTTTCGCCTTGAGACTCCTCAAGAATTTTACGAGGAGTATGAACCAGAAGAGGAGTATATCGAAACTCCCCATCAAGGCAGGAAGGATGCCATTCGGCCACCCCTCCATAGGCCTCCAGTTTACCGTAACTTGCAACAAGAGCGAACAAGAGAGGAAGAAATAAAATCTTCCGATGCATACCAAGCGCTATTGGAGCGTTTAGAGTCGGTGGAGACAAAAGCCGCTGGGCATCAAAAACCCACATTACGTCTACTCCGCAATAATCCGGTGCATCCCTCGGTGCCTACACCTCTTTACCCCGAACACTTCAAGTTGCCTCAATTGGCCGTTTTTAAAGGTGAAGAGGACGCACAGGAACATGTTACACGGTTTCTAAGCCAATGCTTCGGCATTCAAGATAATGACGCATTATTGCTTAGAACATTCATAACCACATTCGCAGGCCCCGCCTCGGATTGGTTCACACAGCTGCCCAAACACAGAGATAAGCAACTTAGATCAGCTAGTAGATGCGTTTCTTGAACGTTTCGCCTTCAACACAAGGAAGAAGGCATCACTTAGTGATCTTGCTAGCCTTAAACAATTTGAGGAGGAAACAATGGCAGCGTACGGGAACCGATGGAGAGCTTTGCTTTCTAAGTTACCCTACCGTCCTCCCATGTCGGACCTCACGCAAATGTTCATGAAAAGTTGTTTAAAATCAATCTCTCGGTCTATTGTTGCCGCGACAATACGACAGACTTAGAAGAAGCTTTGGCGCAAGCCGCAGTCATAGAAGAGATTAAGATAGGCGAAGGCGCAATTGCCAAGCCTAAGAAGAAAGAGTGGAATAAAACCACTAAAACCGGGACAACGCAACCACAACATGCCGCAATCAACCAAGTTGCGATAAATGTCCCCGCGCTCGTGCAAGAAACGCAGCCTCAAAAGGCTAACTACTGTGCAGTGCCTCCCGCTTACGAAAGAGATAACAGGAGACAGAACAAGATGTCAGCAGCGTCGCCCTAGGCGACAATTCACCCCGTATGCGGAGTCTAGGGACTCCTTATTTGACCGCTTGTCAGCGGCAAATCTAGTTACTCTGCCATAAATCCAAATTTTTGACCCTAACGTTCCCAAGCCTAGGGGGTATAGGGAGGAATTGTATTGCAGATTTCATAGACGCAGAGGACATGACCTAAATGGGTGCTGGAAATTCAAAGAACTAGTCCAGGATTTGATCGACAATCGAACATTGGTCGTGGACAACCCCATCGCACCTAACAACCAACAAATGGGGGTATTCAAGGACCCCTTGCCTGCCCACGAGGCGCAGACAAAACCGCTCCAAATAAACGAGGTGCGACAAGATCTTCCCGCACAAGGATTTGTGGGAATGATTAGCATTGTAACAAGGAACAGAAAATACCCAAGCAGCTTGCCCCCGAGGTACCCGCGAGGGAAGTTCCGTCGACATCGCAGCCTCAACAACGCCCAACGCAGTTACCTCCGCCTAGACCTGAGGTCACGATACGAACCAAACTCACGCAGAGTTTGCGGACCACGTCGCCTAGGCTGTCCATCTACGAGCTTATTCAACAATCAGCTCCACATAGAGAAGCTCTTATGGACATCTTAAAAGCCATTGAAGTACAACCCCACGAAGCTAATTCTTTCAACGCCTTCGTGGGACATGTGAAACAATGTACGGTCAAAGAAAATGAGGTCAAAACAATATCGAATGACATGCCGGATCCACCCCTGCACGTTATCGCGCGGGTCAACGGGATCCCGTACAAGAGAGTGCTGATAGATACTGGCTCGTCCAGTAACATCATAACCACTGCAGCGTTAAAGCATTTAAAACTGCCAGCCTCTCACATCACAGCTTCCACGTACACACTGCGAGCTTTTAACGATGCAATATGCTCGACAATCGGCACGGTTGTTCCGCCTATACAGGTAGGACAAAAGTCAATACCCACACTGTGCCATGTGTTGGAAGGCGAAATGGCTTATAACATACTCGCTGGGGCGGCCTTGGATCAGGGACATGAAGTGTGTCCCCTCGATCGCACACCACTGCTTGAAGTATGCCTATGAAGGGCAAATACATGTAGTCCCAATGGACTTAGAGCCCTTCAAGTATTGCAATGCGGTACAATTCATACCTCAATCGACCCTCCCATCAACGCATTTGGATTTTCAATTAAATCCATCTAAACAGGGTCCGATACCGCAGGCACCACTGGTGGCAAATAAGGCAAAATCCCAGCTAGGTGAGACTTCATCATCGGCTCCTTCATCATCAACGCCACCTATCGTGGCCCAACAGAAGGACAAGGGAAAGCAAATCATGGAGGAGGTTAAGCCTCTAGAAGAGGGGTTGCCCACGATCTCAGCAATATCAACAGAGGAAGCGCCCAACGCAACGGAAACCAAGATTCCTGAACAACCAAACATGGAATGGACTCAGGAAGGACTACCGTTTCCTCCTACCCAATCATCAACAATCATCGTTGAGATGGCCAAGACAGGCCCGGGAGAGTACATAGTGCAAAATGTTGTGGCAACCCCCACACTCGGAGTCAAGTACAAGACATGGGAAGACCTCGCATTCCCATTGGAACAATCGTCCCTCTAGGCTACCCACCGAACCAAACGAATTTTGTGTATGGGGGCCTTGATCATGGTTCTGAACCATGCGAACAAAAGGAAACAGATGAAGAACCTTTTGTCGAAAACATCAATTATCTGTCGAACCCAAAATTTGCCCTAAAATATCTCGAACAATGCAATTGGCATGGGTATGGGCTAGGCAGATATGAGCAAGGGATGCGGATCCTTTGCCAACCAAGGTATCGTATGCCATATGACAATTCGGGGTAGGGTTCAACCATCCCCCGCCATTAGACATCTTGGTTGAAAACATGCAAGGCCTAGAAATAGGCAACAGGGGGGATTGGCACAAGACCCGTACGCCAATCCAAACACAGAATACACATTGGGGGATTATCTCCCATGGTCTACAAACACCCCTGGAAATAGCAATAATCCCTCTCCTTTGCTAGAGAGAGGTGAAAGTTCAGAAAGCAATCATCAAAGAGAACAACAACGGCTTCCAAACATTTTTCTGAAACTGTTCCCCTTAGAGGTTCCAGACGAAATAACACAGCCTCAAAAGAATCAGGTCCCTCCACTAAGAGTGGAACAACCGCAATGGGACCAGATTAATTCACCGGAACAGGAAGAGTCCTCAATGTCGCAAGCAACAGATGTCGAAGAGGATGAACAATTTTGGATCTATGAAAGCGATTCAGAAGACGAGACTGAGATGGACTATCTCAGACATGCGCGACGACATCACCGCGCTCTAACCCATGAAGATCTAATGGGACAAATGGGTATACGGTTAGGACATGAATGGCACGTAGACCCAACGAGGTGGGACCAAGTGTTAGGCCTATGGCTCCAAATTCAAGATGAGCATCGTCCACCTCAAGATCCCATCAGGACAATAGTACCAAGGGAAGACCCCGCCTTCCTTTTCGCACATAGAGACGAATTTGCACCTAGAGAGGATCCATTCGTGCCTGTTCCCGTAGAGCCAGATCCAGAGTATAGGGAACATCTGAAAGAATCAAGTCATCACACCCGTGGTTCCGGAGACAAAATTCATTCCATCCACATGATCTCCATTGATTTGACCACACCCATCCGCAATCCGACCGATCCATCTCGGTCATTGCATCTAAACATGGATGCCATTGATCGGGATCGCGTCAATTCACCATTGTCACCATCAGAGTACTGGCCTTTTGGTGAAATGCTTCATTTTACCCCAAGGACAACTCAAGATATTTTTCAGCTGAAGAGGGACCCGAGGTCCCAAACGCAGATCTTAACTCAGCCGATGATATCCATTTAATCCCAACTCCACATCAGTTGGAGGACGGATCTCACATGTCAGTCGAAGAGACGACTGACGTAGACATCGGCACAGATCCAATGAATCCAAGGATTCTCAAGCTAGGGGTAAGCCTTTCCCCCGAAGAGCAAGCCGATTACATTGCCCTTCTTAAAGAAAAGAAGGAGGTTTTTGCATGGTCATACAAAGATATGCCAGGACTAGACCCGTAGCTAGTCATGCACAATTTAACGCTTGATCCAAAAATCAAGCCAGTAAAGCAAAAACTAAGAAATATGCACCCAACAAGTGGCCTTGATGGTCAAAGACGAATTGCAAAAGCCGTTGGATGCACAATTTGTCATCTCGCGTGGATTATCCGCCATGGTTGTCCAACATGGTTCCCGTCAAGAAGCCCGACGGGAGGATTCGCATATGCACCGACTTTCGAGACCTAAACAAAGCGAGTCCTAAGGATGATTTCCCCTTGCCAAGCATCGACGCATTGGTAGACGCTACAACAGGTCACGAAATGCTCTCCCTAATGGACGGTTTCTCAGGATACAATCAAATTCGTATCAATCCTGAAGACCAACTCAAAACGGCATTCACAACGCCTTGGGGGACATTTTGCTATAAGGTCATGCCTTTTGGCCTTAAAAACGCTGGCGCTACATACCAACGTGCTATGACGTATATCTTCCACGATTACATGCACAAAACTTTGGAAGATTACATGGATGATTTGTTAGCCAAGTCTAAATTGCGCTCAGATCATCTCGGTGACTTAAGCAAGATTCTCGATCGCCTCATAGAGCATAAGGTCAGATTGAATCCCAAGAAGTGCGTGTTCGGCGTCACATCTGGAAAACTCTTGGGTTTTATAGTCTCCAAAAGAGGCATCGAAGTGGACCCAAACAAAGTCAAGGCAATCCTTGAAATGGCTCCCCCAACCACTATCAAGCAGCTCAGAAGTCCGCAAGGAAAGGTCGCGTCGATTAAACGCTTCATAGCGCAATTATCTGACAAATGCCGACCAATGAACAAACTATTGCACAAGGGGGTCACATTTCATTGGGATGACGAGTGCCAGTCAGCCTTTGACGAAATCAAACAATACTTGGCTTCGCCGCAGTATTGGCACCGCCTAGACCAGGTGTGCCGTTCTACTTATACATCTCAGCTATCGAGGTGGCACTGGGCGCAATGCTAGCCTATAAGAATGAACTTCACAAAGAATAGGCTACTTACTATCTTAGCCGCACCCGGTCGGGCTACTTAACTTAACTATGCATACGTTGAGAAACTCGCTTGGCAGTGGTGTTTGCTACCAAAAGGCTACGCCACTACATGCTGAGCAACACGACGTATGTTGTGTCTAAGGAGAATCCATTGCGATACATGATGAGTCGTACTTATCATAGTAGCCGCACGGCGAAATGGATCATGTTGTTGACGGAATTTGACATTGAGTTTATTGGGCAAAAATCTATAAAAGGACAAGTCATAGCCGATCAACTAGCAGAGGCTCCTCTTGAAGACGATCAGCCTCAGGTCATAGAACTACCCGATGATGAGGTCTTCCATGTCTCGTAATCGCCAGATTCCGAAGAGCCCGAGTCTCAGTGCCGACATAACCTTATTTTTTGATGGTTCTAAATGCGAGCAAGGTGGTGGCGCAGAATTGTATTCTTCACACCGCAGGGCGCTCCAATGCCCCCGTCATTTAAATTAAACTTCCAGTGCACCAACAACAATGCATAATATGAAGCCTTGCTCCTAGGTCTTCGTACAACAATCGCCATGAACATCAAAAGATTGAACATCTTTGGCGATTCGCCGTTAATCGTCAATCAAGTCAAAGGGGTATACCAATGCAAATGCCCAGTTCGAAGGCCTATAAAGCCCTCGTGGATAAATTCCTGGCAAAACTTGAGTGGTATGACATCGAGGCACTCCCTCGATCATCGAATCATTTTGCGGACACAATGGCCTCCTTAGGGTCACTAATCCCGCAAGACCTTTCCGGTGATGTAACAACCATTCAGGTCAAAACCTTATCGCAACCCGCGATGGAGCGCGCAAGCTCAGACTTGACGCCAGGAATCCACATGATCCAGATCGAACCATCTTCGGATAAGTTCTTTCGAATCCGAGACTATTTGAAACATGCCAACTGGGGGTCTTTGTTCTCCCCCACTCCCATTAATAGCAACACAACGCTATTTTTACAAGTTCTATCCCAATCAGCATTTGTTAGGGAAGAACTCCAAAAGGGATTGGCTGCTCAAACTGCCGAGGTATCCGATCAACAGGATCGGTATTTACCCATAAGAGATTACCTCAAGTTAGGTAATCTACCCTTTGGATTGACGCAAGCCGCAAAACGAACATTCAAACAGAAAGCGGCAAAATATGTCTTGATAGGAGACATTCTGTATCGTCGCAGCTACGACGGAATTCTTCTTCGTTGCTTGGACCAAGCAAGAGTCCACTTGGGCAATCACCCAAGCGCATGACGGTACATGTGGCGGCCACTTCAGTGGTATGGCCATTGCAAAGCGCATTCTTCGCATGGGCTATTATTGGCCATCTTTAGAGCGAGATTGCTGCGCGTATGTCAAGAGGTGTGTAAAATGTCAACATCATGCCAATCTGATGCACGCACCTTCCCAGGCCCTACAGATACTCCACCGCTTGGCCATTTTCGTAGTGGGGCCTCGATCTAATCGGAAAGATCTCCCCTGCATCGTCAGGCCGTCACACGTTTATCATAACGGCCACATAATACTTTACCAAATGGGTGGAAGCAATTCCGTTAACCTCTACGACAGGACCCCGCATTGCGGAGTTCATTTTGCATTACATCATATGTCGTTTTGGTATTCCATCCAAAATAATCTCGGATAATGGGCCATCATTCAAGAACAAAGACGTGCGTGCTTTAACCACAAAGTACAAAATTCAGCACAACTTTTCAACACCCTATTATCCGCAAGCAAATGGGCAAGCAGAGGCGTCAAACAAAATGCTAGTCGCCATCCTTAAAAAGACCGTCGCAGACATCCCATAAGGATTGGCACATACAAATCCCACTTGCCCTTTGGGCCTATCGCACTAGCATTCGGACGCCCACCGGGGCAACTCCGTTTTCACTAGTGTATGGCTCGCAGGCGTAATGCCTCTCGAGTTGGAAATTCCTTCCCTCCGCATATCAATGCAGGAATTCATCGATGATGACACTGCACGGCAGGCCCGGTTAGACCAACTTACGTTGCTTGATGAAAGACGCGTTAATGCTCTCGAGCACTTACGTATCTATCAAGAGCGGCTTAAGAGAGCTTACAACATGAAAGTTCACCTAAGAGACTTTCGGGTTGGTGATCTGGTTCTCAAGGAAAACCAACAAAACTCTAATTTGCCGTCCCATATGAGGGACAAATTCACGGCAAATTGGCTAGGTCCTTATGTCATTGATAGCAAAATAGGACCAGGAACGTACAGGCTAGCTTCTCTTGACGGTATCAAGGAAACATAACCCTTGAATATCAGTCATTTGCGACCATTTCATATCTAAGAAAGCCATGTACCAAAAAAAAAAAAAAAAAAAAAATTCAACAAAAACAAACAAACAAAAAGCTCCAAGGATTATCGCAATCTCTTGGTCAACCCAAAAAGCTCCAAGGATTATCGCAATCTCTTGGTCAACCCAAAAAGCTCCAAGGATTATCGCAATCTCTTGGTCAACCTAAAAAGCTCCAAGGATTATCGCAATCTCTTGGTCAACCCAAAAAGCTCCAAGGATTATCGCAATCTCTTGGTCACCCAAAAAGCTCCAAGGATTATCGCAATCTCTTGGTCAACCCAAAAAGCTCCAAGGATTATCGCAATCTCTTGGTCAACCAAAAAGCTCCAAGGATTATCGCAATCTCTTGGTCACCAAAAGCTCCAAGGATTATCGCAACTCTTGGTCACCAAAATCTCCAAGGATTATCGCAACTCTTGGTCAACAAAAAGTCAAGGATTATCGAACTCTTGGTCACCCAAAAAGCTCCAAGGATTATCGCAATCTCTTGGTCACCAAAAAGCTCCAAGGATTATCGCAATCTCTTGGTCAACCCAAAAAGCTCCAAGGATTATCGCAATCTCTTGGTCAAACAAATCAAGAAATTCAACAAAAACAAAACAACAAAAATCATCAAAAACAACAAAGATTTGCATCTCAATTCTAGGCATACTCGAATTCATCAAAATCAACAAAAACACCATGCATAAATTTTACCACACTACAGTCAGTGGTCTGGGAATGTACTAAGAGTTTCAGTGATTCAGTCATCATTTTCCTCTTTAGCCATGTAGTGTACCAAGTCGAACGGATTTTACAAAGGTAGAGTCATACTTGAAATACACCTTGTTACGTAACATCCCAACACAAATCAAACATTAAAATTCCCAAAATTGTGTGAACGAAAGACGAAACCTGCAAAATAATCTAGGTCACCACAAGCGAAACGGTTATCTTGCTCATCCCCCTGTGCGAATGACCCCTAGAATGCTGAGAGTTGGCAAAAGGACAAGCTTCCTCCCTACCCAATTCCCTAAGAATCCCTAAAGTTCTCAATAGTTGCAAAACACAAAAATTTGCAAAATGTCAAAACTCAAAATTTGACAAACTATAGTGCACACATCAAAAGGCACAAACAACAGTGATTTTCATCACTCCATATCCCCAATCCCTTGCTCAAAAAAAAAAAAAATCAAAATAAACAAGTGATCTTATCACTACAAAAGAGCAAGTATCCCAATACAATTGAAAAAAGAAGGGAGTTGACCTTGAATCCCTGGAACTCTCAGCATTCTATAGGTCATAAGGCAAGCTTCAATACCAACTCGGTAATAGAAGTAAACCTCCCGCATGACGATATATCTGTCACATTAACTTGCGTACAGATCAATGTTTGCATGTGGATGAGCTAGCTTATGGCATCCCGGATTACATCGCAGATTAATCTTAGTACATACAACAAAGGAATTCGTGGAGCTAATTAGGTGATCCTCGCACAGTTCGGTTGAAAGCCCACCTGGCACTGGCGGTATCCTAACAAATACCACTAAATGAACTCAATTGCACACACAGGGATGTTAAATAACTCGGTCAAAAATAGGTCCGATTCATACCTTGTTCAAAAGTCCTGTAAGATAAAGTACAGTCATGGATAGTGAGTTAAAACTGTCTGAATCTCAGAAAATCTTACATTCATCCCAAAACCATCTGCGCTACTTATCATCCTTATGATACCATCAAAAAATACAAAAACAGCAAAGAAAAACCAGATAAATAAAAATATCATTCATCCATTTCAATTTGCATATCACATAGACATCTAAAACATTTCAATTCATCATAACATCTGCATTCATCAAAATAAATAAACATGCATAACAAAAATCACATCATCACATGTACAAATCCAAAAATAAAACCGGTATATATATATATATCGTCAAAAAGATGCCCGCAGGCTACAAAACAGGTCCTCAGACCCCGCAATCATATCCAAAACCCAACCTAAGGCGTCGGCCACCATGATCACGCAGGATCGGTGCGACGGGAACTACCCCCCGTGGTGTGGGTCCTACGGGACCCTGCAAGGCGGCTACTGCTAGCCCCCGCATCATGCCTACTACCACCCCCTCATCTAACCGCCTGCGGCGAGATGATGCTGACTGCTCAGTCAGACTATCCCTCGTCCGTCGAGAAGATCTGCTGATCGAAGGCTCAGGGAGCCGCCCGCCAAGGCGGATGACCTCCCTCTCCAAGTCTATCCGGTACAGACACCACTCTGCCTCCCGCCGATGATAGATAGACAATGCATCATCGCGCTGCGCCAAAACTCTATCCCGCTCTGCCAACTGAGCCCGCAGAAGATCCCTCTCCAGATCCCGCATCCGTAGCAGCTCTGTAAGCCGTGCAACCTCATCGCCTACATCCGACCCCACCCCTCCGTATCCTCGGACGCATAGGACTCACGGGGACGGAGCTCGCTCGAGCTCCAACCGCTCCTCCACATCCTGCATGTCCGGCTGCTCCGGAACACCCAAGTCCACATCCTCATCTCCCACATCCACCATGTCTGCATCATCCAACGGCCCTCCCCAATCACCCCCTGCCGCCTCAGCATCCTCCACTGCCGCCTCCGCGCCTCCCAGTGGACCCTCTCCTCTCCAGCACCGCAAAACCCACCACGAGTCATACTCAGTGGTAGTACCTACGTCATCCACATCCAACACCTCAATAACCGCATCCGACTCCTCGCCCAATGGCACGAGGACCGGTGGCTCCAGATCCCTCTCATCTCCCCGACGACGATAGCCAACGGGCTCACCAGGCAACCCCTGGCGCACCCCAAACTGTCGTGTAACCCGACGGTACGGAAAGAACTCATGCTCCGTCCCGTGCCGCCCAGTCAACCATCGCTCCCTCCGTACCCGTCGGAGCCACTCTCCACCTCAGGCCAGCCGGACAGTCCCGATAGGGACGCCAAAACACCTCCCCTGGAGTGAGCCGCGAAAAGGCATCAATGTAGTGCTCAACCGCACCTGCCCATCGCCGACTCCCCTGCTCCGCAGACCGTCGCCACAAAGCCGCATAACCAATCTCCTCATCCTCCATCGCCGCCCGAGTCATCCACGGTAACCCGGTAGGCCTCTCAACAGCTATGTGCTGCCAACCCCAGCACTGCAACAAAAAGCTGCAACTGACACCCTTCCGCTGTCGACAGCGGACCCCGTACAGCTCCCCGTAAAGCTGCGCCAACAAAGTCTGTCCCCATCTCAGGATCAACGGTGCCTCTATCGGGCACTCTGCCAACTGCCACACCAAATCCAGCAGGTTCCACGGGAACCTCGCGCCTGACGAATCAGGGAGAAGAATGTTAGAAATGAGGCCCATCAGGAATGCGTGCCTCACTCCTAACACCCCCCTCTCCTTCCACCAGCCAACCAAAATCCCGCCAGCCTGGCAATCCGCCTCGGCTGTCTCCACTGGGTCTGCTACACCCAGCTCCCCCCCATGCCCAAAACATCTCGTGAGTATAGCAGTCCGCTGATCAAACGGAGATGTCCTAATAGGCAGACCATCTATCGGAATCCGAAGCAACCGATAGACGTCCTCAAGAGTCACGATCATCTCCCCTGTCGGGAGATGGAAAGTATTGGTCCACGGATCCCAAAGCTTGATCAGGGCCATCGGATAGGCCCGATCCGAAACCACAGGCTCCAGCCGAGCCACCTGCTTGAGCCCAAGGGCATCAAGCCATTCCCAGTCACCATCAGTCAAGGCCAACCGTGCCTCAGAAAGGCAGCGGGTACACGGTAGCGGCTCCTAACAACCTGCAAGCAAACAAAAAAAAATGATAAATAAATAAATGAAAAAGATAAAATTTTCAGTTCTAGGGTTTCTAACCTTAGTTGTTAAACAAAAACATCACAAAAAATCTTAAAGTTTTGAAAAGCGCAACACAAAAACAATGCATTAAGTTAAAGCAAAATAAACCCTAGGGTCACTTACAGGTCTCGCCTCGGCTCCGCCGCTCGAACCAGTTTGTGCACTCATGATGGCAGAGAGAATTCCAACAGCGCTTCGCTTCGCAGATTACCTCCTCCTCCCGCAGCTCCAAAATCGCAAGAAAAAAATGACACAAATGAGCCCAAAATCAAGTTTTGGCCCTTAAATAGGCCTTTTGCACTGGAATTCATCCTTGACTGGGACGAGCGCTCTGATCAGCGCTCGTCCCACCCAGGGACGAATTCTCCAGCTGGAATTCGTCCCACCCAGGGACGAATTCAGGCCAGCACAAAAAAAATCAAGAAAAATGACTAAAAATGCACTAAAAACAGACAATAAAACTGCCTGACAGGATTGCAAATGCAACTGACAACATGGGCATACAAAATCGACATCGGGGTCACAAATTATCACTATCCTACTCCCTAAGAAGGCTACCATAGCCGGACCGCTCCAGGGGAAGACAGATTTTGACAATTTAATCCCAAAATGGTGTCACAAAAAACAACAAAACAACAAAAAATGCAACACAAAACAAGCAATAAACATTGCCGACACAAGTGCTCTTGCACTTAACCTCTTGGCATAGCAAAATTGATGTCGGGGTTTGCATTGTCACTATCCTACTCCCTAAGAAGGCTACCATAGCCGGACCGCTCCACGGGAGGACGGATTTCCGACAATTAATCTTATCACCAAATGGTGTCACAAAAAACAACAAAACAACAAAAAATGCAACACAAAACAAGCAATAAACATTGCCAGACACAAGTACTCTTGCACTTAACCTCTTGGCATAGCAAAATTGATGTCGGGGTTTGCATTGTCACTATCCTACTCCCGAAGAAGGCTACCATAGCCGGACCGCTCCACGGGAGGACGGATTTCCGACAATTCAATCCCCAAATGGTGTCACAAAAAAAAAAAAAAAAAAATGCAACACAAAACAAGCAATAAACATTGCCAGACACAAGTACTCTTGCACTTAACCTCTTGGCATAGCAAAATTGATGTCGGGGTTTGCATTGTCACTATCCTACTCCCGAAGAAGGCTACCATAGCCGGACCGCTCCACGGGAGGACGGATTGCCGACAATTCAATCACCAAATGGTGTCACAAAAACAACAAAAATAGTACAAAATTCAACAAAAACACAACAAAAATAATGCCGGACACAAGTGCTCACGCACTTAGCCTCTAGGCAAAGAAAATCGATGTCGAGGTCCAAATTATCGCTCTCCTAATTCCCCAAGAAGGCTATCATAGCCGGACCGCTCCACGGGAAATAGGTTTTCGACGATTTCACCTCATTATGACATCACCAAAAGGGTTAACACCCACCAAAAATAGGTCCATATGTTGGAAAAATTGCACACGCTTAACGGTAAACCCTCTAAAGGCAACCTTGCACAAGTCATCTTGGGTCAAGCGACTCGTCGCTTCTCTCACGAAGGTCATTCCCTCATCGATTCGTCGCTTGAGGGGGTAGTCACACTTAGTCACCAATCAACAATCACACACCCAATTAAGGAAAACGACATGCATTCAAAGAATCATTGACAAAGACAATCACGCTCCTGCTTGGGGCAGTAAACAAGCAACAATCAAATCAATCAAACACTTGGCATTTCGTGAATCATGAACACAAGGTTCCCCCTGAGGATAAAAACGCCCTTCACTTGTTCATGACTGATCAATGTCTAAGTTCAAGTCACACCTCACCAAAACAGGTTAATACTTGAAATCAAATTCCTTAGCTCGTCAGAAGCAAGGATTCAAGAATGCATGCCCTTTCCATACTTGGGGCATCAAAAGTTGGTTAGGTTACCAAGAAACCCTAATCATTAGTGCTTTGGTTATCTATTTTTGCTCAAGATCGCGTCACCCGCAGCGCTTCCCAAAAAGGGGCATCTGTAGACACCAAAACAGCACCAATCCGATTATGTGACCGCAAACACTGATCGCTTTGACAAACACAGCCCCCAGGGCAGCCCTCAGAGGTTAAACAGTGGTCTTAACCACTTTCATAGCAATTTTGTAAGGTCAAGAAGCAATTTGGCACACTTGGACACTTTGCCCAATATTCGTCTCACCCAGGGACGAATTCAAAATAGAATCCGTCCCACCCCAGGACGAATTCTGAATCCGTCCCTGGGTGGGACGAATTCTAAGCTTAACGGGCAAAAAGGCAAATGGTGCCAAGTGGCAGCCCAGAACGGTCAGTTAAGGGCTCCTACCTTGCACGCATGTGTAAGTGGACAGAGGGGCCGTTAGAGGACTGTTACAAGAAGCATTTATCAAAGTTCAAGTCAATGGAGGACTCCCCTCCCTCATGGGAAGACAAGACTGCCACATGGCGCCTATGGCCAACACTTGGCATTTGTGCTTCCCTCCCAAAAGAGACCCCTTGGGTCTATAAAAGGTGGGACTTTTCTCACCCAAAACATACAGGTTGAAGGAGTGTTCAAGCAACGAAGTGCTGCCGAATTGAAGACTCACTTGCATCCCCCTTTGTTCACCTTCCCACATCCACCAATCTCTTTTGCAAGGGAGGTTGTTGGGTGGCCTTTGGAAGCTCGAACCTTACTCAAATCCGACGCATGGACATCTGAACCAACCAATTCGCCGACCCCCAATCCTAAAAGGTTTTGGGCCCATCCCCGGTGGATTGGCTCCAAAATCGAGGGCCAACGGTGGGAGGCCCACTTGGGCACCCCCGCACCTCCCAAGTCCTAATTTTAGTTTTTGAGCACTTTAGATTATTTTTTAGATTGCATTCCGTGTTACTAGGTCTGATTAGTCCATAATTGCAATTTTGTAACTTTTGGTCGGATTTTAGGATGTTTTGTATTGCTTTGTCGTTTCGCTAACTTGCAGGTGTCAAGGTCAAATTCCCGAGGGTGGAGGCCAAATTGGGAAAATCCGACCATCTGGGTCGTCCCAAAATGGCCCCAATTACCTAACCCCCCTGTTTGCGGGAGTTTTGCAGGTCCCGGATCCGACATTGGAGCAGCAGCAGGTCGGTTTCTCCTACTCAGAAGAATTCGTCCCACCCAGGGACGAATTACAGTCAGAATTCGTCCTGCCCAGGGACGAATTCCAGTTTAAGGTGGATTGGCCAGCTGCCTCAGTGGCAGTGGCCTTCTGGTAACTTTTCTTACCTTCTGTCAAGTTTTGAAGCAATTTGGATTCACTGTTTTCACTGTTTCAGGCAAATACTCATATGCATATTTTGTTAGTTTTAGAGAGAAAACGCTTTTCATTTGCAGCAGGTGCTACTGACGTCTTGGTCATTTCTTTGTTCGTAGGAGAAGCAGCAGAGGCGAAGAACTCATCGACATCAGCGGCGGCATCATCTTGGCCCGCCCATTGCAATCGTGGGCACGCGGAAAGAGGAATCATTCAGCGATTGTAATCAAACCCTATTTGCGCTCCTAGCCCCTGAAAAGGGAGGAGGCATTATTGTAACAGAGATCAAGGGAAATTAATGAAAGGGCTGTGTTTTCTTTATCTGATTGCGTCTCTTCCAATGTGTCTCTTTTCCGTTTCATGCAATTTACATTTCTAGGACTTAAGCGTGCTTAATTTTGAATGCAATCGCACTTGGTGTTTCCTTTGACCGGAATCTCGTGCTTTCAATTTTCAAAGCTAAAGCATTATGTATTCTTTGGAGGATTGACCCTACCATTATTTGTTGTAATTTATGGCTTGAAAGGAATAATAGAATTTTTAAAAATAAATCTCAAAATCATGCCCAAGTTTGAAACCATATTATTACCTCTCTTGTAGAATATCTACAAATATGGTGCTCATCATGGGAAGTCTCAATTGAAAAAAAGAGGTGCTAATAACAGGATTTGAACATACATGGAAGAGTCATGTGTGACAAAAAAATTAAAACAAAGGATCTACTTTGATATATGGTAAAATAAAAATGTCAAAAAATTGGGTTTATCAAAATTAATTTTGATGATGCTTCTAAAGAAAATCTAGGAAAATCTAGTGGAGGTGGTGTTTTTAAAAATAGTGAAGGAAAAATTCTCCTCACTTATTCATAATCATATGGAACTTCAACTAAGAACTATGTAGAGGCTAGGGCACTTCGTATAGGGATACAAATTGTGGTATAAAAATGATAAATGATGGAAATGTATTTCAATTCATGTGGACTCACAAATTATCATCAATGCTATTCAAAACAATGGATGTGGAGACCGAATAAAAAATAATACTATTATTGATGTTCATCAGCTATTACTAGAGGCAATCTCTTGGCAATGTGAGCATATTTATAGAGAAAAAAATTGGGTAGCATATAAATTAGCGAATTATGGTGTTAATCTTCATCCTTGTGAAATTCAAATTGTAGAAGGCAACTGGACAAGTGATATCTTAATCAAGATGATGTCAAGGAGATGATTATGGAAACATATCACTTCGAGGAAGTTGAAGAATATATTTAAGAGAAAAATAAATAAAAAATTTATGATAAAAAAGTATGCTGCAACAAATGTAGTATTTTGGTATTTAATGGGAGTGGCCCCCAATAGAAGCCACACACAACATATTAAAAAAATTGAAAAATATAAATAAAAATACTTAAATAAGTAGAAAATAGTATTCATAATGTTGTTCAATTCAAAAAGTAAGAAAATATTTACATGATCACCTTCTAAATTATAAACAATCTAAAATTTATTTCCCTCATATTATCAATATTTCACCTATAACTTCTCATGAGTTAAACTGACATCATCTAGCATCATCCACTATGTAAGCTTAAAATATTGAAAATATTTCAATTTTAACCCAATGAATGTTAGAATAAACACTTGTTTGAATTTGATTGTTAAAAAATGATTACTTTAAATTTTTAAAATATTAAAAAGTAATATCGAAAGAAAATATTGTTAACAACCCTCAATATCAAAAGTAATTATTTAGATCTTAATGATTACTAATATATGTTTAATAAAATAATGGTATTATCAAAGAGATAGTTTATGTGTGACTTACAACTTAATCTATAAAAATATTTTGAAAATAAAGATAAAATGATATATTGCATATACCTAGTTGGTCATTTTGGTAATTGTCATCGTAGTGTATAAAATACAAGAGGAGAGAGGAAGAAGATAAAGATGCATGCATAAAGAGAAATATAGGAAGAGGAAGAGAGAAATAAAGGGTAGATATTTCTAGTTACTTATTTGAATGCATGGGAGTCAAGGAATGCGAAAAAAGAGAAGATATCATAATTTATAGCCAAGGAGAAAACTAATTATATTTCAAGAGAGAACATGATATATTCCAAGTAAGTTAGCTTATCCTTTGACCTCACTAATAGGTTGGCTCTATGTCATCTATGTTGTTTGTGTTCTCAAAAGAACTGATGGTATAAGAAGGGTCTAAACACTAAGGGTTAGAAATTTCTAAGTATATTATCTATTTTACAAATATTACCTATTAAAATGAAACTAAAGACCACTATCACTAGGTCTAAATGTATATTATTTTACTCCTAATTTTTTTTTGTTGAGGTTTTGGACTCTTCTAAATAATATTATTTGATAATTTGCAAGTAAAAGCTTAAGATTCAACTTGGATACAATTTTTTTCCAATTTTAGATTTTATCCTTCCCATTTCACTATTTCTCAGTTTGGATATGATCCCACCAAATCAAAGCATATCTATTTAGCCACGTACATGTAAATTTTACCTACTTTGGATTCTCCATATATTTTAAAACCCCTAGCATAGGGTTTCTAACCTAACCCACTACAAACACAAAAAAATATTGTGATGTTTTCTTGCAGGATATTTAGCGTAAATGTGTAGAACAAAAGAAAAATATATTAATATGGAAGAGATGACATGACAATAATTGTTGCTATTGTAGCAGAATATGGCCCTGAGAAGTGCTCCAATACCACTTGTTAGGAACCTTCAGTTAAAATCAAACACATTCACAATAGTAATTGCAAAAATTAATAGAAAATGTGAGAAATATCCAAAAGCTTCTAGCATTTATGGCCTTAGGTTCAGAGACCTTGAAGCTATAATTTTATAATTGTATGAGGATTTCAATTGTAGAAATAGAATATATTTTTAGGCCTTCTACATAGAAATTTAGAGGGAAGAGACCCTCCTTGGTAGGGAAAGAGAGAGGAACACCATATCACACATTTTCCTTTGTCCTAACAAGATTAGACTATAAATATTTCAACATTAGGGACCTGATTAACATATTTATAATAAATTTAATGAGCAATTAGCATTCCAATTGGAGATCACTAATGTATCTTTATCTAAAGATGCAATTGACATGTCCAAAAGAGTAGAGACCTCAATCATCAAAAGAGAGAAACTAGAAAATAAAGTAATAAAGAGGAAGATAATTATTCCTCTAAACTAAAGGGGCAAAAAAAAAAGTACATTGAAGACAATGGATTCATGAACTAATGCCATACTAACAACATTAATTGAGGTTGTCAAGGGCTCATTGTTTGCCCTTAAAATAGTTTGCATAGTTTTCTTATTTCTTTGAAGGAAAGCAAATAAATGATCCATAGATTTATAAACTTATTCTCCTTGTTCATTATGAACATAGGAGAGGGTTCCTGAGGAAGGAGTTTCCTTCTCTTCTTCCTTGTAAGTGGGATTATTGAATATTTTTTATTAGTCTTGGAGCTTAGGTAATGTAGGTAAAGCATTTGATCTTTTTGCTAACCGACATGCTATATTATGAGTAACATAAGGAACTTCAACCATAACTTATATAAAGAGGGTATTCAATTTTATTATGGTTTTGTTTATAGAGTAGTAGAAGAAGAATATGTTTCAAGAACCCTAATATCACCAAAGAGAATAACCTGCCTTATGTCTCCCATTAGCCCATTTTTATACTCACCAAGAGAGATTACCCTTAATATTTTTATGATGGTTTACTCAAGGGATCGTTATCATTTACCTTGTAGGACTAACCTTTTGGTTATGTTCTTGTTATATTTATTTAATGTGATTTATTCTACGCAAATAGTTTAGATGGTTTTGATTATTAGTGTAGTAAATTATCAAGTTGATGAAGTAAAGGATTAGGTCAAAAGGGGTTTTTGTACATACATGGTATTTTATTTTAGGTTCAGCAAAGATGTAGAGTCTCCCTTGGGGATCCATTGATGTTGATCTCCAAAAAATGTAGGGTGACCTTGGGGATCCAATGATGCTGGTATCTAAAAAATATAGGGTGATTCTACACTTGGACAAGGGTTCTTAGTTGAACCTTGTTGTTTTGTTTATTTGGTGGGAAATTTTGAGTTCACCAAGGGTTGTTTAAACATGATCTTAAATATATATTTTGTTTTTTCAATTAGCATACACCTAAGATTCTTATCTTGACAACTATGATGTAAAAGGATGATTGTGCAATGCTTGTGAAAATAATTATAGATAAAAATAGGGTTCCTAATGCATATCAACATTTTTTATTCCTTTTAAGAACTACAAAACTTGAAACAAGAATTGAAAAAATAAAATAAAACACCTTTTCTTTTAAACAAGGGTGCAATAGGGAATACATAAATGGAATTCTAGCCTAATTATGCAAGCACTACATGCAATTTTGGCTTTAGATACCTAATAGCTACAAAATGTATGTTTTATTTAATATGCAAATGAATAAAATATCCTAAGTTCTTTGATTTCCACCATTAAATGTGTTATTTAAACAAAGATAAAACAATAACATTACATCAATACTTAAAACAAAGCATGACAAGGTACCCAAAATCTTTGCAAAAGATATAACCATAACCTAGTTTCCAATTTTCCATTGATGAAAGGTTTAGCACCTTCTTACCTGCAATTTTACAAAGAAAATATTGCTCTAAATTGAACACAACATAAATATGGTAAACTTGTATACAAGATAAATAATGTTGCACAGGGTTCAAAAATAATACATAGGGGTTAAAAATACAATATAAGATAATATATTTCTTAGGAGTTTTGAGACATCAAACCTCAATGAAATATGAATATATTTATACTCATTCGAAAGCTCTTTTTAAGATATTTCCAATGGTACTAAAATTGTTAAATTTTGTTATATTTTGGTCTGGTTTTAGGGGATCCAAAGATGATCCTATTCTCTACTCTTGTACCTATAGGAAATAAAGAAACCAATGAACATAAACAAAAAATAATTGTGCTAGCATGCATGGATTTATCCAATATCTCCAAGAATATTAGTATTTTTTAGTAGAGGGATCAAACCCCTATTCCATTTATAGTTTATAAATAAAAATGATGGATAAAGAGTCCTTGTGGACTAACCTGTTCATTATAGCATTTGTTCTATTATCATTTCAAATAATGGTATGCATTTTAAGAATAAGGATATCTAAAATATTTATGCAATGTATCAAATATAACATAAATAATATGCACTCTATTACCATCAAGGCAATGACCAAGTCAAAGCCTCTAAACAAAACTCTTGTCAAAATCCTTAAGAAGCTAGTCAATAAAACTAGAAGATATTGGTACATCTAAGGATGTCTAAAATATTTGTGCAATGTATCAAATATAACGTAAATGATATGTAAAGCTCCATTGTCCCAAAAGGGACATTGTAATGGCAAAAGTCATTGGGATCTCTTAACAGAGACCCAAGTTCAATTCACGGGCAAGATGACCCCTAATATGCCCCTGCTTTTAAATATCTTCAAAAAAACATAAATAATATTCACACTATTACCGTCAAGGAAATGACCAAGTCAAAGACTCTAAAAAAACTCTTGTCAAAATCCTTAAGAAGGTAGTCAATAAAACTAGAAGATATTGGTATATCTAATTGTACATAAGATACTAGCTTTGATTGTGTAGAGTGTGTTGATTAAGTTATTAGCCAAATTATCAGAGTTGATGGATAGAGTGTTCTTAGTGATTTGAAGTCTTCCTTTGGCTACAGGGATAGTGATGGTATAAGTCATCCATAATTTATCAATAATGATCTAATTGGTGATAAATATTCTTGTGATGACTTATTATATTTAAATCAGGACAATGAAAAACTTAAAAGGCACACAAAGGTAGTTGATATCAAACAAGGATATAATGAAACTGAATAAAGGATGGCCATCTTAAAGACCCAAATTTTATAGGATAAACTAATGAGAGTGATTTTGTGATAGGAAACACCAATATAAATCTTGTAATAGGGAATATTGACATAGATAACATTGAAGATGTAATAAACAACAACAAAATAAAATTTATTAAAACAGAATCAAGAAAAAAAAACAATCATAAGAGACATAGGTATAAAAACAAAGAAATGTTGGATCCCCAATTTTTGTAAAATATGTGGAAATAATAATTAGTCTCAAAAGTTTTGTTAAGAAAAGAAAACAAAAAAAAATGCATGCTATGAATGGATTCTCATAACATAATGGAATAAAATTATGGAAATGTTGAAGTGTTTCTACAAAAATAAAAAGATCTTAGTAATCATAGGTTCAATCATAAATGATCCTCTAGTGATTATGCTTGCAAAGAAAATAACATTTAAACATGCAAAAAAGTATATGATATTGATGTGGGAATAAAGCTCAAGTCAAAATCAGAAAGATAGAATCAAAAGGACAAGAGATAAAGTCAATGCTAGAATTAGAGCTAGGAAGAAATCAAGAGCCAAACGTCACTACCAAATTTAGAGCAGGAAAGTTAAAACCAAAAATAAAGATCGATAGAAAACTAGGGTTTTATAAAAATATCTCCTTACTGATAGGAAGCTAAACCTTCAAAAGAAAAATTCCTTGATACACAACAACAAATGATTTGCTTACCTACTACTACAACATATATCAATTTTTTTTTTTCTTTTTTTTTTTTGAAAAGTTTCCACTACTCTTGTTCCAGACGTTGACTTCACAGGATCATATCTCCTTCAGTACTATTTGAATTCCTTCATATAGCCACTCATTTTAAATCTCTTTAATATTTAAGCTCTTTAATTTTTCATAAAATGGTTTAAGAATCATCTAAATCAAACAACCTTTCACAAAGATATGGTTTCTAAAAAATGAAACATTTTTTATGAAAAACATTGACCTAATTCTACAATCCATAAGAACACAATTCCCACTTTTCCACTATTGTTGCTTTGATACCACTTGTTATAAAACTTTATTCTCATAAAAATAAACTAGTCATAGAAATGTAAAAATATTAAATCATTTATCCATAAATAATTATTCACAATAACAATCCACACAATTAGAAAGAGATAGATAATACCCTTAGGGTAGGGAAACACCAACAATACTCGTAAGGAAAACTCCACAAGATATCCCAATATGAGAGTGACACTTAGAGAGGACAACGTCTCATAAGCCACTTTACAAAAAAAGATAATTATAAGTAATACTCCATATGAATGATCTCCATGATGATTACAAAAGACATGAGAGGCTTGTCTTATGTGTGGAATAGGAAAATATGTATCTCCGAGATATGTGAGGAGAGCAATAGGAAAAGAGTCCAAGAGTCACCTTCATAATGTTATATTATGGAGATAAAGCTCTATATTATATCAAATTTGTTTGAAGGTTTGCTATACCTAAAATAGGCATCAAATGTACATAAATACCCTTCATTTCCATAATACAAAATTATGGAAGAATTTAATTCTAACATAAATATGCTTTTATGATAAGGAAGAGAATTCAAATTTACAAGCTCAAGAAATGAGAATTGGCATGTGTGATCATGCCCAAGAGTAATAGAAGAAATCTATTTGCTGAAGGCTTGTATTGTAGAGATTCCACCCATGTCAGCAAAAACACCATGTTTTTGGTGACATGGGATGTCCTCAAGATCTAACTACACTTCCTTGAGAGTAGAGAACTCATTATACCCAAAGAGGTGAAGTTAATTGCCTACAAAACTACTCTCTCCTTCGTTCCAAATATCCTAATTAATGACAAACATACTAGTATCAATAGCATGCCTTTGTTAAGCAGCATTAATTGGCTTTGGCCAAACTGTGTGGCAGTGTTCAAATGGATGATAGCTCACTGGCCTCAAGGTCTTAAAGGATGATTTTTTAGGGTTTACTCATGAAACTGATAACAGTAAACATGTATTGAAGAGTAAACGATGTTGCTATAACCTGTCTGAAAGGTAAAGGTCTGGAACAGTTTCATCTTTTCGAGCAATGGTACTAATGCAGATAGGAACAGGTTAAAAAAACAACCTCCATATTACAAGAACGACAAAAAAAAACAGCTTATGCATGATAAGCCAAATCACAAAATCTGAAATACCATGCGAAACGCTTGCCAAATCAAGTCACCAGGAGCAGGAAGGCTTTTTCGGGAGACAACGAGAATGTGGTTTCAAGTGCAATATCATTCTACAAAATATAAATGGCCAGGTTGCACCAAGAAAATCTCAAGAGAAGGGAATATGATAATATATCTAAAGCCGCACCAAAGGCAGATAAAGGAAGAATTTCAAGAAAGAAAATGAAGGAAACAAAACCAACTTGTAAACCAAAAATGAAAATTCATAGACAAAGAGAGAATAGCACATGATGACCATAGAAATATCCAAGAAATAAGGCAAATTTGCATAGAAAGACTCAAACGGAAAGAACTATCCTTTGGTACTAAAACACAATTGATAATAAGAAATAACTTCTTCAATCAACTCTAGTAAAGACTATGGTTGAAGAGGAGCAAATTGTCAACAAGGAAGATAAGGTTGGCTTTAAAGTTTAATCTGGCAGAAGAGTATGAAGCAAAGTTTATTTCTACAACGTTTTGACAATTAACCACTTAAAGGGCAAGTTGAGTGATACGGTAGTGTTGGAAATCAACCACTGATAAACGGGAAGTCTGGAAGGTCGTGACATCTAATGCTGATTTTTTCTGGCTTTGCAGCTACCCTCTTCCACTTTAACCTTCCCATGTAAAACCTGGCAGGGGCAATTATTTTAATGTCTGTGTATAAACAAGGGGACTGTAACTTAATATAAGGAATTTTTTCACCATTGTTGAAGTTTAAGCTAATTACATCATACCAAAAAGGAACATAATTTCATCTGATTTCTCTGAAAAAAAAAATGTTAAAACAAAATATCCACTAATGATAAGAGAGACAAGCTTGCTCTAACGAAAAAAGAAACATAATTTCATTTCATAAGCAAAGTGCACGCTGGGCACACGCCCCTCTAGATGGCCAAGCAACCATCCTATGGGAGCATGCTAAGATGGAAAATAAGATTGGCAAAAATGCCTGATGCGTCCAATTAGGGTTTGGACTTTCAAGCTACATTAACATCTATTATGGACATCTTTATAATGTTTTTCTCATTTTTCCTTTTGTATCTGGTTCAGGTTTGGTCTGTGCACTTAGAGCAGGTTTCTGCCTCTTTCTTTTGGTTAGTGAGCTTAAGACACACAGGACTTATTAAAACTTCAAGAAATTACCATAAGTATGGGTAAGACCTCTTCTACCCATATGTCCACTGACAACCTTGGAATTTTCCTAAAGGAAGACCAGAAGATAAGTAATCACAAAGAAAGCTTTGGAAGATATGAAAAATGGTTGCAGGGTCTGGCATAGCAACTACTCTGCAAAGTCATCTCAAGTTCAAGGACTGATATATGTACCCCTTGAATTTATAAGACTACAATCTCATTAGGGATTGAAAATCTCTTGTGGATGTGTTTATAACATTATCTCACTTTGCAGACGCACTTGATTCAGGTTTGGTCTATGCACTTCAAACGTGTTTCTTCCTCTTTCTTTGGTCAGCTAGACTGAGTTACATACGACACAAGAACTTCAAGTGACTACCATAAGGATGGCGATAAACCACTGTCACCTATATATATGTCCACTGAAAACCTTGGAAATTTCCTAGAGACCAGAAGTTGATATCTAATAAGCGAAATGTGAGTCTTATGCCAAGGGAAATGAAACTTTACAAGAGGTTTAATTTTTTTCATAAAAGAGTTTTGTTTCATATTTCTTTTATAACAACTTAAATATAAGATGGGTTTTATTCCAACCACAAAATTAACAACATTCTAAATTCAACTGACGTCTAACTCCCACATGAGACACCCAACTAAATTAAACAACACATTTGGAACATGCAAGGCAAGCTCAGTAAGGATAATGTGACCCTTATAAGACTTTTTTTTTCTGCTTTAATTGTTGTCGAATATGATCTCAAGCATAAGCATAAGCCTACTCACAATTTCAGTGATTATACAGTCTTCCATTAAATGAGTTCAAAAAGAGTAACTAGATTCCAATGTAAGTAGCAAAAGAAACGTCCAAAATTTTGACCTCATGAAAACTATGGCCTATGAGTAATGCCTAAAAGCCCAAGGAAGATGTAAACTGTTAGAAAGAAGAACAGTGAACTAAAGAACTGAAGAACTTGGCACCATACTTTATGGCAGAAGTCTGTGAATCATGTAATCCAAATCACTAGCCCTCGCGAGCCACATATAACCAATATATTATAATATCTCCTTAAGTGTGGTCTAAAGGTTATGTGACCCGGGTTCAATCCCCATAGTGGATGTGTATATGTATAAGAAGTATTATTAATTAATAAATAAATAAATAAATAAATAAATATATATATATTAATTTATATTATATTATATTATATTATATTAGTAGTCATTTTCACAAAGTGAATTAGAAGATAGGTATATAAAGAATCATTGTAATCATTATGGAGATCAGTCATATGTAATTGTCTTTGTCCTCAAAATAACTTAGACTTTGTCTCTTTAAGTGACACTCTTATCTTGGGATATCTTATAGAGTTATTCCTTTCTTAAACAAGTTTCCTTACCTTAAAGATATTATCTATTTTTATGTGAATTGTTATGGTGGATAATTATTAGTGAGTGAATGATTTAGTATTTCTAATGATGAATGATTTACATTTATGAAAATAAAATTTGGTAACACTTTATGAAAACTTTCATAAAATAATAAACTTAATAATTTTATTATGTGAATTGCTATTATGAATAATTATTAATAAGTATATTTCTATATTACATATTAGATATTGATCAATGATTTATACTTATGAAAATAAAGTTTCTTAACACCAAACTTTCGTGAAATAATAAACTTAACAGCACTAATAATGAATAACTGAAAAGGAATAAAAAAGGACAAGTCGAGATGAAAGATGTTCTTTAACATGAATACTAAAGCACTGTCAGTTGTCATCCATATGCCGATCTTGAACTTTACACGGTGTTCAAGACTTAGAATACATGGACATGTGTTAAACGGCCTTGAAAAACCCATTAAACATTATTTAATAATGAATTTTCATAGATTATCAATGGAATAATACCAATTTAAAAAACTTATATGGAACAACTCACCTTCAAAATCTGGTAGCCTCCATCGTCAAAATCTGGTAGCCTCCATCGTCACTGGTATTTAAAAGATGCAAGGTAGGACCTCTATTATGTGAAGATGCAATAATTAATTCTCTTTCTTCTTCATAATTAGAAGAATCATTCTCCCATTCCTCATAATTAGAAGAATCATTTTCCCATTCCTGTAGCAGTGAAAACAGAAAGTCAATATGAACAGTATCACGCAGCACAATTTTGTTAGTAACAATGACATGGTAGAGGGTAAGTTTGATCATGTAAGTAACACATGCAATGAGTATCTGTATCTTTTCTCGGATAGCTGGTATAAACTTATTCATATTTTCAGAAGAATATGAAGCACTTCCTGAAATCACATCATTGTATGCATAGTCTACTCTCCTAAGAAGATCCAAGAGTTCTCTTGACGATGCCAAAACATCCAATACCTATAGATTCCCATTAAATAGCTTTATTTCACTATACATGGTCATCACAGAAACAAACAAAAAGTAGAATATTGCAGAAGCAGTAATAAGATATTAGTTGCAACAAATACATTTTGCATTAAAATTCCACGGCATACTATAGATGAATCAATAGTGAATTCTAGACCAGATGCATCAAGTAAAATTTGGATCGGGATATGCTTATTTAAAGACCAAATGCAATAAGACATTTTAACATGCCTTTTCCCTTCAAGAAGCTTTGTACTTAAAGATAGAGAAATAGGTATACTATAGATGAATCGATAGTGAATTCTGATTAGTAGGAGACTAGATGCATCAAATACAATTTGCACTGAACTTTCTTTAGAGATATTCATTTAAAGACCAAATGCAATAGGACATTTTAATATGTCCTTTCCATTCAATAAGCTTTGTCTTCAAAGAGTGATTCTCACGTAGCATGTTTTAGAATGTATATGTCCATCAATCCAAAATACTATTCTATATTCAATTTAAAAGTGTTGTTTGAATCTGTAGATAGCTATCACAAATCACTCTTCAAGGAGGAGACATAAAAAACACTAGATTTATCTTCGAGGAGGGCAATAATGTGAGCTTGTAGGTTACGGGCCTAATATTTTGTAACACAATAAAACTGTGCTTTGAGTGATGGCGATCAACTTGCTACCACATATAGTTCAATACCATTGCAAAATTGCCCTTGAGGAATTAAAGAAGCAAATCATGGCTTCTTGTCATTTTAAGATTTGGCAATCATTTCTTTTGGATGGGCCTAATTAATGAGAGAGTTACCCTTATGCTTTTATCTTCTAGCCCGATGATGTGGAATGTACATGAATACCTCATCAATTGGTGGTGCAAGAGAATGAAGAAAGTAGACTCAAAGCATCTCAAACACAACTACAACTATCTCATGTCTCTAAAATATTGTTAAAGATTATATTAGGCAGTTCAATGTTCTCTTTATTCACAATTTATTGAGCTTCCCTTGTTACATTTGGAATTCCTTTTGCAATTCAAATATTTTCTTACAATTTCTTGAAGCGACTGGTATACTCATCAACAATGTCAAAAGACTCCATAGTAAAAGTCGCAAGCTCATCCTCCAACTTACTAATTGTTGGAAATGTGTTGAATATTTTCCATGTTGTTATGGTAGGGTTAACTCTAAAAGGTATTGGAAACTCTCCATGTATTGTTACTAGGATTCAAGAAATTTTAGGTTTTTTAAACTACTTTTAGATCCATATGGGCTGTTTAGGATTAATATATTTGAACCCATGGTTTTACGCCCATGGTATTGTAAAATTTGTTCTTGTGTTGTTATTTAAACTGCACTTGCATTAGGGTTTGAACACATAGATGAGAGATAAACATGATTGTATTGGATATGGTTAAGTTTATACAATAAGGAGATATTACCGTGCTAGGTTTTTTCTTGAAAAGGTTTTCCTAGGTGAAATACTATGTTATGTGTGTATTTATTATGTTCTTTTGATTATGCATTTATTACTTTTCCAAATTTAGTTTATCGAGGTTTTTTTCTCTTCAGTAATCTGTGTAAAATCATTATGATCACACAGTCCTTGAAACTTACCAACTCCTTATGGTATGTGGTGCTACTAACATGGGTGTCATAGATCTTGTCAACATGAAGCTATCACCCCAAGAGCATTATCCTTATTATCCCTATAATGTTTCTTCCTTTCTTATAAATTAGCAAAACAAAGTTCTTCATTTACACATTTGATCGAGTAATCCCTTACTTTCGAGAAAAGCTTCACTCTTAATTTCTCAAGTAGCATAGTTTGGGCCACTCAACAAGGGCACATACCAATACATAACTATGAAGCCAAAATACAAAATCTTGTGTGTAGTTATGTCTAGAAACAACATCGTGAATGCAAAAATCTAGAAAAACCATGTGATTTGAAAAATGGGTTTAAAATGCTTTTGTATGCAAAAGATATAGCTTCTAAAAGTTTAGTTTGAAAATCATACAAATGCCTCTAAAAGATTTGAAAAAAAAACTGAGTACATATAGCAAATGAGAGGTCACTATTTATGGTAATGCGAGTGGCTAAACCAGGTGATAATGATGTGCAAATTGGACAACATGCCAATGAAAGAAGTAACACTACTTATCACAATCAATGGATTTCCAATTGTGCATTGACTATGTAGGCCATTGGGTAGGGTATCAACAAACCAAATTGTACCACTTGGTACACTCTGATTTTCTTTATAATATATAAACCTCATTGTGCCACTTTTTGATTTGTGGTTCACTTTAAAATATATGCTTTACCAAGACTATTGTTGATTGTATGAATGTATGATCACTAGGTTTGATGAGATGGTAGATTGTGGTTGGTTGAATCTCTTTTTATACACACCAAGTGACAATCTACTTGCCATGTTAACCCCTACCATGTTGATAGTATGGACAACCACATTAGTTGTACAAAAAATATCATCATCTACCACATCATCTATATAGATTGTATAAATTACCATGTCATCTATGTAATATGCCACATTATCAAGTGTCATGTCATCGATTCCTACATTAACATCCATACACAAGATTGGTGACATCATTAGGTGCCATCTCATCAGGCAAGGCCATATCATCAATTCATGTCACATCATCTTTGTCCATACTAATGTCATCCTCTATTATTAAAAAATTGACAAGGGAGGAGGTTTGAACTATTGGCATCCTCTATGGCTAAATGTCTTATACCATCTTTGTTAGCCATAAGGGTGAAGGTACCTTCAATAACATTGCAGGTGCATGAACCTTTTAACCATACCCATTTAGCAAAGCACCTCCCCAAAGTAATTCACCCATGCTGTCAATGCTAATACACATGTGTACACATGTTACTCTTTTTTCACTCATTCTAGAAAATATTCTATAATTTGAAATTTTTAAATTTTGAAGACAAAAGAAACAATTTTTTAGCATGCAAAAAACAATACTTGTAAGCAAATGGGGAATTGTCGTGTCTTTGACTTGGGAGGCCTTGTTTGAACTGGTTCGATTTATGAGGAGTTTTTATGTTCAAGCCGTGTTTGGAGCCTTCTTTGTTATTCTATGTGTATGTGTGTTTTTCCCCCTGGTTCCCTTGTGTAAACTGTTGGTGTTATCCTTTCTAGGTCTTTTTGGTTTTCTCTGAAGATGGGTAAATCTAAGGTCTCCATTCATAAGTCCAAATAGTCCAAGTCAAGGGTGGAACCTACGTCTCTATCGACTGATGAGGATGTTTTGTCCATTTTGAAAGAAGGGCGTTGGATTGTATCCAGAAGTTCCACGGTCATAATCTCATTCTGTCTAAATGGATGGTAGTTACTTGGAAGGAGGGATGGGTTCATGTTGGGTCATGGTCATTTGAAGTTATGGTAGATCTGGTTAGCCATACCATGGGGCTGGTTTTAGATGGTGCAATGCACAATAGGGAGAGACACTCTTTAGTTCAAGAGATTCACTTCTTTCTGGATGAAGATGAATTCCTACCCCGAATTTAGAATGGCTTTAGTGTAAAAGCTTTGCCTGCTCCGTGGAATAAGGTAATTAGGGTGATAATGGATTTTTTCATGGTGGATGCTTCATACGACATTGTGTAGAGTTTTCACGCTATGTTCCTTAATCACCTTCGATGGTAGAGGTGGATGAATATTCCTCTATTCTTGTTCAACTCATTACGTAAATCTATGATGGTCATGCAAAGTGGTAGGGGACAGGCTCCCTTGCATAAGGGTTTGGCTCATTATGCAAATCTATGCTGGTCATGGTCCAAGTCCACCTAGGTTTTATATGAAAAAATTTTCTTTGAGTTCCATTATGGGCTTACAAAAAATCATTTGGCTCCTCCAAAAAAAGTTATCCTAGAAATATGTCATAGAAGTTGATTTATCGACAAGAGTTATGGATATTCACACCTCCTCTAATACTATGTTAGATTTCACAATAGTTTCTAGAAGTGAACAGAATAAAAAATTACCCAGTATTTTTGAAAAAATACACACAAAGTAATTGACATAGTAAATGGGGGTGTTCATGGATTCCAAATAATCTCACTATCAAATAATATAATGCACTCCAATAAATTGTTGTGATTAATAAGAGTAACTAATTATTTTACAAGGGTAATGGAAGTTCACCAAGCAATTATGGAGGTAAAAATAAGTCAAATAACCAGTATTGAAAAGGAATTAGATTTCAATATTTTAGTGGACCATTTTGAAATGAAAATAATGACAATTGGGAGAAAAAGAGGGAAGGAAATCAGATTGTTGAATCCCTTGGTAAGTCAAAATTTATCTAGAAATAAGTTAAATTTGATGCGGGGAAGAAGAAGGATTTTCCTAATTGGAACTTGCAAAAATATATATATAAATCTCTTGGGAATCCTTTCCCTATTAGAATTTTTATGGACTTGTGTCCAAAGGAGATACCAATCCCCTAAATCAATTTTGTGGATCTCTATCCATAGGAGAACTCCTTATCCTCTACTCTGGCTGGTGGCCCTCTAGAAGACTATTGCCTCCACTACATTAGCTTATGGATATCTCTCCACTGAAGACTAGTGTCCCCACTTAGAAGATATGTCCTCACTACCCTGGATAATTGATATCTATCCACTACAAACTACTATACTCTATGCTCTATCACCTCCAAAGATTTATCTTAAATATAAATTGAACATAGTCCTTCGATCTAGTACAACTCTGCTCAATATCTGTCTCTGGTATGGCATAAACTTATCCTCAAATCTACACCAAAATATACTCTCAAATTTGTACTAAACGTAGTCCTTCGATATAGCATAAATCTATCCTCAATATCTATCCTAAAGCCTTAACTCAAGGCCTGACTCAACTCTGATGGATCTGCCCTAAACCTTAACTCAAGGTTTGAAAAAATCAATGAATCAACTTTGCTCTCAAGCCTTCTCAAAGACTAACCTCAATTTTTCTTAACAAGTCCACACATAATTTGTCCAAAGCTACTATACAAGTCCTCTCTAGAACTTGCTCAAATATTCTCCACAATTCCTCTATAGAACTTGCTCAAATCTGCTCTAAAATTCCTCTCCAGAACTTGCTCAATATGCTCTACAAGTCCTCTCTAGAACTTGCTCAAATCTGATCAACAAGTCCACACAAAACTTACTCAAATATGCTCACCAAGTCCACACAAAATTTGTCCAATATGCTCAACAAGTCCACATAAAACTTGTCCAATCTGCTCAACAAGTCCATACAAAACTTGTCCAATATGCTCAATAATTCCACACAGAACTTGTCCAATCTGCTCAACAAGTCCACATAGAACTTGTTCAAATATGCTCAACAAGTCCACACATAACTTATCCTAATCCACTCAACAAGTCCACACAAAAATTTGTCTAAATCTTCTCAACAAGTCCACACAGAACTTGTCTAAATCTGCTCAACAAGTCCACCCAAAACTTGTTCAAATATGCTCAACAATTTCACATAGAACTTATCAAAATCTGCTCAACAAGTCCACACAGAACTTGTCTAAATTTGCTCAACAAGTCCACATAGAACTTGTCCAAATCTGCTCAACAAGTCCACACAGAACTTGTTTAAATCTGCTCAACAAGTCCACATAGAACTTGTATAAATCTCATAGAACATAAAGAGAATTTTTAGAGACTCAATATGCTCTATACTCATCACAATGCTCAATCAATTTCAATCACTCTCTTAGAAAAATAAGGAGAATTGTTAGAGACTCAATATGCTTCAAATTCAACTCAATGCTCAATCACTTTCTTAACTCAATTCAGAATATAGAATGGTTTGTTTTATGGAACTTGAACAATCACTTCACACATCCACTTGACTAGGCTCAAACCAACTCTACTCAACCAATCACTTAATGAAAACTCCTTTCTTACAAACCCTAGTCCAAACATGTAAACACCAAATCAAAATATTCCCAACAATGCTCAACAATAAATCTCACATAACAATGATACTCATGATCTTTTCAAACCCTAGTTCAAGTTCTTTGCTCAACAACTCACTTCAACAACAATGCTTATAGCAATGATACTCAAACCCTAGTTCAAGTTCTTCACACCATCAATGGCTTCAACAACAATGCTAATCAAACAAGGTTTCAATAACAACTCTTTATTCCAAAAAACCTTGAAGCATTAACTCAAACATACTTAATAAGGAAACCCTAATCAAGTCCTTTTCACTCCAAACTTATTTTTTAGAAAATGAACCAATCAACTTAACTATGGAAGAATGCGCTCATACCTTTTTCTTGATGATAAGGAATAGATCTCACAAATCTGCCACAACCATAAACACTTCTTTGCCAAACTCAAGAAGGTTAGAAGATAAAATATTATTCCAATATTTCTTTAAAGATATTCCTTGGACCAAAATATAATCAATGCCTTATTTCTTCCTTTTTCAATTACACTCAACAAATCATACATAACAAAATACTTGGATATACCTTATCAAATCCAATCTTAGAATAGTGACCAACACCCTAATATATCAACCACTCTTAAAATAATATCCAAAACCATAGGATATTAACCACTCTTAATAATATTCAACACTATAGAATATCAACCAAACACTTTTCACTCCACACAAAACCTTTGAGCAAACAATATTAAAAATTTAATTTTTCCAAAACTTATAACTCCCTTGCAACCTTAGAACCAAATAATAAACATGCAAAATTAATTTTTAAATTGCCCAACTAAACTTCCAAAAATTTCGAAGATCAAATATTTTGCATACCTTGTACTCCCCACAAAAATGGGATTCGGCATGACTCGATCTATCGTCTCCTCTAGCCTAAGCGCTAGGCACTTGGGCACTCACCGCATGGGCTATGAAGGCCCACGTGAAGGAAGGATAAAGACCTTCCTCTTATGCCTTCAACACTCCTCTTCTCACGCAAAAATCATGTTTTCTCTCTCCCTTGGTCGTAGCACTGATTACTATGCTTGCACGATCTTCTTAGGCATGGTGAATATTAATGAGGTGGGTGCTCCCCCTTATATACTTGATTTGACATTCCTCCTCATGTCGATGCTTTTTGAAATTGGATTTTCGAATTTCAAATCTAAAACCCACTCTAGGGTTTTAACCTTAACTTAAATTAATTTATAATTAATAAATAAATTAATTAATAATTAATTTAAATAACTTTTCAAGTTAAGTAAATTAACTAATAAATTAATTTAAAATTAATTTATAATTGACTTTAAGCTTCCTTAGTATAATAAAATTATTATACTTTATTTTCCAATGGTTTTTATGAAAAACCTTTTATTTTATCCTTCAATGGTTTTAATGGAAACCATTTTTGGTCATGCTTCATAAGACATTATGAAACTATTTTGGAACCAATCAATTGCATTCCTTTTGACATCAATGACAACTCAACTTTGCTTACAAACTTGCTCAAATTGCCAACAATCTCCCCCTTTGTCATTGATGGCAACCACTCTTTAAAAATGCCAATACTGAAACTTTTTCTGCTCCCCCTGATTGAAAGCTCTCCCCCTTACTCAATTATCTCCCATTTTGAAATCAATGGCAAAGGGTCACCCTTGGGTCTCGGGGCTAAGAATGAGTCTCTTAGCTTAGCCCCTCCCCCACGTCCTCTTGAGGTGGTTAATTTTGGGGTGGAAGTATTTATACTCCCAAAAAACACTATTCTTTATCTTTATCCTCTTTCCTTATTATCTGAACCTTCTATCTCCTTTGACCATTTTCCATGTCCATGTTCCTATCCATGTCTACATTCCTGTCCCTATTCCTATTCCTATTCCTATTCTTGTTCATATCTATGTTCCTATTTTTGTTCATGTTCCTATTCCTACTTGATTCTGGAATGTTTGCTCTACACCACTTTGCTGTGTGACCATCATTATTGCACTTATAACACTTAATATTATTATTCCTTGGAGGTGCAAATGTCTTAGGATTTCTCCTAGTGAATCCATATCCTCTTATTTCATGAACCCTGCAATTCATTTCCTTGTGACCAAATTGATTACATGAGTAGCAATACCCATGGAAAAGTTGTCTATTACCATATTCCTGTATTCCCTGTGTCCTGCACTATGAAGCCATATGCCCAAACCTATGACATGAGAATCATATTCTATTGAATCCTCCTTGTCTTGACCTCATTGGTCTCCTAGTATCTCTTGACCTATTTTATTGTTGTTACATCTGTATCTTCTTTGTGCATTGTTCCTTTACTTGTTGAACTTTATATTTTCAAAATTATCCTTAGAAGTCTCACTCTTTCTTTTAATTACTTCTTTTGATGCTTTTTCTTCTATGGTGCTTGAGTTTAACTCTCATTTTTTTGCTTCCTGTTTTCCTTGTTCTTCTTCAAAACTAAGTCCTATTTTGGTGACTGATGAACTTTGTGCATTGATAATAATGTCCAAAGTATTTGAATTTTCCTCAACCTTGTGTAGCTTGTCCTTAGAACCTTTTACTTCCATCCTTAGTGAAACTATCTCATGTTCTAATCTTTCATAGTCTAGATATTTTATCTTTAATTTTTTAGCCATACCTTCTTCACTTGTACTTGCTTCTTCAACCTTGATTTTGAAGTTGGTGAGTTCCTCTAGAAACTTTGCTTTTGCTTTCTCATATTCTTGAGCTTGAACCCTTTGTACTGAGTTCTCCCCTTTTAATTCTTCAAGAGTAACCATAAGTCTTTCATATTCTATATTTTTTACCTTTGGCTGTTCAACCATACCTTTTCAACTCTTCTTGTCTTTTCAACCTTATCTCTCAAGTTAGAGATATCTTGTAGAAGCTTTTTCTTAAACTTCTCATCTTCTTGTATTTGAGCCTTCAATTCTAAATTCTCTCTTTTCAATTCAACAAGTTCCTTAAGAGTGGCTTCCTCTTTTTATTTTTTTGAATCTTCCTCTTCTATTACTGAAAGTAGAGTTTCTTCTTCATACCTGTTTTGATTGTCCCTGTTATCCTTTCTTGAAACAATCTCTAGGATTTCATTTTTGAGAATGTCATATTCATCTTCATCGCTTCTAAATCTATTGCAATAACCTGCATCATATCCGAGTTGACCATAAATAAAATATTCTTCACCTTCTTGTGGACAATAAGCTACATGGTGACCTATATTCCTACATCTGGTACAAAAATTGATCCATATGATCTTTTCTCCACTACTTGATTCATCTATTGAATATATTTCTACTTTTCCTCCCATAAAAAAAATATCAAGTTCATCTTCTTTTTCTTTCATGACCATGTGTGTTATTTTCTTCTTATATCTAATGGTTCTACCTTTGTCTTTCTTTGTCATTTGTGTTCTTGTAATATCTTTCTTCAAGTTGTTAAACATTTTTCGAAGGAACCAACTTTGATACCAATTGAAGAACACAAGCTTATACTAAGAGGGGGGTGAACAATATAAGACCACATTTTACTTTTCTTTCTTAAATAGTATTAATCAATATAATAAATGGTAATATCAATAGTAATAACCAAATCAATACATGAATCATCACACACAATAGAGACACCAATTTAATGTGGTTCACCCAATGTGGGCTACTCCATGGAGAAAATATTTTACTAATATTTTCTCAATTAATCTTTTGGGAATCCTTTCCCTATTTCAATTTTTATGGACCTTTGTCCAAAGGAGATACCAATTCCCTAAATCAAGTTTGTGGATATCTATCCATAAGAGAACTCCTTATCCTTTACTCTGGCTAGTGATCCTCTATAAGACTACTACCTCCATTGTACTGGCATGTGGATATCTCTGCACTAAAGACTCTTGTCCCCACTTAGAAGACCTATCCTCACTACCCTGGCTAATGGATCTCTATCCACTAGAGACTACTATCCTCTATGTTATGTCACCTCCAAATTTTTGTCTCAAATATACACTAAATATAGTTCTTTGGTCTAGTACAACTCTGCTCAATATTTGTCTTTGGTCTGGAAAACTTATCCTCAAATCTACACCAAACTTTGCTCTCAAATATGTACTAAAAATAGTCTTTCGATATAGCACAAATCTATCCTCAATCTCTATCCTTAAGCCTTAACTCAAGGCCTGACTCAACTCTATTGGATTTGCCCCAAACCTTAAATCAAGGTTTGAACAAATCAATCAATCAACTCTACTCTCAAGCCATTGTTGGCAATTTTGGGTACATTGGGTACATTGCTTTTACTCTGTAGATTTGTTGTTTCAGAAGGTCTTGAAGCTTTGGTTTGATGTCATAATGTGTCTTTTGAGGTTTCGATGGGGTTTCAGAAGATGGTGCTGCAAAGATCAAGAAAGCAGTAAGAAGGTTGGGTGAAAAAATTGCGTTTCATGACTGTTTTAGGAGAGAGAAGCGTTGGCAAACTATCACGTTTCATGACTGTTTGAGGATAAAGAAGTTTGGGCAATGTGGCGTTTCCGACTGGGGAAGGAGAGAGGGAAAACGATTTCATGACTGTCGCTTTTCTGATACGGGAAGGAGAGAAAGAAGTGTCGATCGCAACATTCTACAAAGGAGGTGTATGGAAAAATGTCACTTTCTGACTGTTGCGAAGAAGTGTTCGGGGTCCGATTTCCGACAAGATTGAAGAGAGAGGTGTTGGGATTTCGTTTTCGACATGATGTAAAGTTCCAGTAAGGGTTGTTTTCGACTGAGGGTGGTTGAGGGTGTTTGCACATGCAAAAGAGAGGAAGAAGTAAGTCGTTTTGTAGGCTCAGGTGTCGGATGTAGTGCGTTTGAGGTGAGTGGCGTTATGTTGGAGAAGTGCTGTTCTGATAGAATAGTTAGCAAGCTTTGATAAGCTGTTTTGGTTGGTTAAGGGAAGGGTTTTGGATGTTATGGGAGAGTTAGGAGGGTGTTTGGTGGATGGTAGTGAGTGCTGTTTTGCAAGTAGAGAGGGTTTGATGAATGTTTTGAGAGTGGACGTGGGGCATTCTAATAAAAGGGGGAAGGTGACGAGGGGTAGGGAGATGTGTGCTATCACTTGCTAAGGTTGAAGTAGGGAAGGTATTCCTTTGGGTTGGTGCCCATAAATTCTAGGAGTTTTAGAATTTGAGGGATAAAAAAATTGAAGTTTATAAAGAAAGGTATGAAGCTTATTTACTTGTATAAGATTGTTCAATTGTTATGGAGTTTTAAGTTTTGGAAGATGATTTTAAGGATTTGGGGGGGGGGGGGGGAATAATATTCTGACATGGTCCTTATACAAAGAAGTGGCTCATGCTTCACAAAAATGAATTCCAAATTTCATTGAAGGCAACTTATAATTAAGAATTTTAATTGTTTGAAACTCAAGATGATGATGATGAAAATATTAGTGACTACATGGGTAGATGTGATAAGATTTTAAGATCTCTTCCTAATAGATTTGGTGAAATTTAGGGAATAAAGATTAGTGATAGATTGTTGCAATCAAGTGAAAGTAAGATCGGGGTGGGGGGTTTCTGTGTGAGAGGTTTAAAAAAAAGGAAGTCTAGAAACAAAAAGAAAAACATAAGATGTTAATCGTGGAATGTGAGGGGGTTGGGGGTTCTAAATAGAGAAGAAGAAAAGATGACAAAAATAAGGAAAGAGGATTCACACAAGAATAAAAATATAAATTGCATTGTTAAGGTTTTAGGTGTGATTTTGGGTTTTAAAAGGAATAAGATATTTGGTTGATGATAATTCATAATATAGTGGATCTTGAATGTGAACTTACTAATGCTCTTAGTGTTTTGAAAAAGAATAAATTAGAATGTGGATTAGATGAATATTATAAGGAAAATTTAAATCATATTAAATCTGCGGAGGAAAATAAAGAATACAAAAGTGTTTAAAGATAGCTAAATTCTCTCCAAAATGGATCATAAATTCAAAGGGGGGGCGGGATAAATGTGCGTAAAAAAAAAAAAATTTGAATATTTCAAGTACATAGAAAGGAATATACAAAATATTTACATTGAGTTAGAGTGTTGGGGTTTTTTTTTGGGGGGGTTGTTTTGTTTTTTTTGGTTGGGGGTGTGGGGGGTGGTGTTTGTTTTGGTTGTTGTTTTTTGTGCTTGTGTTTTTTGGTTTGGGGGGGTTGTTGTTTTGGTTTGTTTATGTGTAGTGTTGTTTGTGTGGGTTGGTTTGGTTTGTGTGATGTGTTTGTGAGGTTTGTGGTGGTTTCAGGTTGGGTAGTGTTGGATGGAGTGGTTGGGTGTGTTTGTGTTTTGGGAGGGGTTTTGTTGTTTGTGATGTTTGGTAGTTTGGGATGTGTTTTGATGGGGGGGGTTGTTTGTGATGTGTTTTGTGTGTGTGGGGGGGGTGTTGTTTATGATTTAAAGGGTTTGGTGTGTTTTGGTGTTGTGGGTTGGTTTTGGTTGGTTGAGGAGAGTGTTGTGTGTTTTGGTGTGTGTTCAGTGGTTTTTTTGTGATGTGGGTGGTTGAGTGTTGTTTTGGAATGTAGAAGAGAGGTTGGGAGAGTGTTTGATTGTTTGTTTTTGGTGTGTGTTTTGGGGGGTTTTTGGGTATGATTTGTGCAGCTACAGAGTTGTGGTGGGTGTAGATTTGTGTAGGTTGGTTGGTTGGTTGGAGGTGTTGATTTTGAATAGTTAGGTTTGGAGTATGATTTATGATGATTGAGAGGAGGTGAGGTGAGGTATGATTTTGTGAATGTTGTTTTGGGTTGGAAGAGTTGGGTGAGGTTGATTTATGTGAGTTAAATGATCAAAGTAGATGTGTATTATTTATGACAAAGAGAGAGAGCATTGTAGATAAGATCGTGATTTGTGATGAGTGAGATGAGTCGAAAAATCATAAGTGTCATGATTTAGACAAATATGAGAGAGGATGAGATAAGTGTCTGATTTTGAGTGATTGTAAAAGAGTAAGGTGTGATTTATGATAGAAGCAAAGGAAGTCGAAAAGGTAATTTGTCCGATTTATGACAATAGTATAGAAGGTGTGGTTGTAAAAATGTCAGTATCATGACTGTTGTGTTTTGGGAAGTATAGAAAGGTGGTTGAAGGTGAGTTAACTTTGAGCGAAAGTTAAAATGCGAGTAGATGGTTTTGTGGATGGTTGAAGAGTAGAATAGATTGAATGTAATGATAGTGAATTACTCTATAAAATGAGGGCTATTTGAATAGTTTGAGTATCGATCGAAGTGTGTGTTCGAAGTGTGATTTCGTAGAAGGAGTGTGGGAGAAGTTCGATCGTCGAAGAGCAGAGTGTGCGATGACATTGCTGCTGTGTTTGCATAGAGGTGCATAAGTGGATATTTGATCTAGTGATGTAATTACACAAAGGTGCAAGTTCGAGGACAATAGTGCTATACCGAAGGACTATGTTTTGGTACAGATAAGAGGATCGACTATGCGGTGATAGAGTTGAGGACAGAGGTCTCCACCAGAAGGGAAGACAGGTGTCTTCTATGGATAGAGTTCCACTTGCTAAGGGCTACAGAGGCAAAGGTTCTCTAGAGGACCACCAGATTAAGCAGAGCTAGGGTAAGGTATCTCCTTTGGGTTGGTGCCCATAAACTTTGTAATCGAAACATGTTTCCCAGAATTTGAGGTGATAAAATTTAGTAAAAATTTTATCCGTGGAGTAGCCCGCGTTGGGTGAACCACGTAAATTGTTGTGTCTCTATTGTGGATGATATTCTGTGCATTGCTTTGATTTCTATTTTTGATTTTATATATTCACGATAATATTGAACTACAAGTTGAATCGAAAGAAAAAGTAGAAAGCGATCTTATACTGTTCACCCCCCTATCAGTATAAGCTTGTGTTCTTCAGCCTTATCAAATAATTACCTCAAATATGCTTAACAAGTACACACAAAACTTGTCCAAATGCTACTCTACAAGTCCTCTCTATAACTTCCTCAAATTTGCTCCACAAATCCTCTCTAGAACTTGCTCAAATATGCTCTACATGTCCTCTCTAGAACTTGCTCAAATATGATCTACAAGTCCTTTCTAGAACTTTCTCAAATATGCTCAACAAGTCCACATAGAACTTACTCAAATCTACTCACCAAGTCCACACAAAATTTGTCCAATCTACTCAACAAGTCTACACAGAACTTATCCAATCTGCTCAACAAGTCCACATAGAACTTGTCCAATATGCTCAACAAGTCCACACAGAACTTGTCCAATCTTCTCAACAAGTCCACATAAAACTTGTTCAAATCTGCTCAACAAGTCCACACAGAACTTGTCCTAATATGCTCAACAAGTCCACACAAAACTTGTCCTAATCTGCTCAACAAGTCCACACAAAACTTGTCTAAATCTGCTCAACAAGTCCACATAGAACTTGTCTAAATCTGCTCAACAAGTACACACAAAACTTGTTCAAATATGCTCAACAATTTCACATAGAACTTGTCTAAATCTCAACAAGTCCACACATAACTTGTCTAAATCTGCTCAACAAGTCCACATAGAACTTGTCCAAATCTGCTCAACAAGTCCACACAAAACTTGTCTAAATCTACTCAACAAGTCCACACAGAACTTGTCTAAATCTCAAACAAACATAAAGAGAATTTTTAGAGATTCAATATGCTCTATACTCATCATAATTATCAATCAATTTCAATCACTCTCTTAGAAACTTAAGAAGAATTGTTAGAGACTCAGTATGCTTCAAGTTCAACTCAATGCTCGGTCACTTTCTTAACTCAATTTAGAATATAGAATGGTTTGTTTTATGGAAATTGAACAATCACTTCACACATCCACTTTACTAGGCTCAACCAAATCTACTCAACCAACCACTCAATGAAATACTCCTTTATTGCAAACCCTAGTCCAAACATGTAAATACCAACTCAAAATTTTCCCAACAATGCTCAACAATAAATCTCATATAGCAATTATACTCATGATATTTTCAAACCCTAGTTCAATTTCTTTGCTCAAAAACTCACTTTAAAAACAATGCTTATAGCAATGATACTCAAACCCTAGTTAAAGTTCTTCATACCATCAATGGCTTCAAGAACAATGCTAATCAAACAAGGTTTCAATAACAACTCTTTATTCCTGAAAACCTTGAAGTATTAACTCAAACATACTTAATAAGGAAACCCTAATCAAATCCTTTTCACTCCAAACTTATTTTTCATACAACCAACCAATCAAATTAACTATAGAAGAATGTGCTCATACCTTTTCCTTGATGATAAGGAATAGACCTCACAAATTTGCCACAACCATAAACACTTCTTTGCCAAACTCAAGAAGGTTAGAAGATAAAACATTATTCCAATATTTCTTTAAAGATATTCCTTGGACCAAAATATAATCAATGCTTTATTTCTTCCTTTTTCAATTACACTCAACAAATCATACATTAAAAATACCTGGATATACCTTATCAACTCCAATCTTAGAATAGTGACCAACACCCTAATATATCAACCACTCTTAAAATAATATCCAACACCATAGAATATTAACCACTCTTAATAATATTCAACACTATAGTATATCAACCAAACACTTTTCACTCCACACAAAACCTTTGAGAAAACAATATTAAAAATTTAATTTTGCCAAAACTTATAACTCCCTTGCAACCTTAGAACCAAATAATAAACATGCAAAATTAATTTTTAAATTGCCCAACTAAACTTCCAAAAATTTTGGAGATCAAATATTCTACATACCTTGTACTCCCCACAAAAAGGGGATTCGACGCTACTAGATATGCCGTCTCCTCTAGCCTAAGAGCTAGGTTCTTGGGCACTCACCGCATGGGCTACGAAGGCCCATGTGAAGGAAGGATAAAGACCTTCCTCTTATACCTTCAACACTCCTCCTCTTCTCATGTGAAAATCATGTTTTCTCTCTCCCTTGGTCGTAGTGCTGATTACTATGCTCACACGATCTTCTTAGGCATGGTGAATATTAATGAGGTGGGTGCTCCCCCTTATATACTTGATTTGACATTCCTCCTCACGTCGACGCTTTTCAAAATTGGATTTTCAAATTTCAAAAATAAAACCCACTCTAAGGTTTTAACCTTAACTTAAATTAACTTATAATTAATAAATAAATAAATAATTAATTAATTTAAATAAATTTTCAAGTTGAGTAAATTAACTAATAAATTAATTTAAAATTAATTTATAATTAACTTTAAGCTTCCTTAGTATAATAAAATTATTATACTTTATTTTCCAATGGTTTTTATGAAAAACCATTTATTTTCTCCTTCAATGGTTTTAATGGAAAACATTTTTGGTCATGCTTCATAAGACATTATGAAACTCTTTTGGAACCAATCAATTGCATTCATTTTGACATCAATGAAAACTCAAATTTGCTTACAAACTTTATCAAATTGCCAACAAATTTAATTTATCAAGACCTCAAATAAATCTAATAAAAGCTAGTCCTCAATATCTAGACAAGGAAGATTCTAGATTAGCTAGTCCTCAATATCTAGACAAGGAAGATTCTAGATTTTTAGGATGACTAACTTTCGAAAAGAAAAATGCTACTTTGTAGCAAACAAATAGATCATTTTGATACATGAGGTGAGGGTGATAAAGAGATAAACACTCGATCTAGTTGAGGATGACAAGTGAAGTTCAAGGGCTCAGGAAAATAAACTTTATTTATCAAAATATCAACCTGAGTTACTAGAGGACTATTTTAGAGAATAGGCTACGCTTAATCGAATACTAATATTCACTTCTAAACTCTTTCTACTTAGATTATTTTGCAATACATTATTATGATGAATACATTAATGGAAAAATTTGTAGAGGCAGAAGAACGATTTGACTCACAGGTTGAACCTTCAACCACATCAAGTGGAAGTGTGGTTCCATAATTGGAGGGTGACGTAAGCCAAAAAAATATAAATATGATATTTTTTAGATTTTATCATGGTTCGTATGGGAATAAAGTTAGAGTGTGTTTATTTTATTATGTAGGAGTAAACTGAAACAAATAGAAGTAGAGAGGGGGAATCTAGGATTACTTCTGGCCACTTCTATGCTTCTCTGACATTTTCTTATGCTTACTGAGGTTATTTAATTTTTCCTACGATTAGTTGGGTTCAGGCCATGCAATTTTCACTTAAATTTATTACTTTCAGATGACATCATTACCAAAAAGATTCGGCATCCGAGGTAATGATTTCCACTTTGAGTTTCTTGTTAATTTCCATTTATTGGACTCCATGCCTTAGTCAAATTTTGAGTCCAACTATCTATTGTATTGAACCTTTTTTTAGTTTTTTTTTGCTAGAGAAAAAAGGGTTGTACTTGGGTTCCCCACCCTTGACACATAAAAAATATCTCCTTTAAAGGTTGAGAGTTTACAAATAAATTCAATTCTAATCTCAATTAAGTTGTTATAGCTACATACCTACATCTTATTTCATAATAAGTTTGAATTCTTGATTTTTATTTTTAGTTCTTCAACTTTTTTGTAAATATAAATATTCTAAAAATTAGCATCATATTTTCCTGTAGAATCCTTCACAATGCAACAAATCCACCTCTACTATCTACACACTACATATTAGTAGAGCAATATTTTCAAAACTTCATGCTATCATAGTTCACTTTAACAAGATTGCTAGTTTCCTTCTCGAAGCATAAGTGCAACCACAAGAATTATAATAAATAGTTTATTTGAAAATATATTAATGTTATAAAATAAAAATAAATATTAACAATGGAAAACAAAAAAGTAATATTAATCATTATTGATTCAGGTAATCAACATTTTCTTATCAATAATAAACTTTAAAATCCTTGGTAAGTGGAAAAAAATATTAGAGTTTTTTTAACAATAACATCACCAATAAACTTTAAAATCTCTGGTGAGTTAAAGAAAAAGGCTGGATTTTTTTGGCAATGATGTCAATAATAAACATTAAAATCCTTGGTAAATAGTATAAAATAGCCAAAGCCTAGACACTTGCATGAAAACATAAGTGGCCAAGGTTTTTTTTGGTAATAACGTCAACAATTAACTTTAAAGACCTTGATCAATATTAAAAAATGTAGGAAACCCCAAGATATTTGTGGGAAATAAAAAAACTAATGAAGTCAAACCATGGTAAGCATAATAAAAGTGCTAAATTCCTCAAACACTTATGGGGAATAAAAACACCAATGAAGCCAAAGCTCGATAAGCATAAGAAAACTGTCGTAAGCCCCTACACACTTGAAGAGAATAAAAAAGCCAATGAATCCAAACCTCGATAAGCATAATAAAAGTGTTAGAAGACCCATGACACTTGTAGGAAATAAAAAAGCCAATAAAGCCAAACCCTTATAAGCATAAGAAAAATGTTAGAATCCCTCTAAACTTGCAAGGAATCAAAAGTCAATGAAGTCAAACCCTGGTAAGCATAAGAAAATTTTTGGACACCTAAAAACTTGCATGAAAACATAAGTAGCTGAAAATTTTTAGCAATGATGTTAGCAATAAATTTAAAAAAAATCTTTGATAAATAATAAATAATGACCAAATCTTGGATACTTACATGAAAGCATAAATTCTCAAGGATTTCCAACAATGATGTCAGCAATAAATTTTAAAAACCTTGGTAAGCGGAAGAAAGTGGCTAGAAGCCCAGCCACTTATGGGAAATTTTCCGTGGAAGCCTATCCACCCATGGGGAAATATAAATCCAAGCCAACCAAACACCAAGTGAAAATTATCCCGATTGGAAGCCCAACCATTATGCACGGAAATTTAAAAGCTAAATGAAGATACGTTTGGCCACCTAGAAGCATAACCATTGCAAAATAAAAAATATAATTGTCAATATTGTGTTGATTGTCTCATTTGCCATTAAACATCCCTCAAAATCTCAATGCCTCGCTCCACTACCTCAAGTGGTCATGCCTCTATTGGAATCACCTACCTAAGATAAAATAATGTATACCACCACATATAGCCATCCTCCACTCTAGGATCATATTTGCTAGGGTCTACAAATATAACATCATTACATGAGTCTTATGGTCCTATTGGCAAAGATTACATATTTTAACTTTGTCCATGGGGCATTCGTGTTTTGCATATTTTTATTACGACTTAGAATATCCCCAAGTTTTCTTTGTAAAATTAAATAGTATGTTATATAGTTTAAAGAGAACTTTACCCATAAATTTTTTAATTTCTTTTTTAAGCGAAAAACTCCTTGCGGGGTCGTCTTGGTTTGATAGACTACGAATAGGGGGTTCTACACCATAAAAGTCACCCGAGAGTCGCACCCAACCCTGCCCACACCAACATTATCAATTGGATTTTGGATAACCAATTAAAATTTTTGGTAGGGTGGAGATTTGAACCTGGGACCTCCCATGGAGGATTGTCCTCTCATCTCCAACTCACCTACAACACTTGGGTGTCATAAATTTATTTTTACTAAAATTTTAAAATAATATATGTTTAAATATTATATTTTATTTTTCTTTAGTAAAGAATTTTTATAATTTAAATAAATTCAACTTTTAAAGAATAATTTTTTAAAAAATCTAAATAAAAGGTATATATTTAAAATCTAAAAGAAAACAATATTATACATCACATTTCATATCGTAATTGAGTGGAGCATGAAATTAATCTTAAATAGCTTTTATCCTCATGAAATTAAAAATTAATTTTTGGAATAAATGGATCATTTCACATAGCCTAATTATGGCCTCTAAGTTCATGAAGGCTAGAAACTACTTTACACCTACACTAGAGGCACACATTTTTATTGGTAAGTTCATTTTTTTGGGGGGGGGGTTGGAGGACAAGGGATTGTACTCGGGTCCCCCACCCTTGGTAAATCACAACTCTCTTATTTAGAGCATGAGTGTTTACAAATATATTCAATTCTCATCTCAATTGAGTTGCTATAGCTAAAAGCCTACATCATTTTTAAATAAAATGTTTGAATTCTTTATTTTTATTTTCTATTTTTTTTTTAATTTTTTGTGTCAATACAAATATTCTAGGCTTCAAAATCCATCTTGATATTTTCCTATAGCAACCTTCACAATACCAAAACTTCACCTCTACTATCTATGCATTACATATTATTAGAGTAATATTTCCAAAACATCGCACTATCATAGTCCGTTTTAGCAGATCTAGATGCTAGTTTCCTTCCTAAAGTACAAGTGCAACCTAATTTTTTTTAATAAATAGTATATATGAAAGCACATTAATGTTATAAAATAAAGTAGATATTATCAATGGAAAACATTAAAGTAAATCCTAATCATTTTTATTTGTGTGTGGAAAACACCCCTTTTGGGTAAGTCCTAAGGAGGCAGGGGTATCTGTTCCACTAAAATCACCCAAGGCTCACACCTAGCCTGCTCCCTTTGGCACACTCAAAGAGAATGCCTATCCTAAAGCAAATCAGACAACAAACAATGCATTAGCTAACCATAAAGGTTCACAAAAAAACTAATTACTGAAGGATCATGAAAATTGTAGTAGTCATAAGGCTTTCTCCAACTTGCTTTCACCATGACTAGTTCTAGTAGCACCTTCATCATATTTATTGATTAGAGAAATAATCCTACGCTTTTATCAAATATTTCCTTCCTCTCCTTAACTAAATTAATTTTTCTATCTTTCTTTTAGTATGTGAGGTATACTTTAGTACCAAGCATAGAGCACTAGGGGGAGGTTCGTAGAGTATTTTAATTTTTTCCTCCTCTTCACTTCTTCACTATCCTCTTTTTTATTTCCTTCAAGGTTCAAGGTCTGTGAGATACTATAATTAAAAAGAACAATGGAAATATCATTTACATTAGGAATTAAGGATGTGTTTGAGGTAGATGTTACCACAATTTTAGGAATAGTCCTTTGATGCAGGAGGATTTGGCCAATCTTCTCCTTTTCTAGTTAACAAGGCCCCTTCAAGGAAGGGTCCATGAATATTTCACCCAAAATCTCTTTTTATTGAATAGTCTCATTAGATTCTATCAAAGTATCTTCATGAATCAACCTTACCAGTGGATTCCTCTAGATTAAATCCCCTTCCTCTAGGGTTTCATGATATTTCATTAATTGTTCGATAAGAAATTCCATTGTGTTTTTCCCTTTGTTCCTTTCTTTATTTTTTTGTTCATGTTCCTCTTGAAATATGTGCATGAATTCCTCCATCTCTTGGTTTATGTCTTGTAGAACCACAAATTTATTTTTTCATTGATTTTTTGTTCCCATTTCTACTACCACACTTGTTTATATTTTTTATTTGCCGATTTTGGAGATTGCCACTCTTTCTTCTTTCCTGTTGGATCCTTATTTTTCTCTGTATTCTCCACTTTTTATTTAAGTGCAACACAATTCTATAGAATATGACCATGAGCATGGAAAAAATTGTATTAAAAGGACACATTCTCATAATCTAGGTCTTAGGTCCATTCATAATCCCCTACACTTAGAATATTTTCCTTTGGAAGAGGGTACGCTAGATCTACATGGAGATAAATATGGGTAAAGGTAGTTACACAAGTCTCTTTAGTTAATTTGGACATTCGTACATATTCTCCAATTGTGTTTCCAATTCCTTTCAAGGTTTCTTCATTCCATAATTCTAGAGGGAAAGAATACAACTGCATCCAAACTAAGACTTTAGTTGGATTTTATTTTTTGGGATCAATCCCCATGGTCCAGTTCTACATAAAATGACCTGCCCTTGCCATGAATTAAGGGCCCCTATATTGAATCCTTTCCTTATCCTCCAAACAACTAAAAATGGGTATGAATAAGCCTTTAAGAAAAAGTTTAAGTTCTACATCTCCCTTTGGTTTCCAAACATCCCTTATCTATTTTTGTAGATATTTCTTCATCAACCAGAAACCTCTAAAGTGACAAACTAATTCCCACTCAGATAAATAGGAAATTTCTTGTTGAAATAAATCTAGTTTTACATTGAATCACAATAACTCAATAGTTTTTTTCAAGCATTTATTGGAGGATAAATATTGTGTGATCTCTTTATTTTCCCCTCTTTAATTATTGCATGCTTAATACCTTTCGAAGAGGACCCACTTTATCCTTTAGTACCTATTTTGTGCACTACATATTAAAAAGAGGGAGGTGGCAAGCCACCTAAAGATGATACCATCAAAAATAGAGAAATCCACACAAAAAAGAAGAAGTAAAAGGGATGAATTTGAATAGTACCTTCCTTTGCAACTGTAAACCTTTACACCACACTGAAATGTTTGACCAAAATCTCATAGTGCATGCATGGGAGAAGCCTTGAAACTAGACAATCTAGTCTCTTGAGCCTACATGCGGGGTAAAGAACTACATCTAGGTTGCATGCACCCACCAAATCTCATTGCATCTAGGTTGCATCAACTGCTCTAGGTTAATATGATATGCAACAATAAAATCAAATTTTCAAATCCATTAGCTGAAATCCCTAAAATTTGCACTGCTTTTGGCATAGCTCGAAGGATGGGCCAAAACCCAAAATTTGCACAACTTTTGAAAAAGATCCAAGGATGGGTAAAAACCCTAAAATTAACTCAACAAATCTTTGAGTGTCATTTTTTGAATTTCCACCATAAATATTTGAAATGTTGAAGTTTGGATTTTAATATTCAATAGAGATTTTATGCACAATGCCATATTTCTCATCTACAAAACTCTCATCCTCATTCCTTAAACATTAAAGTGATCATAAATCTTATCTTATTATAACAACGCCACATGTAAATATTTTGTATTCTTTATCAAACTAGCTGGCCTCACCTGAATCTAAAAACATAACTTACATTTCATCAAACAATGGAAATATTTTAGCCATGAATTGCTCAAGACTACAAGGAACTTGGTGATCCTCAATTATTGTATTTAATTCCTCTTGTTCAACTTCAAATTATTATTTTTTTTTAGGACTACCCAAACCATTTTTTTTAAATATAGGGGTAGAAATTTATAAGTACAACTGAGCTTCCAACCAAGACACAAATAAACAACCAAACATGCTAAAACCACTAGACTAGAATGACACCCAAAAAAGACAACAAGAATAAACCACATTAAGTCTATACATCCTTGTGGATCAACTCCCACAGGTGTTGAGAGTCCCCATATGGGAGACTCTCCCAATTATTGATACTCCAAGGATCCAACAACTCAGAAGCCCTTTGACATGTTAATCATTATTTGATTCAAGTAGTAAAAATTTTCTTGTTAACTTCAACTAAACTTACTACTTCCTCTAACCAAGGAAAAGAGAATTTAACTTCACAACCCTCAATTAAAACCCCTTTATTGGGTAGCCTATCCACACACTTGTTTCCTTTCCTTAATGTATGTGTAAACATGATTTCTTCAAACTCTATAGCAAGGTCTTGAATTTCCATAATTATATCTTGTATATTCCATGGAGCCTTTGTTTTCCTTAAATTTGCATTTATGACTATGAGTGAATAACCTCCCATATACACTTTATTCTATTTCATTTGTTTACATTTTTTAAATTCTTCCAAAGCTACCCAAGCTTCAACTTCATTATTTTTATTAGATCCACTATAGAAAGTGTAATAAAAAAAAATCTCTCCTCTATTATTTCCAACTTTCTCTCCTCCTCCTGCTCATCCTAGATTTCCTTTAGATGCTCCATCAAAATTTAATTTTACCAACTCTACATTTGGTGGTTTCCACTTTAATTTCTTTTCCATATTTTTTTTATCCTATCCCTAGCATCATAATTCCATTTGATGACTCGAATCCATTTATCAAGGATATATACTTCCATATTAGGGATTGGATGAGTTGATAGGGTTGGTTTAGACTCCTCTATGGATAAAAAAATATTCATTTTCATTACCTCTCAACTACTTTCCTTTTCTTTAAATATTCTTCTATTCATTTCTAGTCAAATAGTCCAAAGTATTGTATCTTTGATATATCTGAGATTGTTTGTAAAGGATCACTTTTAAAAATGATTTTCCATTTCTTTAACCACTCCTCAAATTTGCCATTCTTCACCATGCATTTACCAAACATATTAAGAATCCATTGCCATAGTTTATAGACTATCGACCAGTGTCCCAAGAGATGGTCTATACTCTCCTCCTTCATTTTAAAAAGAACACCATTTTAGGGGTCATGAAAACCCCTTTTCATTAGGTTATCTCGGTATAAAATTCTTCTATGACCTACTAGCAAAACAAATATTTTGACTTTAGAAATTATTGGGCTATCCCAAACATCTCTTCATATTCTTGTGATATTCCTATTTTGATGGTGCTTTATATTATATCCATTTCTTATTGTGTATTATCTTGATCTATTCAACTCCCAAATCAATTTATCATTGGCTCCCCTCAAAATAATCATTGTTGTTATCTTTCTAGTCAACTGCCTCCTAACATTAATGTCTTGTATGCTTGTAAAAAATTGTTCTTTCCTTTTATATATTCCTTCCTAATCCTTGTAAAAAATGTTTGAACCCTATCACCATATTTATCTTGAAGTAATATCATCCATGATTTCAAAATTAAATCTATATTAAGTGGTTTTTTTATCACACCAAGTATCCATCTAGTTAAACCTTCAATCACTAGATCAATTAATTTTTTTAAATTGTTCCATAGTGTAGAACCATTTGGTAGAGAGAATATAGTAAATATCAAGCTTGGATTATTAGGATCGACATACTTAGAATAACTCTTGTTTATTATCTTTGACTCTCTTTGTACAATCTTCAAATTAATTTTCCTCTAAGATCTAAATTTGTATCTGTAAGAAATATTAAATCGAGACCTCCTCTAGTTTTATCATCACACACCTTGCTCCATTTCATCGAAGGAAATTTTATTTTATCATGTAATCATGACCACAAAAATGACTGCAAAATATAGATTAGACTATTTTTATTGATTTTGGCATAGTATACAAGGACATAAAATATGTTGAAATGGCTTGTAAGACCAATTTTATTACCTAAGGGTATAATTGTATTCTCTTTCTTCCATCAAATAAGGTCATAATTTCATAATTCTATCCTCTTTCTCCTATCAAATAAGGGCATAATTACATAATTCTATCCTCTTCCTCCCATCAAATAAGGGCATCCCTAGATAAGTTGCTAGCAAAATTTCCTCTCCCATTTGAAGTAACATGCATATCCCTACTTTTATTTTAGTTGAATTTTTTAGGAAGTAAATTTTGTATTTTAACCTATTATTTTTTTCCTAGATGCTCTTTCGTAATCCTTTAATAAGTTATTCAAATTTTTAACCTCGTTTATCCTTGCCCTACCAAAAATGGTTGTATCATCTATATATTTTTCATGGGTGATGTTGTGGATGTTATTATTGGCCTTAAGTCCACTTATAAGCCCATCTTTGTAAGCCTTATTCAAGTTCCTACCCAAAACCTCTACCATAATAATGAACAAATATGGTGATAGATGATCTCCCTATTTAAGACCTCTGTTTGATTTAAATGATTTTGTTACTAACCCATTGACCAACATTAAATATGAAACTTTAGAGACATAAAATTTAATCTATTGATCTATTTCTTCCCAAATCTAAACTTTTCTAATACTATAAAAAGAAAATTATATTTAACCCTATCATAGGTCTTACTCATATCAAGTCTTAAGATCATCACTTTCTATTTTCTTGAAGCTATTGAATGCATAACTTCATGAGCTATTATAATTTTATCCAAATTTTACCTCCCTTTCACAAATCATCCTTGCTCTTCTAAAATAATTGTGTCTAACAATGGTCTTATTTTATTCTCCATCACTTTGAAAATAATATTATATAGGTTTATGGGTCAAAATCATGGGAGGTCACTCTTAGGAAATGGTAAATACCACATGAGTTCATATAGGGGGTATTTTTAATATTAAGTTGAACCATCGGTATATTGGTAAGTATCTTCTAGGGGAGGGATGTTTAAAATTTATGCTTACCTAGATATAGATTCTATCAATAAAATAAGGTTGGAGAAGAGGAGGTGGGGTTATATTTGAGTTGCAAAATATTTATATCATTTATAACATGAAATAGTTCTAAAATAGTAAAATATCTAATAAAACAAACCATGTAAAATTTGATTACATTCACAACACTTGCTTACTTTATAAAATAAAAAAATGTGAGGCTCACTTCTAACTCACACTTGCTCTTAGTTCATACTTGGTTGAAGCTTGCAAGTTAATAATTTTTTTAAAGATTTAAGAATTAAATATCATGCATATTATAAAATTATCATAAAATTAAGAATCAACTAATAATTTTCATGCTTGTAATATTTTTAATAAAATTTAATATTAGATAATTTAATATGGGATTGTAAAGCATTACATATATAATCTTTTTCAATCCAAAAAAATGTATTGAAAAGAAAGTCTTTGGTTTAATTTATTAAAATAATTTTTTCAAGTACTAATATGGCTTTGATTTATTTACATGTTGTTCCCATCCTTGTGCTTCATATTATATTTTAGTAGGCTATATGTGCATTTTATTGGAGGCTACTCTCATTGTGCTCTCATAAAAATATCAAAATATTATAGTTGTTATTAGGTTAGTTAAATCATATTCAAGAAATATTCCCATAAAATTTTTATAGCTTGCCTTCATATTAAAGATATTATTTCTAGCTTTATTGAACCACTACTTTTCTCTTGTGAAAACTTTGGTATCATTTGAATTGTTAAGATGTAGAATATCCATCAATCAATTACTTTTTAAAATTAAAATTTCACCGAAATAGAGATCAAGGCTATAATTGGCTAAAAATCTAGCATCTCGATTTTTCCTACATAAATACGATGATATTTTGAAGATACTATTGTTGATAATAGATGGACATCAAGAATAATGATATTGATAGTCCAATATTTTAGTTCATTTTCTTTTAACAAAATCAATGATAGTTTGCTAGGAGGTTGCTTCATTGGATTTTAGGGTTTGATTAATGAAATATAGCTCATACTTTCTTTATGTCTTATTGCTAGATATAATATTTAGGAGTGCCTTTCAAAACCCTACTTGTAATATTTTCGGGAACCTTCAAAATACCTTCTATCAATAAAAAAAATCAATGATAATTTGTGAATTCTCCTCAACTAAAATAAACTTCCACAATGTCTTAAGATAATATTAATCCCTATAAGAGGCTTATATCTCTATCTACATAGGCCAAGATAATTTTTATTAATTATTATGAAAAGCACCAGCTCTATCAATTTTCCTAATGTTTTATTTTAACAACACTATCAAAATTAAATTAAATTGACCTAATTTTTAAGGATTTTTATTTTATCATGTTCTTATAATAGAAAAGAGTTTTCTAGAGTAAGACATCATTTCAAATTTAGTAAGACTTAATTTTAGCTTTAAGAATGAACATCTCCTTGGTTTAAAAGTTGATCAATTTTGGACTAATTTAATCCGTAAAATTTTAAACTACAATATTATTTAAATTTTTTGGGGAGGATTAAGTCATTCACCATCCTCATCGAAGGTAACCAACAAATACCTATGTATTTTATCTTTACCAATAAAGAGCTTCCAAAACTATTCAATATGAACATCAAATCCAAGCCCTCCAAAACATCAAATCGCTATAATTACATTAAAAAAAATTTATGTATTCTAATTTTAGGGAAAGGTAGTTATAGAGTTACTAGATACCATTTATACATTTTATGGATTCCACTTATGGGGAAAACTAGCTATAGAGTTACTAGATACCATTTATATAGGGGTAAAAGGTTTCAAAAGGGTTCGAGTTTATTGTCAAAATGTGTATACGGAACATAAAATAAATTGTCCATGCCATTGTACAATTATTTTACCTATCATATATGGTACTTGAACCTTTCAATGAATTTTACCCTAAACCCTAACATAAGATAAGATAAGTTTGTTCATTTTTTTTGTATGGGATTATAAAAAGTGGACAGTTGCAACTTGCAATATCATGCACTTCCGTCAGATCAGTCCCACCCACACCAGAGATGGAAATGAATCCCAATTACCAAGAACTTATGACAATAACTTGTGGTGTCCCTTCAATTTAGAATAAGTAGTATACTATTCACTCCTTGTTATGTTTAACTTTCTTAAAATTGCATAAAACAAAGCAAAAAAATGGATGCCCTTGGAAATATTGTTGTGTAGTTAACCTAAAACAAAGGTATGGCAGAAAAGAAGAAATTTAGGATTTGTTTAAGCTATATATAAAAGAAGACTCATAGATCTACAAAAATATTGCATTATGCAACTTTATATGGGAAAAGTAATTTGTTTAGAGGGAATTTTGAATTACTATGAAATATAACTCTTTTATGATATGAATTCACTTTTGTAAAATATTTTTTATTAAATTTTTTAATGAAAAATATTACATTTGTTATAGGGTTTTTCCTTATATATATATATATATATATATATATATATATTTTTCAATTGTAATTTTGACTATTTTTAAAAAGTGCTTTGGCCTTTGCATAGTTCCATATAAAGTTGTTAATTAAAGTTCCATATAAAGGGAAGAGAATTTTGTATTTGAGAAACACCACCTCTAACAACTTTTCCTAGATTTCTTTTGAAACACCATCAATTTTAATTTTGATAAACCCAATTTCTAAATATTTTTATTTAACAAAGATCAAAGCAAATCCTTTGTTTTAATTTCATTGTCGTAGATCACCCTTCCATGTATATTCAAATATTGTTTATAAGGGGCTAGCACCTCTTTTTCATCACTTGAAACTCCTCATGATGAATGTCATATCTCTAAACATTTTGTATGAGGAGCAATAATACGGTTCCAAATTTAGGCATGATTTTGAGATTTATTTTTAAAAATAGTATTTTATTTTCAATTCAAAAAAATAATTGTAGGACCAATCCTCCATAGAATTCATAATACTTTAGCTTTAAAATATTTAATCCAACATTTTTGTTTTGATGTTGATGGAGCTACCTAGTATAATAGAGTATTTTTTAAAAAGTAATCCAAATGGTGTGAGCAAAGAGATAATGAAAAAGTAAATAGTTTGATATTTCTAAATCCTTCTCAAATAAGGCACATGTGAAAGGTCCATAATATCCTCTTGTTTGGATACTCTCTCTTATAAGAATATTATTTTGGATTGATAATAAAAGGAATATTGAGGCCTTAGGAAGAGCATGTAGTGACCAAACATTCTTCCAAGTGAAATATTTGGGAGTAGGAAATTTTGATTGCTCAAAATATTCATATCCCTACTTGATTGGGTATTCACCATAATTACATAGATTTTGAACCAAATCATCTTTCCCCATAAAATTAGGCAAATAAAAATCTTGTAGCATTTTTTAGAACTCATTACTATTTGTTTGAGTTCCTCTTCTTCAACTAGATTAATAATAGAAATCCATGATCTAGAGTTATTTCTCACACTAATATAATATTTGGCCATTTAACCTTTGCAAGATAGATATGCCCAAGACAATAGTTGCTATTTTGAATTATAGATAAGAGGATAAGGTTTCAACCACACATCAAACAAAAAAATTGCATAATCCCCCTCATTAAATGACTATCTAATATATTTCTTGATCAATTGCAAACTATCTAATATGAAGTTTCATGTTGGTGATCCTTTTGGTATGATTTATTTCTTAAATAATTTCATTGCATTAAAATAAACTATATATTTTAAAATAATATTTTTTCCCAACTCTTTCCTTGATCTTTGAATAATTCCTAGCAAGTTTTGTTCCTATGACCAAGCTCATAAGATTAAAATTTTGCAAGCCTTCCCCTCCAATATTCTTTCCTTTCCAATCCCTCTACCACTCACAAAGAGGAAACCTAAGTTTTTACTCACATCCTTTCTAGTGAAATTCTCTTTGAATTTTATCAATTGTTAATATCAAAAATGACATCATATAAATATGGATGGATTGTAATGTAGTCTTTATGAGTTGTAGCCTTCCTGTCATGGTTAAGAACTTACCTTTCCAACTTGGCAAACAAGCATTCATTTTATCGAAACATGAGTTCCAAAGCTCCATTTTCTTTCCATTATGAGATATAGGAATACAAGCAGGCTGATGGAAAATTTTTCAATTTTAAACCCTAAAATATCCATAATAATTTGTGGTATGATTTTGTAGTATTAAATAATTTTTCAATAGCCTTATCATAGCATGATAATATTGATTTAAACTCCATGATATCACTAACTAAGATATGAGTAGAAAGAATACTTTTCAATGTGTTTATCGTAATTTTTGAAATGATCTTATAAATCATATTACAAAGGATTATTGCACAAAAATTATCAAAAATATTGTCTCTCCTTTCATAGGAACCAATATAATGAAGGTGACATTTTATCTTGCTTATTATGGTCTTTCTTTTTCCAAGTGTCCAACATATCACTCTTTAATAAAACACAAAAGTTTGAATGAAAATTGCAAGAAATCTATTGAGGTCATGTTCCTTGTTAAGATGGAAAAAGAAAAATGCCTCATGTAGCTCTTCCATATATGTGTTCCTCATCATGCTTTCATTTTGTCCTTTTGTGATGATTGATGGAATATTTTGTAAAAGCTTACCTTGTTCCTTCTTATCTTGTCCAACATCTAACAAAATATTTTTTAAATAATTAATTGCTTCCTTCATGATATATTTTTCTTCCTCAATGTTTCTTCCATATAGAGTTAAAATATTTTTATGTGATTAAAAGAAACAAAAATATTTTTGCCATAGCATGAAATAATTTGGTTTTTCTATCTCCTTCCTTGATCTATTTGTCCCTAGATTTTTGGAACCAATATGACTCTTTTTTCAATGCATTATGATAATAAAAAATAATTGTTTTTCTTACACATAAGAATCTTGGTTCATTCCATTGATTTCTAATATCTCTTGTAATGTTTTGAGCTTGGATTCAATTTCCTTATTTTCTTTAAATATATTACAAAAATATTTAGCATTCCAAATCTTCATTTGCCCCTTAAGATATTTCATCTTTTGAATAAACATGTACATACATGATCATTCAAAATTTTCTTCATCCCAACATACCATATTTATCATTGACCATTATTGGGTAAACCACAAGTTAAAAGAATGGGTTTATGATCTAATCCTAATCACAATAAAATATATGAAAAGATTGTATATTCTATTTGCAACCATGTTGGATAACAAAAATCTATCCAATATTTCTACTATATGAGTTTTTCCAAGGCATTTATTATCCCATGTATATTGAAAACTAGAAGGAATGGCATCCCAATGACCATTTGAATTATCAAATGAATCAAAATCTTGTATTGATTTAGACCATCCAAGAGTACCACATTTATTTTCTAAAGGAGATAGAGCTATGTTGAAGTCACCCCCAAGAATACATAGGTCACAATTATGAATCATCATTATATTTGATGAAAATATGTTGAGGTCCTTCCACATATTTCATAAGGAGTAACTATAGTTGGAGCATAAATATTTATTATCCCAACTTTTCATACAAAATAGTCTAACAATCCAATTACTTTTTGCTTCTAGCAATTGTCCTTTCCATTTGAGTTGGTCCCATATTGTTGGAATACCCCCCAAAGCTCCTATGGAAGAAACTTCCACACAAACCCCCATCTTCCAAATATTTTCTAATACACTTTGTACTACTTTCATTTTTATTGTAAGGAGAGAATTTTATGCTACTTAAGGAAAATGAAAATTTACCTTGTTTATCCTTGACCTCTTTCAAGGAAACTTGATCTCTTTCACATCATTTGCTTTAAAATTTGCCTTACCATATTCCTTTACTCCTTTAAATCCTTTTAAATTTGAACTTACGCATTTCTGCTTCCTCATCCCTTGTATCATTTTTCATCAAACGGTTCAATCGAGTAACCTATAATGACCTATGTCATTTGATGATGTAGAGGTGTTTTTTGCCACTTCATTAGGAGTGGAAAATCCTTGATTTGATTGAGCTTCTACTATGATATGATATTCTTGTTTCATATTGAAGTTTATCTCATGCCTAATATTTTCCATTTCTCTCTCCATCATTTTCACTTTGTGATATCTTACCATGTGTCTTGTCTCATAATATTTGTGACATCATAATGCAATATTCTCATGATCTAGTTGTTGATCCCATTCTATTGATTTAGAATTAATTATAATGGATGGCACTAAAGGTTTTCAAATATCTATGGCAACACATGTTTGAGTGTATACAACATGCCTTCTCTCCTTAGTAGTTGGTCCCTTCTAGATTAACTCCCTTAGAGTAGTGCTAATATTTTTCAAGACCTCCTTATTGATAAGCTAATAAGGAGGCTAATCCATAGTAGAAGCCTTTAAATAGTCCATATCCATAGAAAAATCCTCACTCCATGGTCTTAAATATAATGTATCTTTTTCCCTAAACCAATGACCACCATCCATTATTTTATCCTTGATTTCTAAACTAGAGAAGATGATGGGGAAAAATCATTTTGGAAGAAAAGTCAAGGAGAAATTTGCATGGAGTAATTTGAATCACTCCTCACTTCCACTTGGTCCAATTTTGAATATGTGAAAGACCTTGTCAATATCTATGGAACTTAATATTAACCCTCTACTTTGAAGAACTATTATATCATCCTCTATCATCTCATCCTTGAAAATCACTTATCTTTTTTGGATATGGAAAAAGAGGAAGGTATGTGACAATTCAATAACTATTTTTAACATGTAACAAATGGAGGAATTGGCATTGAGTATAAATAATATACTCATGACTAAAGTTGCTTAACATCTTGTTCCAAGTACACTCTTCCTTACAAGGATATTGTTATGTAAACATGATTTAATTTGATTTTGTACGATTGTGTTTCATGTTGAAATGAACCTTTATGAAACATTTATTTAAAATATCTTTCCTATAGGTGGTAAGAATATTATGAAAAGGGGTATATGAGATATTTAAAATTATTTTTCTTGTAGATGGATGTGTTACTTATTGGTCATGGAAGTAGAATTAGTTGAGCTGAATGAATGTTTCTTTGTATTTTATTCAAACAAGAGCTTTCTTTAATGTGTGGGATCACCTTATTGATGAATTAAGATGAATGGCTAATTAGAAGATATATCATAGGATTGGGGTAGACCCCTTTTGCATTGAAACACAGTGCCAATTTAATATTTTTATTTCTAATTATAATTATTATTATAAGGGATAAATTCAAATGATTTTTAGTAATTGATTATAATATTGTAGTATAGATTTAATTATCCATAATAGAGCAGATAAATCAAACAAAACAAGCCACAAGGAAATGACAACAATGATAATTTAGAAAAAAAGCTATTTCATTATGTGTAATTTGATATGTGAATTACTTACAACAATAGGTTTTTTATACTCAACAAGACCACAAAGATGATCTCAGTGTTGGTACCATTCCATTACCATCCAATGGAGTGTATAAAATTTGAAAAGGGGTGGATGGTTACAATCTAATCGTCACCCTTTCAATTTAGAGCTCAAACCACCAATTTTTGTTATGCTCATAAATAATTGATAGTTGAATGGAATCAAACATACTCAATGGATATACATTGATAAAATGGTAAAACTACCAAGGGATATTAAAAATTGATTCAAATTATTTTTGGAAAAATGGTAAGTTTTGAAAATGGATTATTATTTATTATATAGGGGTTTACCACCAAGGATTTAATAAATTAAAATGAGAGGTGGTAAATTTTAAAAATAGGGGGATTTTTAAGAACACCGTGAACACACATTTTTTGAAGGCTTTCAACTAAGTGAACCATGTGGTTAAAATGAATCAAACAATTTTGTATCTTCTTTTTTGGAATTAGAGTAAGATATGTTTCATTTATTTTATAAGGTATGTATTGTTTTATCGTATATTATTCCATTTCAACCAACAAATAATCCTTAATTATATCCCAATTATGTTTATAGAATATTGTAGAGAGCCCATACAAACTTGGGGATTTATCCTTATTAAAAGAGGAAAAAGGTAGATGAACTTCTTCTAGAGTAATAGGCTCCATAAGTTTTCTATTATCTTCATCTATTATAATTGAAGAAACTTCTTATAGAATTTTATCATAAAGAAATTCAAACTCCTTCGATCCTAGAATATTCTGATAAAATTACCTTGCTACCTTTTTTATTTCACTCTAGTCTTCAATCCAAACCCATTTTAATGATTTAATTCTACTAATTTTGAATGCTAATATTTGTACTATTGCCATCCTATGAAAAATAAAATGTTTTTATCTCCCTCATTTAACCAAGTTTTTCTTGATTTTAATCTCCAAAATTTCTCTTTCTTACTCAAAATATTATGATATTCACTAACTCCCTTTCCTCCAAGCTTGGATTATTGTGATCACCTTTTTGGAATTTTTAAATATTATCTTTTAGTTATTGTTTCTTCTCAAAAATATTTCCAAAAGTGTTCTTGTTCCATTATTTTAATCTAGTTGTCATTGATTTAATATGTTTTGAAAGTGTATATAACTTATTGTGTCATGAAAAATTCCATGTTTGTGTTGTCATATCAACAAATTGAGGATGGTCTTCCCACATCTACTCATAAATTTACTTACCACCATTTTAACTTTTATTGGCTAGTGATTTGAACCAATCCTTTTCAAGGCATTAATTTTAGCAGAAGTCCCTTCATCTATCTTGTAATTTGAGAGAATGCATATTTATTTTCTATTAGGTTTTGTCCTCTCTCGTTGTTGGTCCATGTATAGTTATATTTTTCAAACCCAACCTCCTATAGATTATTATTTTGAATAAAAATGGAAAATTTTATCATAATTTGGGTTAGTTTCCTAACTCCCCCAAATTTTTCATCCAACTTAGTTATGGTATTAAAATATCCTATGATCAAGAATTGGGTTTCTTGGTCTTTACTTCTCATAAAGGCTTCATTCCACTCCAAACTTTTAATCTTCCTAACTGAGTTGTAGGTCCATAGACATTGATATGGAAGAAATAAATATCTATAAAAAAGCATGTCACTAAAGAGACTATACAATACCTATTTTTATGAATGGTTACACAAGATATTCTAATAGGATTCCAACTATTTAGAATTCCCCCTACCGCTCCTTCAAAATCTATAGCATCCCATTCATATCTTGCCCATACTAATTTCATAGTTTTAAAAAATAATTCTTATATCATTTTAGTTTCCTAGATACAAAGGATATCAGACCCATTACTTAAACAAAGATCCCTGATACACCTTTGATTTTATGGGGTATTAGCACCCCTTATATTCCATGATATGGTAATCATGTATCATTAGGGGCTATTGTACCCACCTACGAATTACCAATATCATTTTGTTGTTTGGTAAAGAAAAGTTCAACCGACTTAGTTTATGTTCCTTTCTCCATGTTTGCTCTTGTTTCCTTGGATCTCGCTTGATAATTTGAAGGTTTTCCTCTTTCTGCCTTGCTTGTATCAGGAGTTGGTCTAATTATCCTATTCTTTAATATTCTTTCACAACTTTATTTTTCCTCAAATGTATCCTCTCCTAGATCTACTATGGAAGCTTTTACTTTTCCAGCTCATTTCTTTGTATTTCCTTATTAATGGTAGATGTATTAACATATAATATTACATTTTCTTTACCATTTTCTTTTCTCTTGAATGGTGCATGGTACTTCAAGAGAGTCTTCAAAATATGATTTGACACATTCCTTAGGTTCAATGAGAATGTTTATCCCTAAATCAAGATCATATTGAATAGATAATTCCTTGTTAATATGTTGAACTTGTTGTATTATGTCCTCTAAGCTTTGATCTACTTTTTCTTCATAGGTAAAAGCCTCAAAATAGCTGGTATTTCTATTTTTATCTACTATTTACTTTTTTTATTTCTAATTTTTGGAAGTTGAAAACCATCTTCATCCATATCCATTTGTAATTTTCTCTTGCAATTTTCTACATATGTTTTTTTGGACTCTCTTTAGGGCATGATCTCTCAATATGTCCCCATCATGACATCTTCTACATCTAAAAGAAATGTTTTCATAATCTATGGTTTGGATCCACATCTTATCCCCATACTTAAGAATTATTAATTTTGGTAAAGGTTTACTTATATCAATCATGACCAATATTCGAGCACAAATAGCCAAGAATCCATCTTGCGTAGTTTCTAAAATATCAAGGAATTTTTCTAGAGTGTTTCCTATTGCCTTGAAGGTATTCATTTCTCAAAATTCAATGGGAAACCCATACATCCTAACCCATACTAGTACTAAGGATATATTTACATTTTTAGGTGAAAAACCTTCATACTAACATGTAAGGAATATTCTTGCTCTTCGCATAAACCAAGGACCCCCTTTTAGGATTCTATCTCTTTCTTCCCTAGAACAAAATATGGCTAGAAAAAATAACATTTGAAAAGAAAGGATATAATCACTCTTTGAGAGTTCCAACTCCTATCAATCTATTTTCTCAAGTTTGAAGCCCTTGGCTAATACCCATTAAATTTATCAAAAATCGCCCTCTATTTGAGTAACAAGGATTGATCCTCTATGGTTTTATCACTAACCTCTACTATTAAAGATTATTCTAAGGATTTAACTATAAATCAATCTATAGGAAGGAAACTAAAACTCAAAATATACTAAAATTTAATAGAATATCCAATAGCGAATATAATATTTGATAAGAATGATAGTAATTTACAAGCAAAATTTATTAGACAGAGAAAGAAAACAGAAAATTAGTTGAAAAATTATATGCCCAAACAAAATGTCTTGCCTCACTAAATCCCTAGCCCTCCATTTCTCCTCTTATCATCCAACCCTACCTGAAAAATTGTTTTAGTTTTAGTTTTTGTGACTTGAAAAATCATCACTGCCCTTATTCTAGATGGTTGACTTCACAGGGTTGTATCTTGGTAAGTTCATTTAAAACGAAAAAAATAAAGTACTTTTATAGGAATGAGACTTAGTATCATGAAACAATACATGAACCTCTTTAAAATTAAAATTTTATTATATTTTTTACCTTATAAATATTTAATATATTATTATAATATATGATATTTATAATATTTATTAGATATATTAAAAAATTAAATCTTTTAACATTAAATAAGAAATTTTACTTATTATTTTGAGAGATATTTTAACATTTATTATTATATAAGTAATTTTTTTTGTTGGAGAACAAGTGGTTGTACTCAAGTCCCCCACCCTTGACAAATCATAACTTTCTTCTTTAGAACTCAAGATTTTACAAATAGATTCAATTCTCATGTCAATTGAGTTGCTATAGCTAGAAACCTAGATCATTTTATATAAAATTTCTAAATTCTTGATTTTTAATTTTTGGATATTTTTCAAATTTTCGTGTGAATATAAATATTCTAAAATTTAGCATCCTTCTTGATATTTTCCTACAACAACCTTCACAATACCAAAACTTCACCTCTACTATCTATGCATTGCATCTTAGAAGATTAATATTTCCAAAACATTGCACTAGCATAGTCCACTTTACAAAATTTGGATTGTTAGTTTCCTACCTAAAGCACAAGTGCAACCATGAAAATTTTAATAAATAATTTATATAAAAACACATTAATGTTAAAAAATAAAGTAGATATTACCAATGGAAAACATTAAAGTAAATATTAATCATTATTTGATTCAGGTAGTCAATATTTTGTTATAAAAATTCGCTAAATTTATTACTTCTAACCATGGAAAAATGAATTTAACTTCATGATCCTCAATTAAGACCCATCTATTGGCTAGCCTATTTACACATTTGTTTCCTTCCAATAATGTATGTATAAACCTGATTTCTTCAAACTCTATAGTAAGGTCTTGAATTTCCATAATTATCTCTTATATATATCCATGGATCCTTTTCTTTCCTTAAAATTACATTTATTACTACAAGTGAATCACCTACCATTTGTACTCTATTTCATTTTATTTTATTTTGTATTTTTTTAAGCCTTCCAAAGTTGCCTAAGCTTAAACTTCATTATTTGTATTAAATACACTATTTAAAGCATAATGAGACAAAATATCTCCTCTATTATGTCTAATTATTCCTCCTCCTACTGGTCTTGGATTTCCTTTAGATCCTCCATAAAAATTTAATTTGACCAACTCCACATCTAGTGGTTTCAACTTTATATTCTTTACCTTATTTATGTTTCTCAAGTACCCATCATAATTCCATTTTATGACTTGAATCCATATATCAAGGTTCTTTCCTTCCATATTAAGGATTGGGTGAGTTGATAGGGTTGGTTTAGACTCCTTTATGGATAAAAAAATCTTCCTTTTCATTACCTCTAAACTGCTTTCCTTTCCTTTAAATATTCTTCTATACCTTTCTAGCCATATAGTCCAAAGTAATGTATCTTTTGATATATCCCAAATTGACTATAAAGCCTCACTTTTAAAAGTGATTTTCCATTACTTTAACTATTCTTCAATATTATCATTCACCACCATACATTTGTCAAACATATGAAGAATCCATTGCCATATTTTCTATACTATTGAGAAGTGTCCAAGAGATGGTCTATACTCTCCTCCTCCTTTTTAAAAAGACACATTGTTAAATATTATAACATGAAACTCGGAGAAAAATGAAGCATATTGCAAAACTGGAAAACACAGTAAAAAAGAAGAAATTATAGTTTTGAGGACAAAATTAAGCCTTAAAATTATCATAATCACATGAAATTTATACATATTAGAGAGATATATACTTTAAATACAATGTCCAAATTTCAGATAAAAAGGATTTATAAATCAAAAGTTATAGCCTGTCAAAGTAGGCTACTAACCACTTTTTCCAGAAATAGGACTGCACAAAAATTATCAATACTAGAGCTGTGTTTTTAGTTTTTCACACTTCCATTAGACTTATACTTACCACAAAATGTTACAATAATATGTTTTTACCCTATTCTACCCTAATACAAAGATTCTAAATCTGTTACAAGAAGTGTAACAGTCTATAGCTGTTACAAAATTGAAATCTTCCTACAATGACACATTCTTTTATTCTGCAGTTACAAAATAGGAGGTATATTTGTTTTACTTAATTTTAGCTGACTTGGAAATGCCACATGGTCAGCATCATATTCCAAAATTCTCCCCCTTGATGTTGAGAGGGCCAATAATCAGGTCTCTCAACATCAAAAACTAAGTCTTTGCAACTGGTTTTGTGAATATGTCTGCAATTTGGTCTTTGGTGTTGCAATAGCTCAGTTTGATCATCTTCTTCTCCATCACATCCCTGATGAAATGGTACTTGATGTCAAAGTGTTTTGACCAGACATGGTGGACAGGATTTTGTGCCAACTTAATGGCACTTGTGTTGTCACAAAAAAGTGTAGTAGGAGTTCCTTGCTTCTCCCCAATCTCTCCAAGAACTTTCCTAAGACACAAGGCTTGTGTACTTGCTGATGTGAGTGCAATTTTTTCAGATTCTATAGAAGATAAAGCAATAGTAGTTTATTTTTTGTAAATCCAAGTAATCAATCTTGAACCAAGGGAGAAACAATTTCCACTAGTGGACTTCCCATCATCAAGATTACTTTCCCAATTACTATCACCGAAACCAATCAACTTCAAATTCTGATGTGAGGAGTAATGAATGCCCCACCTACAATTGTTCCTATCACCATGCCAAAATGGGCCCGCACTACTATTGAGGAAGCAACACCTTTCATTCAAGATATTTCCCCCTCTAGACATACCTCTTCCTCAGGTACTGGCCTTGTTTGTTAGTCATTTTCTAGTGATCCTTAGACTTTTTCTGAGGCTCAAGGGCTAAAGGAGAGGGATAATACCATGGAAATTGAGCATTCCTCTTTGATTAAGAATAACATTTGGAATCTTGTTTCTCTTCCTAAAGGAAGGAAATTGGTTCGTTGTAAATGGGTTTACTGCACCAATTATGCAGTAGATGGATCCATTGACAAGTACAAAGCTCACTTAGTGGCTAAGGGTTTTTCATAGGTTTAGGGTGTTGATTACAATGAAACCTTTGCCCCTGAAGCCAAAATGGACTATGTTAGACTTGTAATTACACTTGTTGCATCACAAATATGGCCCATTTTCCATATGAATGTGAAAAGTGTCTTTCTACATGGAGACTCACAGGAAGAGATATATATGGAGCAACCCATTGGTTTTATTTAGGATTCTTCCCTTGTTTGCAAACTAAAAAGGTCACTCTATGGTCTCAAATAAACTCCTCAGGATTTGTATGAGAAGATGGATTCCTTCCTTCTCTCCACTAGTTTTATTCAATGTAATTCTGATGCTACAATTTATATTTGGAAAAATGGATATGACATCACCATTCTTGATCTCTATGTTGATGATTTACTTCTTACTGGGAGCTCCACTTCTCACATTCAGACTATTTAGCATTCTATGATAGATTTGAAATGGCCAGTTTAGAATTGGCTCATTACTTCCTTGGATTTAATATCACTCAAACAGATTCAAATATTTCTTTATGTCAGTAGACGTATACACTAGATCTCCTTTAGTGGTTTTGAATGGTTGATTGCAAGCCATATTTTACACCATTTTAGTCTAGTGTTACTTTGAATTCCTCCTACACTTCACCTCTCTATGATGCTACATTGTATAGACAATTAGTAGTAAGTATCTTATATCTCACTCATACTCATCCTGATATTTCCTCTATTGTTGGTTTGATATCTCACTTTTCCCAGTCTCCTCATGACAGTCATTATCAAGCAGCAAAGTAGATTCTCTACTATTTGAAAGGCACTACACATTTTGGTTTATTCTATGCCAAAGGATCTATAGAATTGGTGGGATACACTGATTTAGATTGGGAAAGTTTAATTGATGACAGATGTCCTACCTCTAGCTATGTTTTCTGTCTTGGTTCTTCTCCTATTTCTTGGTCATGCAAGAAGCAGTAGGCTATTGCATTATCATCTAAGAGGTAGAGTACAAGGCAACTATTTTAGCCAATTAGGAGGCTCTTTGGCTTTGTCAACTATTGGTAGAGTTTGGTTTCTTCCAGGATCATCCTATCATACTTTTGTGTGACAACCAAAGTACCATTCATATTTCTTGCAATCCTATTGAGCATCAACATACTAAACACATTGAAGGAAGTTGTCCTATGGGGGTGTTGACACATTCAAGATGGTGACCTTAGCTTGGACTACGTTCCAAATCAGCTTCAAATTGTAGATATCTTCACCAAACCCTTTGCTTCCCCATGCTACCATAAATTACGTGTGATGCTTAGGTTGAAGCAGGTTGTCCTAGGGGGGTGTTGACAAGGACTTCTTCCTCTCCATCTTCTATCTCTTCTTCTTCTTTTATTTTTAGAATATGATTTTTTCCCATGTGGTTTTTTTACCATCTCTCCAAAAGTTTTATTTTGATATATATTGTACATGAGTACCTTATCAGGCCTTGTTTTTGGGACTCATAACCGTGGATATGCCACTTGTTATTTTATTTTGTTGTTTGTTTCACTACCCCTAGTATCACTTAAGGGGGGGTTTTAGAGTATCTTAACTTCTACTAGGATATTTATCTTGGAGTTATAACTCTTGTAGGAGGTTGGAAAACTCCTAGTTATGATTGGATAAGATCCATTCAGTTGTTATGATCTGATGGCTCACATTATTCACCTTTGCTATTTATGCAAGGTTCTTCTCATAGAATAATCAATCAGTATTTTGATCTTCTCTTAAATTTCTTGTGATGTGTTGCATGTCTATTTCTTGGGCTTGAATATTGCTTGTTAATATTCACAACAGGCCGATTTTTCTTTATTATCAATAGAAATTCCTTTTCACTTAGTTCTTTGGTAATTTTTGCTTTTGGCAGCAATTTTTTGCTAGTCAGCCAGTAGATTAATTGCATTATTTTTATTGCTTAGCTGATCGGATCAGTAAATCACAATCCTTTTGAAAAAGCAGGAAGGGAACCCATTAAGTTTTAATAAAAAGAATTTTTTAAGCTTCTTAATAATGTGAGATGTTTATGTCATTCTTTGTAAATTTGTTCACTTAACGGAGGATGACCAATTTTGATGTTGACAGTGTTATTTTGGAAATGAATGACTTAGGAATTGGAAGGTGTTGGTTAAAATATTAATCCATGAGATTATTTTGAGATAATTTAAAATTTTAAAATTTGACTCAATCATTAGTGTATCACAAAACATGGACCTCTTGTAAGACCTTAAATTATTTAAAAAGTTATGGGTACATTCATGTTGTATCAATTTTGGCTACAACATAGGCTCTGATTGGGACAAATGGTGAAAACATGAGGTATTTGAGAACTCTAGACTCTCCATTTATTAACAAGACTTCAAATGAAAGGAATATGACCTTTATTTGCTAGGTGATTACTAAAAAAATAGAATAACAAAACAAAGCATTCAAATAGTCTAAAGAGAAAAAACCCTTAACCAAATAAAATCAGAGACTTTGGTTTAAAACCAAGTGAACTTTCACTCCTGAAGGTTAGTTGTCTAGCAATATCTTCAAGGTGGTTTTGAATAAAATCAATCATAAATTACTATCACATCAAGCCTGGGCTCAAAGTGTGTGCTTGTGTATTATTTTATTATTTTCTTAGATCAAATAGAATTTTTATCAACTTGGAAGGATTTAGGTTTATTAATGATTTCACTCTTTTAAAGATATTCACCTTGACAATGCTTCGTAGCTAGTCAAGCATTTATAGCTTCAGTGGAGGTGACATTGACCCATTTGGACCTTCTCTATGGCTATTAAGGTGTATATAGCCTTGGTATATTTTATCTAGATAGCCCTAAGAACTTACTCAATTTGCATTATTGATATTTTTCTTCTTTTAGGAAGAATTATGATAAATTACAAAGTATTTTAGAGCATGCTTTCTGGGTTGAGAATCTACAAGGCTATAGTATCGAGTGTATTTATTTTTAGCCTAATTGCCTTATCAAGGTCAACTAGATTATCTGAATCATGAATTATTTTGGAGGTCATGATAATATATGGCTTTGGCCTAATGTGTCATCACTTCCAACTTTCATATGTTATATTTTGATCCTCACAAGATGCTTACTAAACTCCTTGCTTCCTGAGGTGTTAGATCATATGTATTCAATTCCAGATATCTTCTCTTAACTGAATAAGGGTATATCTCACACACATAAAGCAAAAACATGTCAGAGAGACTTGATGAACTTTTAACAGTCTAAAATTATTTAACAAATAAGTAAACAAACAAAACAAAAACGAAGAAAAGATAAAATCATAGAAAATATACAAATATTTTTTTTATATATTTATTTCTCGCTTCAATTTTTCTTTATCCTTCTCCTCACATATAACATCAAAGTACATATTTTAGAGGTTCATGAAATCTCCAATATCCACATCATCTTGGAACACTTGCAGGTATACAACATTATCAGGCACAAAAGGTTTGTATATAGACATAGTTGGAAACCTATCCATATATTTAGTTTTATTTTTTGGATAGTATGCACCTTAAGCATTGATTTCCAATAGGTTTGCAATATGATTCTATTCTCTAGGAATGTAAGAGATGTTAAATGCTAGGAATTTATTAGCTTCAACAAAGACTGTACATTTATATTATTTTAATCTAAGATGTTTGGTTTGGTACTTGCCTTTGACTTATTGAATTATTAGTTTGACATCCCCTGTCATAGTTAAGAAATTTATGCCTAGTTCTTTGGATTTTCTCAAGCCTAACAATAAAGCTTCATACTCAGAAAAATTATTGGTGCATGGGAATTCCAATCTATAAGGGATTCCTAGATAGTTTTTCTTAATATATGTTAAATTTACACCAACACCTACTCCCATTTGAAACTTAGCCCCATAAAAGGATATGTTACACATTTATTTGGTAAGAATTATATCAAATTTTACATCTACTAGTTATCTGGTTTTAGGATCCATATCTTTTACATCAAGGACTTCTACCAGGAAAGGATTATGCCAAAATGAGTATACCCCTATTTCCTTCTCTTCTACAGAATTAACCAAATTAACCATGGTGTCATTTGATCTCACCAATTCTACCGAGTATTTGTTAAATGGTTCTATTTATAAGGTCATATTTTCTTTTCTTGAAATAGGGATTGTGGCATTAATACCAATCCAATTGTATAGAACCTCCCAACTATTCTACCCAATGTTGGCTCAACAGTAATGAGAAGAAAGGTTCTACACCAACTACTGCAATGTCCATTACTGTCCATTACTATACCTTTATTGGGATGTTGATCTAAGAAGACTAAAAAGCTAGTGATAATCTCTACACATGGTATCTACCTATTATCCATCATTGACATAGGTGGGGACTCCCTGGTACAAATTAGTCCTTGTTGTTATGGTATCTATTTGGGCATGATGTTATGAGATGCATCGCTATCTAGCATGCATTTTTGAATGACATACCTTTCTTCCTCATCTGATTTATATTTGAGGGATACATTAAATGGCTTGACCCATGAGGGTGTTCTAGTCTCGTTATTAGAAGGCTTGATTGTATTACAATACTGTGTTCATTTTTATTTGATTAATCCAAGAGCTTTACACATTTTCTTAACATCTAGTATTTTGGTACATTTATCATGTGGCAGTTGTTCATTTATCTCTACGTTCTTAGGAATAGTTTTGTTTTGATTTTTTTCAGTATTTTATTTTTGTATATTATTATTTACAAAAGGCTATCCTCTAGTCTCATTGCTTGAGATTTTATCAATTTTATTAGGAACAATCATATTTCTCATATTTAGGGCATTTGCTTCTAACTCTTCCACCTCTTGAGTTATTAGGATTGCCTTCCCTTGTTTCATTTTATCATACCTAATTTTTTGTCCTCTTTGTAGGATTTTTGTGTTTTTTGCAACTAGGATTTTAGTATGGTGATTTGAAGCATACGAATCCATATCTTCCTCAAACAGTCTCTCTAGACTCATATTCAAGAGTCTAGCATTTATTAATTATGATATCCTCTTCTAATTCCTCTTCTAAGTCTATAGGATGATGGATACCTAGATAGATACCACAAAAATAAATATTATGAGGAGCATCATAGGCTAAACAATAATAGGGAAAGTTCTCTACCAAATTGATAGTAGGTATATTATTGGGAACTGAGTCTTGGTCTTTATCCATCTATCTCTCTTTTTCCAACCACTCCCATTATTTTTGTTTCTTTCATCAAAATGGTTATTACCCTAGTTTCTATTAAAATACCTCCTAAATGGTGGCCTATTCTCTCTTTGTTGTCTATCAGCTTGAGGTTGAGAAGACTCACCATTGATATCATTATTTCTCTCTATCATAGCTAATCTATTATTCATTATGTTAAACATTTTTATCATTTGATTAGCCAATTTCTCCATGGGGTACTGTTCAATTCTCTTATGTAAGTTGAATCCTACCTTCTTAGGTTTCCTATTAGGATGGTTATATTCTAGAGAGTAAGGTTTCATTTTTCCACTTTCTAACATATTCCTTTAAATTTCTATGGTTTTATCCATGCAATCATCTATGGTAGTAACTTGTTCTTGTCTTAACTCATACTTAAACTCTCCTGGGAAGGCATTTTTATAAAAGAAAATTGATTGTACATTGTTTGGTCATAGATCAACGAGAATTTTATTATTGGATTTAGAAAAATATTCTATTAAAATCACTTAATGACTCTTTTTCTTTCTTTTTCATGGTTGTTAGGTTAGTTAGCAGTTATTGTTCATTTTTTATTTTGCCAAACTTCTTTAGAAAGAGTTTCCATTTTAGTGAAATTTGCAATATCATTATCAAGAAGGGTGTTAAACCATTCTCTAGCATCCTTATCTAAAGTTTGAAGGAATAGTATCAACACTACATCTTCATGTTCTACTTCTAGATTGTCCAAAGTGTACAAGAAGCTTTTAATATGATCTTCTCGAGTAATTACATTGTTTTCTTGAAATTTAGGTAAATACTTATGGGCTTTATTGCGAAGATCATGTAACTGTGTTCATAACTAGAAAAGTCTATATCTATTGGTTCTCCATAATTAAACTGTTGGAAATTTTGGGTTTGAGATCCTAGCTTCTTGTCTATGAGTTGTCATTGATGTCAAAAGTAGATGACGTTAATGTTAAGAGGATGTGTTGGCTTCAAATGTGGAAGATTCCAAGAGAATCAGGAGAGATTCCATTGGAAGGGTTTTTCATTAAAACCAAGTTAAATGGTTTTTATTAAAACCAATGGAGGTTCTCTTTATTATTTATTTAATTATTATTTAAAACCCTTCAAGGTTTTAATTAATTAATTATTTAATTAATTAAGGGAGAAATTATTTTTAATTTATTAAAAATACTTAAAGGTTTTTAAACCCTTTAGAAAGCAAATTTCGATTAAATTCAAAATTACTTTTCTTTGTAGCCGACGTGTTCTAAAGTCCACGTATGGACTATAAATATGAGAAGGTTCCTAAGGTTAAATCTACTTGGAAAATCAAAGGCAATTAATTGGTTTGGTTGCGATCGAATGTTCTGTTTACGTTGTGAAAGAGGAGAGCTCATGGTTTGAAAAGCTTTCGGAAAGCTTGACCGTTCATGTGGAAGGAAGTCCGTATTGGACTTCGTAAGCCTCTTGTGGGCTAGTGGTAGCGAAGGCTGCGTTTGGGCCGTACGTAGGTGGAGGTCTACATTTTGATCCCCACGAAGGGAGCTGTGCATGGATTAGTCACGTTTTTATTAAAACGTGTTTTGTGCTACGAATTTCGGATTCTTCAAGGGCAGCCATTATAA